>CM045448.1:10836570-11282284 GCA_024666655.1 Dascyllus trimaculatus | reverse complement strand
CTCTGTTCAATTGCAGGCACGCTGTAAAGAGCCATTTACGGCGCAGTCCGAGAAAAAGGTGCTCTACTCAGCACAAGTACAAAAGGCAAGCTTTCACATTTATATTACGAGCTCTTTACTCCTGGTTTCTGTGTTCCTGGCTGACTCTTAAGTGAAGTTTCTGCCAGACAAATGGCACATTGTTTTGGAAATGACAATCAATCATTTCACTTCTTAATTTTTTCAAATTTGTACCTGTTTTTGACTCATTTACAGGAACTATTTGGTCAGGTAATCCTATGACTGAAGTCACAGCAACTCCCAGTACACCAGAGGATGGCAATGTAAGTCGCTTGTATTCTTATGATTTCAGGATTTGACATGTAGGTATAATAGTGTTGTTTTACTTCATGAGGTTGTGCAGAAGTCCACACACTTTCATATGTTGTAATATACCTGTCACAGTACAGGATTGTCTGGACGCAGTGACTTGCAAGGACAGGAGCATAATTGTTAAACTTTCAAACTTTCAGGAAACTGAGTTGTGTGTGTCTTGGGTGGGGGATGGGCACCTCAGACTTGGATTATGAGGACACATCTTCCTCTATGTATTTATTGCCACAGTGGGTCGCACAAGTTGGTTATGTGTTAGATTTGGGGTTTCCATGGTCATGGAAGAACAAAAACGGTTTCCCAGCTTGGAAAGTCCTGAAGTTTAGTAAAATGCTATGTGAAAGCCAAGAATTTTATTGTTTGTAATGCTCTTGTTACAGTAATATTTTACCGATCTACTGGGGAGGCATGCTTTGATGAACCATGTGTTGACTACCTGTGGCTATAATCATCTATTTAATCTTATTCCACTTGATTGAAAATAAAAAGTATTTCAGTTTAAATTTCATAGACTATTGCAGATTTGAGGTGAAGTATATCATTTTGTGTACAAACAGATCTATATGCTACTTTTCTGTTGTGCACTTCCACGCTGTAAGTGGTCATGGAGATGTTATTATGGGTCTTTGAAAAGGCATGGGCAAGTTTCTGTCATGGTTAACAACCTAGCTCCTGTCCTTGCAAGACAACTGCAGCCACTGAGTTCTGTTGTAGCCCCTCTTCTATTATCACAGAGTCCTTGTAAATGAGGAAACGGCATGCACAACTTTAAGAAACATTCACACATTTTGTGAAAACTTTTGTAGACATTTGAGAAAGACTTGCACTTCCTCTGTTCAATTGCAGGCACGCTGTAAAGAACCATGTACGGCGCAGTCCGAGAAAAAGGTGCTCTCCTCAGCACAAGTACAAAAGGCAAGCTTTCACATTTATATTACGAGCTCTTTACTCCTGGTTTCTGTGTTCCTGGCTGACTCTTAAGTGAAGTTTCTGCCAGACAAATGGCACATTGTTTTGGAAATGACAATCAATCATTTCACTTCTTAATTTTTTCAAATTTGTACCTGTTTTTGACTCATTTACAGGAACTATTTGGTCAGGTAATCCTATGACTGAAGTCACAGCAACTCCCAGTACACCAGAGGATGGCAATGTAAGTCGCTTGTATTCTTATGATTTCAGGATTTGACATGTAGGTATAATAGTGTTGTTTTACTTCATGAGGTTGTGCAGAAGTCCACACACTTTCATATGTTGTAATATACCTGTCACAGTACAGGATTGTCTGGACGCAGTGACTTGCAAGGACAGGAGCATAATTGTTAAACTTTCAGGAAACTGAGTTGTGTGTGTCTTGGGTGGGGGATGGGCACCTCAGACTTGGATTATGAGGACACATCTTCCTCTATGTATTTATTGCCACAGTGGGTCGCACAAGTTGGTTATGTGTTAGATTTGGGGTTTCCATGGTCATGGAAGAACAAAAACGGTTTCCCAGCTTGGAAAGTCCTGAAGTTTAGTAAAATGCTATGTGAAAGCCAAGAATTTTATTGTTTGTAATGCTCTTGTTACAGTAATATTTTACCGATCTACTGGGGAGGCATGCTTTGATGAACCATGTGTTGACTACCTGTGGCTATAAACATCTATTTAATCTTATTCCACTTGATTGAAAATAAGAAGTATTTCAGTTTAAATTTCATAGACTATTGCAGATTTGAGGTGAAGTATATCATTTTGTGTACAAACAGATCTATATGCTACTTTTCTGTTGTGCACTTCCACGCTGTAAGTGGTCATGGAGATGTTATTATGGGTCTTTGAAAAGGCATGGGCAAGTTTCTGTCATGGTTAACAACCTAGCTCCTGTCCTTGCAAGACAACTGCAGCCACTGAGTTCTGTTGTAGCCCCTCTTCTATTATCACAGAGTCCTTGTAAATGAGGAAACGGCATGCACAACTTTAAGAAACATTCACACATTTTGGGAAAACTTTTGTAGACATTTGAGAAAGACTTGCACTTCCTCTGTTCAATTGCAGGCACGCTGTAAAGAACCATGTACGGCGCAGTCCGAGAAAAAGGTGCTCTCCTCAGCACAAGTACAAAAGGCAAGCTTTCACATTTATATTACGAGCTCTTTACTCCTGGTTTCTGTGTTCCTTGCTGACTCTTAAGTGAAGTTTCTGCCAGACAAATGGCACATTGTTTTGGAAATGACAATCAATCATTTCACTTCTTAATTTTTTCAAATTTGTACCTGTTTTTGACTCATTTACAGGAACTCTTTGGTCTCTTTGGTAGGTATAATAGTGTTGTTTTACTTCATGAGGTTGTGCAGAAGTCCACACACTTTCATGTGTTGTAATATACCTGTCACAGTACAAGACTGTCTGGACGCAGTGACTTGCAAAGACAGGAGCATAATTATATAATATAAACTTTATTCCAGACACAATTGGTCCTTAAAAAAAGAGCACAGAAAAACACAAGACACTAAAAAACATACAAACACTTCATCCAGTGACTCCAATATAAGGATGTGTACCTTGTACTACTCTTAGTAGGCTCAGTTAAGTCCAAAATTACTTCATTTTTCGAGTCATTCAATCGACCCATAAATTTATATATTAAATTTCTAAGCACTGCATGCATGGTGGGAACAATATTACCAACCAACATTTCACTTGCGCTGGTCCACCTAGGGAGCCCCAGCAGATTTCTGAAGGCATCGTTATACGCCACTCGGAGCTTCTTCAGCTTGGCCTTGCTGTGTCTGCGCGACAGGTGGGCAGCGTACAGTGGAGTGCAGTACGCTTTAAAGAGCGATACTTTCCCATCGTCTGCACACACAAAAAAATTACGTGCCAACATGTTGGCCTGTGCATATAATTTGCAACACTGACGCTGCACATCATCTTCATCACATAGGTCATCCCTAATAATGTGACCCAGGTATTTTACTTTGTCTACTACATTAAGCACTTTATCTTCCAGCCAAAACAAAGGAAGTGTTTGCTTCTGGTCATCTTTTGCTTTAACAATCATAACAACACTCTTTTTTGAGTTAAACTTTATATCAAACTGCTCACCATACCTTGAGCATACTCTTAATAACTGCTGCAGACCAGCGCTGTAGGGGGACATGACGACTAGATCATCAGCATACAGCAGATGGTTGATCAGGCTTTCTCCCACCATGCATCCAGTCTTACACTCTTCTAACCTCTTAGATAGGTCATCCATATACAGATTGAACAAAGCAGGGGATAAAATCCCACCTTGTCGAACCCCATTTGTCACTTGGAAGGGTGCATATATGCTATTACCCCACCTAACCTGCATCTTTTGATGTGAATACCAAAAGTGCAGAATCTGTATTAGATAAGGGGGAACCCCACGCTCTCGTAACTTCAGAAACAGCTTGCCATGATTAATGCGGTCAAAAGCTTTCGATGCATCTAGAAAGCACATAAACATTGTGGAATTATGTCTTTTGTACTTACTAACAGTTTCATTCAGAGCATATATGCACAGGTCTCTACCATGCTTATTTTAAAAATCCAAATTGATTGTCCATTGTTACAATATATTCTTGAAGCCTCTCTAACAGGATTAGTTCTAAAACTTTGGAAAGCAGGCTAGCCAACGCAATTGGCCTATAATATTCCATACTAGATATTTTAGCTGTTTTGTCTTTAACTACAGGAACTAACAAAACAGCCAGCATAGAGTCAGGTAATGTACCATGCAATAACAATCCAGACAAACACAAGGCTAGTAACACAGAGAGTCTGTGATTAGCATATTTGAGATGCTCCGCTGTCTAATAACTACATTCACATCATCAGGAAACATTAAATTCATCACTTCTGACACATTTAAAAGTATCACTATAAAGTTTTCTCCAGAGTTCTGCGATGTTTTCAGATCCAGTAATCCCATCAATACTGGATGGCAGTGGCATCTTGCTGTTATTGATGACCTTTACTTCCTTCCAGAAATCATTAACATTATTATGTTGCAGGTTTTTAGCCATTGAGTTTGCTCTCATTTCCTGCTCATTTCTCTTTATAAAGCGCACAGCATATTTGAATCTAGCATTAGCTTTTTTCTTAAGTTCAACCTCTGGGCCTTGTGTAGCTTTTCCAGCAATAATCCAGTTTTTAAAAGCTTCTCTTGCCTGCATATGGAGTTCTGACACATATTCATTCCATCCTGGTCGCAAATTATTTAGTTTAGCCCTTCTTTGACAGAAAGGTTTGCTGGCATTATTCAAACTATTCACAATTCTATCATACATTATACAAAGGTCACTGTTGTGGTTCTGATTTTCACACCCAATATTGCCACATAAAACAGCTTCAAAGTGTATTTCAATATTACTTAGTTTCTCATCAGACAAAGCATTGTAATAACCCAGGTCACCTTCTGTAAGCCTTGACCAGTCTAGTTTTCCACCATATCCATGGTTTGCACATGTGGTCAGCTCAGGTAAGCTTTTAACATTCAATGTAAGAGAAACAGGTATATGATCCATTGTCGTCAGTCCATATAATATCTCGGCTTTCTCTAGGCAGCCATGGGCATCGGCTGTACATATACAATGGTCCAGCCAAGATGTTGTATTCCATGCTTCACTGACATATGTGTAGCTATCAGCCGGCAACAGCACTTTACTAGACATAATTAGCTTGTTATGTTTACAGAATTGGCTCAGATGTTGACCAAATAGAGATTTGTCATCTGAAATGTCAGCATTCATATCACCTACCACAAATATACATGTATATGCATTTTCTTTAATAAATGAACTTATAAATGCAAGCCTATTAAGATATTCATCCTCAATGATATAACATTCATAAGGAGTGTAAACATTTAATATAATGAAAACATTATTATTATGTGTAACTTTAACTGCTATGCACCAGTCCACCCCTAATCTAATCACACTGATCAAGGGATCATATTTCTTGTGCCACATGATAGCCACACCACCAGGTATTCGGCCACGCAAAATTCCCATACTGAGATCTGTTGTGGACTCCCCAGCCCCGTGGAAGTCACTATGAACAGAATTAAGCTTGTCTAGGTCTTGTTTAGCTAATAGTGTCTCCTGTAAGCACACGATATCGGTGCTCTCCATGAGCTTGTCGACAACAAAACGTCGCGCTTTGTCTCCTGCAGTCTGCCCCAAACGCAGGCCACGAGAGTTATAGGACACAAGTCTCATGAAGTATATTCATGTGTTCACTGTGCAGCATGAGACCCAGGCTCGGTCCCCGCTGTCCCCACAACAGCTGTCCCGTGTCGCCGTGCCTCGTAAAAGCGTCGCACAAAAATCCGTTCAGGCCACAGCTCTGGCTCATACATTTCCCTCACATCTTCACACTCAGCAGTGACTTTAAAGGAGCTGAACCGACTGGCAGCAGTGTCTATTCGTTGACAAGTTACGTCACGGCGGAGCTTGTCTTTTAAGTAACCTGTCAGTATCTCTGTGTCCATGTCAGGTGAAAACTTTGTCGCAAACACACTCACCACCTTAGTCTTCACAACTGATATGTTTCCCCCAGCGTTGGTTCCAACGATGCCAGTCATCTTCTTCCCTCCCCGAGAGTTTGGCCTCGGTTTGGGCCGTACCTGTGCAGGTGCAGCTCCAGCAGCATGCATGTGGCGGCCCCGTCTTGCCACAACGCTCCACATAGGGGATCCTGCAGCGTTCTTGGCTCCCACAGCAGTGCTCTCCACATCCCCTGCGGCCTCGTCGCTGATCAATCTGCCCTCACCAGGTTGCCCCACAGCTGGCGTTCCATGCGGCAGCGCGCTGCTTCGTTTCGGCGTCCTCGGACTGGGCACACTTCCATTTCCCAGGCCACGTTGCTCAATCACACCCAAACGTTGGTTTATGTCCGCTGTCACTGCTCGGAGATCCTTGGAGACACTTGTCTGCAGACACACAGCTTGTTTCATAGCCGAAATGTCCACACTCAGGCTTCCTATTTTCCCAAGCAAGCTGGACACATCAAGGCTATTGAAAGTTACCAGTGGCAATTCGTCAAGATAATGAGACTCGAAGCGAGGGATGTTTTCACCAACCTCGTTCACAGGAGTTTCAAACAACTCTTAACGTTGTTCGCATCTTTTTGTTCTCCTTTATGTATAACGCAGCGCTGTGACGATCCCGGACAGAGTTCAAAGAGAACCTTCTTAGAATTCTCAATCCATTCAGACGCGAAGTGGTTTACCGCCAGTTAAACAATTTCATCCTGGCACAAAGTTTTCATTTTGACGACAAGAAAGTTTAGGAACTCATCCTCCACAATAATCTTGCCATCCTTAGTAGTGTAAATCTCCGGTTTTGTTCGAGATTTACTCAAGGCAGCAGCATCTCTGCCTGCTGCGTCCACCATGTTGCCCTGTTAAACATTAGCCAGAAATGGCACACAGTGAGAGTGTTTGTGAACCAGTGGCCTTTTATTTTTTTTTAAGTTTATAATCTTTGATATTATACAAATTTAAACTAACAGGGATCACACTAGCTTAGCAGCCAACTTGTTGTTTTTCTCCTTGAGGCCATTATGTTGTACACCTGGACTCTGTCCAGTGCAGCTTTTGCCTGTATCTCTATGGTGTATATTTACAATTTGGTTTTTCACTTTTTTTATACTTACGATATACATTTTTGTTTCCTCAGTGCCTCCATAAAGTTGCCTGTGCAGATGTCAACTCTTTGGAACATTGTGAAGAGTGCAGAGGAAGGCCCATCTCCAGTCTAAAATGGTTTGATTTGACATGTCTATGTAACACGTCTTTGTCAACAGGTTGGTTGTATTGTTACTTTTGTAAAGAAAACAAAAGTTGTGTAATTTCATTTGATGACATTGACCTTCTTTGGTACTTTGTTTTATAGACTTTGCTTCATACACATTTAAAAAGGAGGTAACATTTTTTTTACAAAAGCAACTTTTGTAAAATATAATAATGAAAAAAGTTGTGGAAACACTCCAACTGCTGGGCATTACCTTTATTTAAGAAATGGCCAATTTATGCAGTAACATTAGAAATACTTCCCTGAGGGGAAATTGCTTGTTGTTACAGCTGCTCCTATTATTTCAAGTCTTTGGAGAAGTAAGAGAGTATAAAATATATCAATAAGAATATAAAAAAATAAATAGCAATACAAAATAAAAAATGTCTATGCATGAAATATAAATGTAACTTCTACTCCTATATATGTATATACAGTGTAATAAGTAATAATTAATCCATAATTAAATTATGGATTATAACACATAGAAGTAGGCCTTGCACATTTACAGTTCCACATATCTGATAGGTGTGTGTGGGTGAACTTCAGTTAGACACAGAGTTGTACCCATAATTCAAGTTACATTGAAAAAGCATTTTGATATCATTTTAAGATCTGGGGAATTTTTTCACTACCCATCTGTCACTCATGCCAATTTCCAGCAGTGCCAAGATGGCTGCCTTTACGGCTTCACATAAATCTTCTGTTTTAGGCAGTATGTGAGAACTGATGACTTTTGAGTTATGGTACGACTTGAATGTAAGCAGGAAATTACTCTAGGCCTTTGCATGTGCAGTGCTGCTTATGACATGAAATCGCCTCTTATATACCCTGGAAATACAATTACGCTTAAGCATGTCAAATAAGACACACAGTATTTTAAAATCAGCTGCATTTTTTCTCGTGTTTCTTGTATTCTTCACGTAATATACCTTTACACCTTTACATTTTAATGCCTGGTACCACACCAGGCCTTAAAATAAACAAGACATTGAAGAAAACAACAGTGGTGTAATAATTTTTTCCATGACTGTACATACATACATATATATATATATATATATATATATATATATATATATATATATATATATACAGTCAAGCCCAAAATTATTCATACCCCTTGCAAATTTTGACTTAATGTTACTTTTATTCAACCCGCAAGTTTTTTCCTGATTGGAAATCACATAGGCGTCTCCCAGAAGATAATAAGATGATGTACAAGAGGCATCATTGTGGAAAAAAAATATTTTTTATCTTTTATTAACATTTGAACAAAAAGTGGCATGTCTGAATTTGCCAGGGAAATTAATAATTTCAGGCTTGACTGTATATATATATATATATATATATATATATATATATGTATATATCCACCCCTGTAGGTGTTGCCACTTAGATGTTCTCTCTCAGGATGCTCAGGGTCTGTGTGGCCGTCCTGTTGGATCACCATCTCCCTGTTCTTGGCCACATTCAGGAGTAAATGGCTCTTCCCAGATAACTCCACAAAGTTGCTCACCAGCACTACTTACACACACCTAACTACTGCTGAGTCACCAGAGAACTTCTGCAAATGAACCAACTCAGAGTTGTTCTGAAAGTCAGAGGTGTACAGGGTGAACAGGAATGGAGAAAACACAGTCCCCTGCGGGGCTCCTATGTCACTCACTACCACATCAGAAAGAGCAGCACCAAGTCGGACAAACTGCGGCCTGTCTGTCTGGTCAGTAACCCAGAAGTCTGTGGGTAAGACTACAAGCTCATCTGCTGCTCCTCTCTCCGCAGAAATGGGTGGATGGTGTTGAATGCATTGGAGAAATCAAAGAATGTGATTTTCAACATGCAGCCAGCTCCATCCAGATGTGAGTGAGCTAATAGAGACCGTTTACATTATTCAGATCAAATATCCGATTGATTTACCTTTTCAAAATGCTGACATTAGACCTTTCTCCAAACTCTTGCACTATGGTACTTCCTCAGTGATGGATTGCCATGTAACACTAGTTCATGGGTAATGTCCAGTGAAACCAGCATGGTTCTCATAACTAAGGGTTTTGCTATGTTTGTGTATGTGTGTGTATGGGTAATGCCCAGTTAAACCAGCATGGTTCTCATAACCAAGGGTTTTGCCATGTCTGTGTGTGTGTATATTATGGGTAATGTCCAGTTAAACCAGCATGGTTCTGATAACCAAGGTTTTCGCCCTTCTGTGTGTGTGTGTGTGTGTGTGTAACGTCCAGTTACACCAGCATGGTTCTCATAACCAAGGGTTTTGCCATGTCTGTGTGTGTGTGTATGGGTAATGCCCAGTTAAACCAGCATGGTCCTCATGACCAAGGGTTTTGCCATATTTGTGTATGTGTGTATGGGTAATGTCCCCATGAACAAGGGGTGTCCTCATACGTCACCACTGCGCCTGGAAACGCCTCCTCCCGCCCCCTCCCGCCCCGTCCCCATAATCCTGTACAATGTCAAGTCATTATATCTCTGCAGTCTCTTGCTATATTTTAACTCTAAGTAGACTGAAAATTTCCTAAATTTTTTTGGAGCAGTTTTATGTTTCCCACGTATCTCTAGGACAAAGGGAAAGGTGTGTCCCCATAAACCATGGTTAAACTGGTATGGAAAAAATGTCCTTATAAACCACCCTGACCCGTATAGGTGTGTGTGTGTGAGTGTGTGTGTGTGCGAGTGCGGGGGGAGACAAAAAGTTTGAAAGATGGAATGATTAAAAGGTTCAGGGGGAAAGAAGCAAACTCCATCTGTACAGCCGTCTCAGCATGTTCCAATTATACAGCAGCTTTGAAGCAGAGTCCAGCAAGACGGAGCTTTTGGCCCATCCTGAGAGCAGGAGGAGACAAAGGAAAGACATTCGAAAAAAGGGGAAAACGGAAGGTGGCACACTGAGAGAGGTGCACGGTGAGAATTGAGGGAGAGGAGAGGGCCAACGAGGGCATAAACAAGTCAGAAAGTGAGAACACTGAAGCATGAAAGGTCGCAGAGAAGAGGAGAAGAAAGAGAGAGGAGGCAGCACGCTACAGTGAGCCCTTGTTAGAGATGATCAATCAGCTAAAGTGAGTTAACAAGCAGGGGCCTGGTCTGCAAGTTCAGTTCCTGCCCTAATAATCCACTACAGACACACACCAACAAACCCTGAACGCCCCGTGTGCCCTTCAATTACTCATATGGAAACTTGCGAAAAATCAGCGACTTATTCCAACCTGTTGCGCGCTCTGTCAAAACTCAAACCCACCGCCTGTCCGTGCGGATTTTGCATGCTTCAAAATCAAAGCATATCTACTCACACACTGCATCTTCCCTGTCGGTGGGAGACAAATTCAAATTCTCTCATAAGCAAAATGCACAAAAATATAAAAGACATCAAAATGACAGTTTCTTGTGTTAATATTTTTGCTGTTGTAGTTCACTGAAGTCAAACTACTTTTGACTACTTCATATGTTTTTGCTCGAATGGTCAATACAAACGCATCATATGTAGTAGAATAAAAAACATAAAGGGTCTTCATGCTGTGGATAAGAAGAAAAGAAGAAACAGAGATGGAAAAAGTGGGTAGGTCTATGTTAAGTTCTAAAATAATCACACTTAATTATCTGTACAGTGAATATATAAGGCTACAGCTACCGGTTGGTTGGCTGAGCTGGAAATAAGGAAAAACAACAAACCTGTGTTTTTTAAATTATACAAAAAAACAAGTTGGAAGTTTTTTTGCTTGGATGAAATCTATAAAAACTCCCATAACTGCAATTTAAAATGACTTTTGTGAGGATTAAAAAACATGAAATAAGATATTAATAAGGTAGATATAGAGATTGTAGATTGCCTTGTAAAGAGTCAGTATTCCTAATTTTAATTCTAAGCTAAACTAACCAACTGGTGACTGCACCCACAAACACAGCACATCTAACTCTCTCTAAGTGTATTCCCAAAAATATCAAAGCATTCCATGCAATGTTTGAGTAAATCTACTTCATAACTCTAACTTGCAATACTACTCTTTGATTTTTGTTCAACTTCGGGTCTCAGGTCAACTTGCAAACCTCTCACCTCAGCCACAAAACTGCCCTGACAGTGTGAAGCACCTCTCAGCAACAGAGCCGGTATTGTGCTGTAGTGCTGTGAGCTTTCACCTACTTCCACTCTGGAGGATATTGTGAGCAGCCGTGAGGCAGAAAAAGTGAAATCCACACACTCATGTGCACAAATATACAAAAGTCAAAAGGTGAGGTTAGTAGCCCCACCTTATGGTTGAGTCCTCTTTTCCTGATTCTTTTGGCATCACTTCCTGTGGACAGGACCAGCAGGGACAGCAGCAGCAGCACCAAAGAGCCCGGCATGGTCCTGCAGCCTTAACTCCAAATCTCTCGCTGCTTTTTCCCCTCCTTTCTTTTCCTCAGAGGTATTCCTCCTCCCTCCTCTTATCCCGGGGGGTTTTTCGACCCTCTAGGTGTTTGTGGGTCCTCTGTTGCGTTGCTTTCCCAGCTGTGGCAGCGACTCTCGGGCAGCTCATGTGCAGCCAGAGATTACACAAGCCCTCTCCCTCCAACAGGACCTGCCTTTATATCCGCCCGAGGAAAAAAGTGCAGGGCAGAATGACAGAGCAGAGGAAAGGAAAAGGGGGGAAAAGTACAGAGGGGATGAATAGAGGCAGTGTGGGGAAGAAACAGAAGAAGTCAGGAGGGGAAGGGAGGAAGCAGCAGCTGACCGTGCATCAGTTGTTGGAGAGCTGAGGCTGTCTGCTGGCAAAGCGAGCGCACATGTCTCTGGGTGAGAGGAGGGGAGGTGAAAAGGAGGGAGGGGAGAGTGTCGAAGAGGGCAGCGAGTGAGAGAGACCTCCCCCTTTTTGCCCACTTGTTGCATCTTGCTGCACATCTGGTGATCTTTATGTAAATCTGACAGAGCTGTGTCACTGCACAGCGGGGCCCATATTTCATCTTCTGTGGCTTTTTCTTTACATGTGCGGCTTGTGTGCAGTGTTGTAGGAGGAAGAATGAAAGCCTCTGCTGAGCATGTGGTTTGAAAGCATCTGACTCCTTGCGAAGTGTGCATTTTAACTATTAACTGTCCAACACATATGTTGGCATTCCAGGTTTTTCTTCAGCATTGGAAATGCATGATTTATATGACATCGTGGCTGAGGATATATGAATGCAGTGTGTGTGTGTGTGTGTGAATAAATGCAGTCCTATGTGTGTGTGTTATGTTTGGAGAAGATGATTCCAGTAGCACCGACCCACACAGAATGAAAGCATGTGGTGTGTTTCAGGGAAAGGGGCCTCCCTGTCTCTTTCTCCATCTTGTGCTTCACTGGTCTTCCTTTTTTTCTCACATATTTCCCAAGTTGCTCCCTCTCAAACTAGGACATCCCCCCCCCCCCCCCCCCCCTCCTCCACCTCACCACCAGACCTCTCTCCCCTTCACCGTCCCCTCCCCTTGCTCCATTCTCAGTGTCTTGCTCCGAAAGGGGAGAAAGAATGCTAAGCCCGCACAAATCTCAGTCATTATTAGTTTTACAGGAGCGGGGCTCATGTCACTGGGAGGCCCCGGCTTCGCTTACACAAAGGGCAGAGTAAAGAGAAAAGAGGGGGAGAAAACAGAGAGAGCAGAAGGGGAGGGGGGGGCACAGAGATAGCGGGAGAGGGCAGCGGAACAGCCTGCATGAATGAATATGTGTGAGAAAGACAGCGACGTGAACGTGACCACAGCTGAAGATTTGTGATGGTGCAGATGTGCATTGAAGATTTGTCACAAGATCATTTGCTACACACTTCAGCTACTCCTGTCAAACTCAGTTGCAACACAAGTAGTTCACAGTGATAGTGGTGATAGAGTTAGCTCTCCAAATATTGACTAATTCTAAAATGCTGGTTGCTGGACTGTCTATTTCATTGACAGAATTTTTGTAGCTGTGGCAACATCCAGGCCACAAACAATGAAGCCAACACTGAAGTACCAAAAACTGCAGTTCCGTGAATGGCCACTTGAGGCTGGATCCAAAAGGAGTGAATCCCTTTAGAGCAATTCAAAACTTTACAGCAGAAATAGACATGTTTACAGCCTGGTGGAAGAAACAGTTCCAGTCTCTATAGCTAATTTCGTCTTTTATGACAACGATGCATGTGTTGAAATTTTATACACGTCACTGGTTTAAATTGTTTTAAAGCTTGATGCATAATTAAGGACATGGCCAGTTTAAGTGGTAGCAACAGTCACAGGATAGCTCATGGCTTTGAGACGTTTGCACGGTCTGCCTCACCTCTACTCATACTTCACCTCTTTGCTCATTTCTGGATTAGCTAGGACTTCAGAGGAGCCTCCTGAGCTTCAAAACGGTTCATCAGGAAACCTATGGCCAACATCACAGGGGGTTTGTCCATTTTTTTCATAGTCGATGGTTGTAGCTAGCTAACTAGGCTGACTGGTTGCAAAAAATATCTTTTTAATGTTTCAAGATGACTAGTTTTAGTATGAGAAGCCTGTGTTTCAAATATATGCTAAGGTTGCATAATGTTTTGCTTAAAGACTGTGTCTAAAGCTGAAATATATTTTTAAAAAAACAGCAGTGTTATTGCACTCCCTAATCTAATGTCTAACTCTAACTTTATCCAACACTCCAACATATCAAAGACCATCCTTCAGGTAATGGGAAACAAACAAAAACCTATGCAATCTTCATAGAGATTTTTCTAAACAAACTCATGCTAAAGTTGTATGAAATGCTCTTTGGTCTTGAAGGTAATTTAGTTTGGGTATTCTGCAGTTGTATTCTCTGACATTTGTAGCTTCTGTTAGAGCAAACAAACAGTGTTAAATCAATTTCTTACAACCTCCAGTGCTGAATCTGTTGCTCAGTACACCCCTGCACGCCACACAGTGATTGGCTTTAATTGGGACTACTGATTCACACAAAGCTAAAGATTATACTGTAAAGTGCTTGTAAACTTGTGTAAAGCAGGCAGTGCTCCCTGGAGAAAGTTGGTATTTGGCAGTTGTTCTTTTTATTATTTCTGTGCATGGATATTAAAAGTTTATGATCACCCGTATTTTTTCCCTCCATAACAAATAAGTATCTAACAACTACAGTAGCAATACTTCACTTAATTTCCCTCATTGTGCAGACCTTTCTTGGGAATGTCCCAGTACTTCACGGCTAAATACCGGCCAATTTTTAGGAAATTACATGCTACAGAGGCAAAAATGTGGGTTAGATGTTAGACAGGCTTGGTCTGCTGGAGTGGAATGGAATTCAGCTGCACGGTTTACAGCAGCGGACAGTCTGCTAATATTCCCACGTGTTCTCACATACTTCATCCATATTCTGCCTACTTTCACAATCTGGAATGTACAGTATACATTAATATTAAATAAACTAAACACTTCATGAACAGGATGTGGTGTGAAACAATCCATTCTACAGACACAAGAACTTTTAATGTGGGACTGTGTAACTCAGTTCAAACAAGTAAACAGATGTTTTCATTCAGTTTGGACAGTTGGATTCATTTTAGCTCTTACAAGACAGACGTTTAAATAGTTGTGAATGTTGTTAATGGGCATGTGTGTCAACTGTAAGACAGAAAGAGAGAGAAGGAAGGAAGGAACACCTCTGAGATAAAGTCTACTGAAGTACAGACAGAGACAAATTCCACTCAAAGGACTAAATTTCCTTTCATCTGACAAGCGTTCTCTGGAGGCAAAGACTCATTGAGGCTGTTTCTGCAGGATGGAGTGTCTGTAAGCCTCAGGGGGGCTTCATATCACATGTGCGTACTCTCTGATGGTCAAGATTAATTCCAGTCTGATTCATGGTGTAATAGTTGGTAGCTGTCCAGAGACAGATCTGGCTCAGTGCACAGGGCACCTCCTCAGTCACAAATGCTGTTTATACAAGTACAGGGAGTATGATTTTGCACAAGCTAAAGAGGACTATGAGTGGCAGATGTTTCATAACGCATCTGGATGGAATTTGTGAGCTTGGACACAAACAGAGTTTTATGCACAGCTATTTGTTGTGTTGACACTCTGTGGTTTCTGTCTAGCTGAAATATTTACAAGGTGAAATATGCGCCGTATATCATACATGTTTATTGTATCTCTGTCTGCCTGCAATTGAGGTTGGTTTGTAATTCATCATATGAAGTGTGATCGAAAAGGTAAGCTTTTTGCACGTCTGACAAGCAAAAACTGTACCTGGTTTAAATCTGCCCACCATCCTGGTGCAGTGATTCACTGCTCCCAGTGCTCCTGTAAAGCTTGGATTGCTCCCTAGAAGCCTGGTTCTGTTAGCGCATTACGCACCATCTGCGAAGCACACTGGGTTTCCTCCACCATTTCAAGTTTCAGGCTGTGGAAGAACTCAAATCTGTTGAAAAGGGTGGGTGAGGAGTGAAGGATGTGTTGGTGTTGTAACTGAGCACATTGTCATGATGGAGTACCCAGTTGACTTCACTCCACAGTTCACGTCTTTTGCACCAAATGTCTCTCTCAGATGCCTTGGGATGTTGCAGCAGAACTCAGCATTGACACTCCGACCTTGAGGGATGAGTTCACAATGCACAGTCTCATGAATGCTGAAGTAGAAGCAGACCATCCCCTCTATGTGCTCCTGACCTGACATACCTTTTTTAGTCTTGGAAACTGACGGCTCTTGCAAACTGCTGTTTGATCTGTGGGTTATAGCTGTTGATGCAACGCTTATCTTCAATAACGATCCTCAACATGAAGATTGGGTCATCTCAGGCTTGTTGATGGAGACCCTCATTGATTTTGAGAAGGTGTTGCTGCTGTAGGTCCACGGTGAAACTGCACATGTACCTGCAAATGGTCGAAAAATGCATGTAAGACAGATCATGACGTTGATCACAAGACATCACACAGAAACCTAACTCACAAGAGTTTCTGTCCTCACCCAGTGAATGCACAAAACAGCACCTGTTTTTGAGCATCTCACCCAAAGATTCAAAGAATACAGTACATACAAACCATTATTCTATAGTACAAATATTAAAGAAAACAAGTTTGCTTACAGTCAGTCAGGTGTGAGTCAGTTGAGTTCTGCTGCATTAAGTTTGTTAATTTTAGTTGTGGTTCAGGTTGTGCAGTGATGTTTGCAGTAAGCTAGTCAAGCTGTAAGGCAGCTTTTTGGACATAAATGCCATGAAATGTAAATTCAGAAATAGAACGACCTTAAGGGGATACACTCCAGCATGCACCTTTCTTGCTGAATCAGTGCAATGCTAGTTGAATGTTTAAAAGGCAGAGAGCATGGTGATATGTGAACTAAAACAACAAAAGATTTATATTTTTTGGTGAGTGGCGTGTTATGCAGTAATGACTTAAGCCTTGTTTTTGTTTTCTGTGACTTGACAGTGAATTTCAGAGGTACATTTTGCAAACTTATTTAACTAGTGTTACCAGCATAGCTTAGCAAGAGCTAAGCAAGTTAACATTTATTATGTTATTGTCACTTTAATGTTCATCGGTTACTCTGGTGGGCCTCACTTGCGTCAGACTGCTGAAGGCTGAACCAGAAGCTTGTCAGAGCTGTTCATTCCAAATCAGGGCTGTCAGCTGGGGCCAGAGGTCAGCATAAGGGGTCAGGGGTCAGCTGTGATTGGTATGAACTCAGCTGCTGGATTTGGACAGGGGTCAAAGTAGGACTTGCATGGGCTGTAACCTCAATACATATAGTAACGATTCTTGTACCACACTGATGCAGTTCTAAATCCAGCTTGCAGAATTTAGATAGTCATACTACATCTGTATTCTTTCTAATATGATTTCATCGTGGACTGTTTTGCCAAGTGAGGGAGGAGACACATCACCACAGCTCTTGTTCCACTTGCACCGAGCAAAGCCTTAATCGCACTTTAACTCATGCAGTTTATTCAAAACCAATTTTCCCCTGCTGACATTCTGTATATCAGAAGCAATAAAAGTCTGCTTTGGTTTGTTTTACTGTCTCATATTTGAAAAGTTCAGCCAGCGTCAGCTCCGTCCCGGCATTCAATTTTAATGTGCATCTGATAGAATGTAAACCTCGAGCGGCCGGTTGGGAGCAGTTTTGTTTGACTCTCTGATTGGCTGCTTTATTCACTGGCAGCATGTGTGTTTGCTTTGTATTTGCAGTTTGAATTTGAGTGATCTAATCAGACACATACAGTATGGATGCATGCAAAAAAAGATTGTGTTGCAGCTTTTATTTGATTTATCTGACTATAAAGAGACGAGGAAAATAGGATGCTGCCCTGTTCAATTTACTATCAACCAGATACGTCAGCGCGTAAATGGAAAACTTTCCACTCTTGTAATATAATAAGATAACGCTCCTCTGTGTGTGCATGATGCTAAAAGACACATTTCTCATGTCTGACATATAAGATATAGTCTCATCTGTGTGCCTTTAAGCGTGTGCCGTTTTAAATGTCGGTGAGATATGGCAACACAATGGCCTTGATGAGTTAAAGTGGGACAGCTGTTTAAAAGATGTGGTTTGGCACCGGCTGATGGAAAAACAGAAGATGAAGGAGATCAAGGTGGTAAAAGGAAGAAAGCAAGAGGGCGGAGGACAGATAAAAGGAGAGGAAGGGGACAAAAAGCCACTTGCACAGACTAAACAGTCATCAGACTATTTTAAATCCTTGTATTTGTATGGAGAACTGGAGCTTTTGTTGGCAAGAACTGAAATGCTGTGTTGAACTTGGAGCAAAATGAGAACTCACAAAATGCAAAATCAATGTCGGCACATTCTTGGAACCTCTTTGCTATTTAATTACACTCTGGGATATATCCCAGAAACACAAATATTTTTCAGAATAAACCTCCTCATGACATCTCAGATCAGCAACACGGCCAGTGCACACAAGACTTCCTATGTTTGAAGCAGTAATATGTTTCAGGGTTCAACTCTGGAGGCGGCCTGTGCGTCTGATCGCTGGTTAGTCACATTAAACTCAAGTCTCTGAGGCTGGGTTAATCATTTGTCATTATCAGTATGTCTTTCTCTGCTAATCAGAGAGGAAGTTTGAGCTCAACTGCTTCCCCTTCATGACTATTTCATTCCTGTATCATTATTCCTTTATCCTCTAATGGCTCTAACCAGCACAAAGTCTGACTGTACTCAGCTTGCTCTGAGGGTTTTCCCCTTAGTAATTACTTCTTTTCTGTCATTTTCCTTCTCTGTCTTCATATTTCTTGGATCTTTTTATTTTCTCTTGCCTTTTTTCTACCTCTTATCTCTCCTCAGTTTTAAGTTTTCCCCCTTGTGCTTTCCCAGCTTTGTCCAAGCCCTTTGACATACAGCTATCATCTCTTTCTCTTCCCTCTCACCTCTCCTCCTCTCTCATCCTGCCACCAAACACTTTGAACTCAGGTAGCTTCGCAGCATTCCTCAACGTGACCCCAAAAAGAAAATCTATTTCAGCTGTTTCTATGGCGACCCTTAGCCCAGGGGTTCCAGTGTGGGGTCAACGTGACGGGGAGGCGCCCCAGTAAGTCCCGTTAGACTTCAAAGAACTTCCTGTGTTTCCTGCTTTATTGGAGCTGATGCTGGAAAGGGTCAAATTTAAACGGCCTCATATCCTTTCTGCTGCACTCACTTTATCTTTCTCTCTCTTTTCTACACGAGTGGGTGAGGTGACTTTATCTCGTGATCTCTTCCCATAACATCTTTGCCCCTTCTATGTATGAAAACACAACACAGTTATTGAGACAAATTATTCTCAACTCAAAGGTCAGCTTACTGGGTTTATATGCTCTTTTTAACCACATCTGAAGGTCCACATCTCTAAAGAAGCTTTGGAGTGATCCTTTGAGTTGAGATGACCTTGTAAGGGACTGTATTAAAATTAATTGTGCATGTAAACGTATATTTAATTCAATTATACTGGTACAATTATATAAATAAAGCAAACACCCAACCAACATGGCATATCATCTGAAAAATGTTGGCCTACAAGTTCTGTGTTATTTCTCTCAGTAGTTCCTGTACTGAAATCACGATTTAATACAGTTTTATTTTTCAAAACAATATGAATATAGATAGATGCAGGATTGTCTACTCAAACGTATTGTTATCATTTCAGTTTTTCAGAGTTAAAATGGTTTAATATGCTGCACATAACAGCTTTTCACATTTTTTTTATAATTAATTTAGGCTTGTAAGTTGAGCAGGTAAAAGTACCGTGCACTGTGGCTGATTTAATTAATCTAAAGATAAACTTTCAGATGTTTTTCGACCAGATGAGCAAATCGATAGGTGGAAGAGTTGGGTGGATTTCAGTTTACCAAGCTTTTCTTTAGTTGAATCCAGTCCTAGAATACAATCTGGTAATCCCTGGGCTTTGTAATGATAAAATTCCCTAGACCTAAACACAGAAAATGATACCATCAGTATCCTTTTATTGTAATGAATCCCTCCCTATAGCAAATACCAGACTTAACCTCCACCCCATTCTAATAATTTGACTCCAGTCCCTTAAACTGACTCTCCAAACTCAAGAATGAAGTTTATCACTGAAATCATAGATAATATATCAGGACTAAGGAAGTTTTAATTCACAGAAACTGCTGTGTGGCTGCACTTTCCTGTTGTGTTTCTTGCTCAGTCAGACATGTTATTCCCTTTAAGTGAAGTCCAGACAGTTTACGAGTTCAACAAACCCAGTGTGCAGTTAAAAGATCAAACCCACCCATGTATCAAGTAACCTAACAGTTTTTCTTTTGCTCCACTCCGATAATAGGTGGCCTCTTCACTGTGGGTTTGCGTCTCTGTGTGTTTGGTTTTCATGTAGCACTTCCATGCAACATGGATTATGTCTCTGTTCCTGTCTGGTGGATCAAAAGCTTGCAGCATTTCGCGACCAGCCTTCTTGTTGTGGTGAGTTTTCTTTTCTGCAGTCTTTTAGTCATTGGGGTGTGCGAGTGTGTATATCTTATGTCTTTTAGTGTGTGTGGGGGTGTATTCCACCGTGGGCACTGTTTGTAAACCTCTCTTTGGAGTCTGTTATTGCAGGTTTATGGAGAGTGATATGTTTATTTACACTGGTTACTGTATATTTGCATTATTCCAGATCCGAGATGTTTATCTGATGCCTCTTGTTGAAAGCTAGTTTTCTTGACGGTTGCACGTATCAGAGGAGGAAGATGAAGAAAAGCTTCTGGGACGTAATTAAGAAAGAGATTCCCTAAACTATTTATAACTTATTTTGTTGCTTCAGCAGTATTATTTGACATGTTAGAATGCTTTTGGGACTGTTTAAAATTGGCCTGCAAGTAAAAGAGAGCATGTTTCATACCGTTTGCTTGGTTTGACCCAGAAAAAAAATGATGCAACTTACTGTAATGTGGTTGTCTGACTTATATCTGTACATTTTCTCTCAATCTGTAATTCTCTTTGTGGTCAAAAATCTACATACATCTGCGTTTTTCAGCTCAATCATTTGCCTGGAAATGCAGTATCAGAAGCTTCTCACTGGAGGGAGCCATAGTCACATTTTAACTTTGCAACCCAGCATTCATCCACACATCCAGACACAGTACAGGATAAAATCATTCAATAACAAAAAGAGTTTCTTTATGACAACAAATAGAAAACAGATGATTTTGCTGTTTAAAAAAAAAAAAAAAAAATCAACCTATGAACTTACAGGCCAAACTTAAAGGCTCTATGATGGTTATGTTCTTGAAAGTGACATAAACTGACAGCATCTGAAAGGGTTTTTTTTGCAGGAAAGTGACAGTATGTGACTACAGTTTAATGCAATACAGGAAGTGAGTTATTTCTGCAGTCAATATGAACACTTTAGGGACCGTAAACAAATTATTGGCAGTGGGGAGGAAGGATGAACATCACAACATCATCCATGAGATCAAAAACCATTTGCGCATTATTGTGTAGGTCCCCCTTATGCTGCCAAAGGAGCTCTGACCTCTGAAGGTCAGCAGTTTTCACAGTGCAAAAAGAAAAAAAATCCTGCTGGGGAAGCTGCCACTGTCAGGGAATGCTTTATCTGCACATGAATACCACTAAAATTTCCCTGCAGAACATTGTATCACAATAAGATTATGAATGTTATACAATGGTTCTTGTGTTGTGACTGACTGCGTATGATTTTAAAAAAGCAAGACCTTGCTTTTCTGTTATTACTAGTTCAGTTTGTCAAACAATAAAGCATATTCAAATTCCCCATTGAGTGACAAAAATGGATCATGCTGGTAATGTTTAAAAGAAAAGGTCTGTTTGTGACATTTTTTTTCTTGTTGAGTATTTGAACATTTATAATAAACCATTCAGATCAGCTGCACACTGTGACTGTGAAAAGATTTGACCATTTCCTACATTCTGTGGTACATTTGAAAGAGCTGCTCCAAAGACTCCAAACCATCAACATAACTACCTTTATGGAGATGCCATAGATATGCAGACGGGTGACAAATTAAAGGAAAAATCCAAACCCTTCCTTCCTATGGTGAGGGGATCCGGTGGCTCAATTATGCTGTCTGAGGCATTTTGCTGTCATGGTTTTGGTCCAGTTTTCTCCTTAGAGGGAAGGGTGACTGAAAATCAATACAAAACTGTTCTGAGTGATACGATGAAACATTTCTATCCTTATGGGAGTGGACTCTTCAACAGTGACAATGCCCCCATCAATTGGGCTCGAGGAATCACTGAAGGGTTTAATGAAAATTATGTAAATAATGTGCTTTGGCCTTCACAGTTACCAGTTTTCATTCCAGTGGAAAACCTATGGGAGATTTTGGGCTGATGTGTTAGACAGCGCTTTCTACCACTGTCATCAAAACACCAAATGAGGGAATATATTTTGGAAGAATGACACCCTCCTCTCTACCCATCGAGAAGAGTTCTTAAGACTTGGAGAATCAATGTCAAGGAGCATTCAAGCTGTTTTAGTGGTAGGTGGTTGCCCAACACCTTACTAAGAGATTTTACTTTGGTTTTTCCCTTTAATTTATCACCCATCTAGAGATACAAAAAGACTCATCCTCATTCTGCAGATTACTCATTTTGAAGGAAAACTCAGCTATCCTTGCATTTGTCCATTTTTTGACAGTGACCTTTAGATCAAAATGCCATTTCAGACTCATCAACAACAGAAAATACTCAAAGGTTCAAGTCACGTCCTGCTCCAGCTCTTTGTCCATGTCCATGTCATGGCTCTTGGTGTCTGTACTCTGACCCCTTCGGTTCATCTGATGGAGGAGGAGCAGGAACAAGGCAGAGACGATGAGAGCGACGCCCGCCATGAGGAAGCCCGTCCCGTAATCGCTCATCTTGTCAATGAAAAATCCTAAAAGGAACAGTAAGTGTTCGCAGATTTGACACATTCACATTTTCAGCGGTCTCAACAGTCAATATCACAACTCTAAGACAAGTAAGAGCGGACTGCATGGAGATCAAGTTCATCCTAAGGCAGTAATGTCAGGGAAGGAAACATAATTAGAATACTTTGATGTATCCTCAACATCTATCAACTCTCTGGTCTTTAAAGTGAAGGAAAGTGCTCTGAGAACGATACAGTAAATAAGTTAGAAATAGCCTCAGTGTCAGAGGAACCATGTTATGTTAAAAATAGGACACCACCGGCTATATTTATAGCTACTTTACTTCAATTAGCATTAGTTTTATCTGGGGTCAGATTCAGTTTTCTTTAATTTAACAGCTTTTTAGCAACTTGTTAAGAAGAGAATAGTGGAGATATTAGATAGATAGATAGATAGATAGATAGATAGATAGATAGATAGATAGATAGATAGATAGATAGATAGATAGAAAACACTATTTTAATAATACATATTGGATAAGAGAAAGAAAATCATAATAAAATGGAAAATGGTATAAAAATGGATGGATGGATGGATGGATGGATGGATGGATGGATGATGGATGGATTATAAGAATGAATTTAAAATATGATAAGATACAATTCTCACAGTAGAAGCTGGAATTGAAATAACAACAAAAGCTCTATCTGCCAAAGGAAAAGTCCAAGTTATTTGGGACTTACATTCTGCAGAATGAATGAATAGCAACACATCACACCTCAGTAGCTCAAATTATTATCATTACATGTTTTTTTTTTCCTACAGTCCTCTCAAAAATCCATGAATACCATTACATGAACCACCCAAGCTACAATTATGCGAATATGTTTAGCTTTCCACTCTGTTGGAGAGGTTCCCCCCAGCTGATTTACTGCTGGATGTGCTCACAGGCGGGACACTTTCTGGCAGGGCTGCCTCCGCCTGGGTGCCAAGATGGCCTGGGTGTTTTTCTGGCTGTATTTACTGCTATTGTTTAAAGCCGAGTCTGAATGTGGGTCATAACCTCAGTAATCGGGTTCAAATGCTCGCTGGTTTGTAAGACAGGGCTGTCGGTGGCGGGGGGAGCGGTAAGTGTTGGAGAAAAAGAGAAGTGAGATTTTACTTTAGTGGCTGAGAGAGCCAGGGGCAGTTTAGTTTAATAGCTGCCTAAGTAGGTTTTTCATTTTTTCACAATAGAATAAAGAAGATAATTCAAACAGATTGCCAGTGTAGCAGACATATCTGCAATGCTTTCAGGCCACAAAAACTTACTTTAGAGTGTGTTTAAACATCATCTGGCACTGCAGTTAGATGCAAAACATTAAGGACACCTACACCTATGACTAAGTGCACCAATAAGGCAAATATTTGCTGCCTTTAATTTCATTTGCATGTTATATAGGAGTAAATGTAAATTATGAAAAGCTGACAAGATAGATTATCTTATATGAGAAGTAAGGTATGAATAATTATGCAAAACCCCTAAATATGAATCACATGAGGGAGTGAAAGTCCCTTATAGTGATCAACCCATGGGGAGCTTGACTTTGCAGTTTCCTTCAGATACACTGAGCATTTTAGCTTCTTTCACATTTGGTTTTTAGTCATCTGTGGCAATAAAAGCTCTAAAAACTGAAGTATTTAGCAGCTAAAGAGGCAAAATTTCTTCCTGAGAGTTGGTGGAGACCAAAAAAGAGCTAAAAAGGATTCTTCATGCGGATACAAACCCAACTCCAATTGCATGCTAATGTTGCTTCATATCAGCTGGATTTGAAAATATCAGTTTGTAACGGTGTGATCATAATGTGTATAAGGATTGCAATTGAATCCGTTCCTTTTAAGTGAAGACAAAATCAGTTATTGCATGTTTACACAGGTTTAACAGAAATCCTATCTGCAGACTCTAAAATGTTGTGGCTTTCTCTCCTAAACTGCTTCGCCATTATGTTACCACAGCTGACATTCTGTAGGACACGGTGTATGAAAATGTCACAGAGTGAGAAGTCAGTGGAGAAGAAATTCCATTTAACTGGGGAAAAAAAGATATTTGGAACGTGGTGAGCCATGAAATTAACACAACCATAACGCATCATGATATTCTAATTTTTGCCCGGATGCTCTCTGAATATAAAAATTTAGGAGGATTGACAAAATCCATTATTAATTTAAGGGTGGCGCTGCATATCAGGAAGGTATAAAAATCTCATTTTGTTTGAATGAGCCTCACTGGGGCGCATACACTGCAGAATGATGTATAAGCACATCCATTGTGTGACATTTAATGCGCTGGAAGAACAGGACTCGGAAAATGGCAAATGACACTGTAACCTTGTGATTTTTCTAAAGCTCTGCAAATGGATGTGTTAACATACAGTAAGTGCCATAATTACATTCTATTCTAATAAATTCCATTCAGTCCTCTGCGACATCTTGTTTAATTCTACCTTGCATTCATCACAGTGGAATGAATCATGGGGAATTCTAAAGCATCAAGCTGAAATTAATTTCTCTTTGATATGCACTTTGATTTGTTTTTGCAGTTGGGTAACAAAGCTCACCGGCGATGGGTGGTCCAAGCAGGCCTCCGCTGCTGCGTATGAGCATGAAAAACCCCAGTGCACTTCCGAGCCTTTCGATGCCCACGACCTCAGCCAGCACGGTGATGTGGATGGCAACCGTTGCACCGTACACCAGACCGTAAGCTGCACTGAAAACAGCCAGTTCTGTGAATGAGGAGGCCAGTGGGCACAAAAGTATCACTACACCAAGCAGAGTCACTGTAGCTGTCAGCTGCTGCACCTGGTAGAAGAAGAGAAAGGAAACAGAAACATCAGATGTTGCCTCTTTACCTGTACATGCTCATCACGTACATCCCTTATTCAAATAAACAGTTTGTCATTCTGGGAAATACATTTTTGCTTTCTTGCTGAGACTTAAATGAGAAGATTGAGAACTCTCATGTCTGCATGCTAAATATGAAGCTTGAGCCACCTGTCAGTTAGCGTAGCTTAGCATAGGCCAAAGACTGGACATGGGGACAGATAGCCTGTCAAAAAATGAATGTATTAAGTTTTAGTTGCATCAGATGTTCCCATAATAACTGCAACTGCAACAGCTAAGCTTTACATAACTGCAGATTCAGTTACTTTTCCATTCTTCTGAGAAATCTGCGGCCAAGCTGCACTAAAAGAAATGAAATTTTCCCCCATTTGGCCATGGTACAGAAACAAATACAGAAAATTAACCAAAAAGAAATAACAGAAGGAATAAGAAAACTGTCTATTGTATTATGGATTGTTTTGTGAAGTTTTTCAGTGTGGAAATCTTGACACTGCCAGAAAACCAGACAATCCATCCTCAGGAACTTGCTGCTCCCCCCTCAAAAACAGACCACTCCATTTAAGACCACAAATTGTCATCATACAAGTGTTAAGTTCATAAATTAAAAATATTTCTAAATGGTAATAGTTAACAATAAGCACTATGAATGCTTTACAATTTCCACCAACTATATTGTTAAAGACAGGTGTACGGACGGATGGAAAAAAGTTGCTGTTTTAAGGCAAAGTGACCTGGGATCGACCGTTTTCTTTGCCACCCAACACATCTCTTGTTCTATGAAGTATCTGTTCGACCTCTTATATTAATATTAACTCTCATGCACCAATGTGGACACTTTTATCCTTAAGGACCTCAGTGAAACTTTTTAAAATTGATGTCTAAGGGTTAAGAAGTCCCTCATTGTCAATTTTTTTTTTTAAATCAAATGATTTTCCAAATATTATTACTCTGCTACATTCAACTTTCAACGTACCGTCTCCACTAGTCTCAGGTTTGCCACCCATCCAAAGAACACCCTTCCAAACACATCCAACACTGCAGAGATGGACATCAGTGCAGCTGCCTGGTACTCCTCTATCCCCTTACTGCGAGCATATGGAACCAGGAACAGAGCTGGAGCGAAGAAACCCAGAGCAGCAAACACCCCAAACATGGAGTAGACCATGAATCGAGCATTGGCGATGAGGGTGTAATCTACATAACGAATGATTTTGGTCTTTAGTTCGGCCCTCTTAGGTGCTGAGTCTTTGGTCAAATTAGGTTTCTCCTCGGGGTCTTCAAGACATGCATTAACTGTCTGTTCATCCTCCTCCTCAGATATTTCCACTCCTTTCTCCTCCTGAATAATTGGCTTGAGCCAATCCTCTGTTGGGAGCAGTTCCATGGACAAGCCTTCCTCCTCGGCTTTGACCTCGCTGACACGACTAACATCTCTGGTGGCTTTCAGTGGCCTCAGCAGCATCCCGCACACGCACAGGTTCAGCTGCAGACCCCCGAGAATCAGCAAAGCCCCCCTCCAGGAGAAGCTGTCGATCAGCAGCTGGAACAGAGGTGTGAGGACAAAGGTGAGGATGCACTCCCCAGAGCTGGATAAGGCGTTTGCCATCGGGCGCCGCTTCTCGAAGTACAAGCCCAACATGGTCACTGTGGGGGTCCAGGTCAATGCATAGCCGAAACCTGCAACAAACAGACTCTATCATGCTATCTGTGCATGTTATGGGTTTGTTTTGGACTTGTGCATGTTTGGATTGAACCACTTACCATTTAGAAACCCAACAGTCAGGTAGAGCTCGGTGATGTTACGAGCAAAAGCCCCTAGTACAACTCCCAAACTGCATATCAGTCCACCTATTACCACTACAGAGCGATGGCTGTAGCGAGCGCTGAGTGCAGATGCTAATGGAGCTGCAGAGGACATGGACACATATTGTTTTTCAGCATATATACAAAAAAAGAAATGGATTTAGGTCACCAGAAATGCAATATAATGTAAATTTATTCACTCGATCAAGATTTTGCCTCTGAGTTCATGAAGATGCATGAATAAAGATGTTGTGTCAGTGACTATACATACTAAATTCTAAGAGATTTAAGGGATTTCAGCATTGATCTTAGTGTCTCTTGTTGTTTAAGTGTACATATTTTACCTTCAGGATACTGGGATTTTATTGTATTTTGCTTTTGTTTTATGGACAAGGTGGTTCAGTTCTGCTCAGCGCAAGAAAGCACTGTGCAACTGATGTCAAGCGGTGTTTTGAGATGTTAAAGAGAGCCACCTGCTGGTCAAGAAGTATGTGTTTGTGCTGAGTCACCTGAAGGATTTGACATTTAAAAAGTGTGGAGGCTTTTGAAAGATATAGACATGACATTTAGGTAATTTATTCGAAATTGAGGGCTATAAAACATGTCCTGATGTCCTACTTCTCGTCTAGACTTGCATCACAAAGTCTCATGTACTTGAAGTGAAAAAGAAAGAGGTGATAGTTACCCCCAACGTGGATCATGGCCACAGCAATAGAGGTGATCCATGATGTTCCTGTTGCTGTGGTTTCAAAGTATCGGTGTATCTCAACATAGAATACACCAAAGGCCTTTACGACCCCAAAGGTCAGACCAAAGACGAGGAAGCAGGAGAGCAGGATGAACCAGCCGTAGCCGCCATCGGGGGCTGCTGGTGGAGACGCATCGACCCTTCTGCTCCGAACCTTAACTGGAGGGTCCATGTTTGAGCTGCACTGGTTTCTGCAACACTCAGATATCTAGAAAGAGTCCAGAGGGTGTTATTTTTTTGTAACCGAGAAATTGATTTGTTATAACTGTAAGTGTCATCTGCTTTCAGGGGTTTGACCTGTCCAAACTGTGATATGAGGCACCATTTGAATTGTAGGAAGTCTTTGTTGGGGACTCCTTTATTCATTCAGATCATTTGAATGAACAATGAACAAAAACTAAATCTAAATTCTGGTCTCACTTAAATTCAGAATCAGATTACTATAATTTGGACACAATTACACTAAATGGCATGTATGTAGACATTCCTGTCCACATATTTTTATCAGTGATGAATGTGACAAAGCACATTTACCCAAAGTTTATTTTTTTATTTCTATTTTTTAGATGTTTTCAATCCATCCATCCATTATCTATACACCACTTAATCCTCTATAGGGTCGCAGGAGGGCTGGAGCCTATCCCAGTCAACTCGGGCAAAGGCAGGGGACACCCTGGACAGGTCGCCAGCCTATCGTAGGGCCACACATAGAGACAGACAACCAAGCACACTCACATTCACACCTACAGACAATTTAGAATAATCGATTAACCTCAGCATGTTTTTGGACTGTGGGAGGAAGCCGGAGAACCCAGTGAAAACCCACGCTGCACAGGGAGAACATGCAAACTCCACACAGAAAGACGGGACGTGAACCGGTGATCTTCTAGCTGTGAGGCAACGCTGCTAACCACCGAGCCACCGTGCAGCCCTTAGATTTTTTTCGTTTTATCCATTTTTAAAAATTTCTATTTTACTCCATTTATTTATGAATTATACTATGAGTTTATGTCTTCACAATTTTAGAGTCTGATTTTTATTTGTTTTGGACTACTTTTATATTGCAGAATAGCTACTTTTATTTTAGTGAAGGATCCAAAAAAGTAATAAGTATTAAGGTTTTTTTAAAAACATTTTATTGTTAAAACATGATAATTTAGACAAATTTGGGCTTCCAGCAGTTTAGTGAAGACTCCTTTCTGTTTCAAAATATCAGTGATTCCTGTGCAGAAGCTCAAGTCAATAAGAAATGGTTTCCCAGACTGTTTTGGAAGAATGTGAGTAATTCATGCATGGAACACTGACTTCAGCCCCAACAAGCACATTTGGGGTCCTGATTTTATGGACAGCTTGCAAAATCTTGTTAAAAGTATTTCCAGAGGACTCGTGGTCGTTATAGAAGAATGTTCATGTGCTCATGTGACTTAACAAAAGGGTGTAACACTCATGTCCACAAATCTTTGGCCTTTATTACAATTTAGTAGCATTTAACCAAAAAAACAAAAAAAAACAAAACTTAATTTAAATCGACATCAACCTATATTCCCTGGTTCATGGTTCAGCTAAAATTGGTAGTCGTCTAATCGTTGCACCTAACCATATTGGCTAATCATTACACTGTGAATTGTGGTGTCAGTGCTTTTGCATAATGCTGGCAATGTAACTTCATTCATAAAGTCCATACATTATAAAGCAGTGCTTTTAACAAACTATGTCCCATCATGCATAATTTGCCATTTGGGAAACGCCTGTGTGTCCACAGAACTAAAAATCTAAAGGGCTGGATTATTCTTTATCTGCTGCAGTGTCTTTTTCTAAGAACCATGCATGACTCTCTCTCTCTAATGCCATGACCCAAACATAAAACACTGATGAGCAAAGAATATTAATCATCTTGCCGCTAATTTTATTCAAGTTTCCAGGTATTTCAGGTCCATATATGAAAATCTCTGTGAATGAATTTGAAATATCTAAACCGAGGCCCTCGTTATTTGAGATGAGTAAATCATTTACTGTAAGACCAAAGGTCCTTCTGAGACATCTTCATTGAATTTTTTTCTGTTCAAGGACTATTTTTAATGCATGCCTGGGAAACTGGCTGTTAGAGTGTTTACACTCAAAGATAATTTCAATTAAAATTTTTCCATTGTGAGCTATTTGTCATCTCTTTGGACCCCAGTCAGTGCAAGCAGATCAGATTTACCATGCATGACAGGATTTTGCTCAATTCTGTTGTCTGTTGATGAAAAATACATTATACACTTCATACCAATGATGAAGCTTCACAGAGAGCATACAGATCTATTTACAGAAGACTTTCCAGCCTTTTAATTATGAATATCACTCACCTTATAAGTTATGTTATTCGAATCCAGGTGTGGGTCATGACTCCAAAAGCTCAAGGTGGAATTAAAAATTCACACTGTGACTTACAGCCTCCATACAGGATATGAAATATGTAAAATCATGTGTCTACTTCACCTGCTGAGATCAAGTTGAAGCCATCATGCTCCTCCTGAAGGCCAGCTCTCCAGGTTTTGGTTAGATTTCACTAGCCTCCAGCAGCTTGTCACGTGCGGTGCTGGTGCTGTCACTCCCACTCAGCAAAAGATGAAACATGCCTGGCGGGCAGTCCTCAGCAGTTTCAGGTTATGAGGCACCAAGGGGTCAAGCATGGACAACAAGCAACGAGAAGAGTGTTGGCAGGAGAAAGGCAGAAGAGGCAGAATTTAAAGACAGCAGAGGGTTAAAAAGTAAAACATTGATGGTAACATGTGAGCGGCTCTCCTGGACTGACCTTTGTAACCTATTTTCTCCGGATTCCTCAGCATGTTGACATGTTGGAAACAAAAGACATGTGCAGGGCCAAGTTTTATCTAACCTTTCTTTATCAGCTGTTTTGTATGCTTGCACTTATGTGTGTGTGTGTGTGTGTGTGTGTGTGTGTGTGTGTGTGTGTGTGTGTGTGTGTGTGTGTGTGAGATTCAGAGTCAAGACCAAGATGCAAAAAGCAAATGTGAACGCTTCCAGAAGAGAATCTTACTGTTCAAAGCTTGCTCTTCTATAACCTGGGAGACAAAATTATGATTCCTCATTTTAGGTTCGATTTTGTCTGATATGATTCTCATATTTTTCTCCTAAAATTCACTAGGAGGAGTCATACTTGAGCTTTAAAGGACATCCTTCCCAACTTCGACTAATAGCTGTATTTTTTCTCAATGAAGCTACAAGTGAGCTTTCCTCTGGGCTTGTACCATCAGTTCCCATCCAGCTACGAGAGGAACATCTGCTATACTGGGATGCCCTCAAAAATCAGAAATGGAAGTTGAAAGATATCCCCGGCAAAATAAACTACCTCTGTATTAGGACAGATCTTGAAATGAGATCTGAAATGTTTATTGTCCAATGACATAAAGCCCAACTTTGTGTTTACGACTAAGAAAACAGCAGGCTCAGTCGGATTTTAGAGGGGCGAAAAAGTCCTTGGTTAATATTTATCAGGAGTTTAACGTTTCAAAAAATCAGCTAATCTGGTTCACATTTGGCCTGTGTGTGTGATCACATGTGATAAGCCAGGAAATCATCTGGTTAGTTTGGCACAGTAACATTTTAGACATTTATTAATCTGCTCCTTACACAAGGGAAGTGGGAACCACAAAGACTGCTGCACTCCTTAAGTCCAGTCCCTTCCTATAGAGTCTGATTCCACCATGATTGCTACTATTTGCTTTATAAAAATAAAGCTAGACCTGATTAATGGACACATGAAACGCAAACACCCACATGGGGATCAAACCACAGACAACGGCGACAATGCAGAGGGCAAGTCAAACGCAGCAGGGGCGCTCAGCGAGTCCTTTTATAAGTGATAAGCTTTCCTCATGCTCACATCTCCACTGCTGCCTCCCAGACAGCTAACATGACTCCTCTGATGATCAATATGTCGCACACCAAAGTGGAGTCAGCAGGGTTTGGTTACAAGGTGTTCGGAGCTTGCTCAAAGCACAAAAAAAAAGAAAAAAAAAGAAAAAGAAATTAGTTTGCAACACATAAAGCTCAGATGTGATGCTGTCTAGTGGTCATCAAATCTGTAATATGTTCTCTCAAGGCAGCAAACAAAAGCAAACTATTTTTATTTCCTGAAAACCTGCCCTCAAAATTGGATATTTCTGTGTTTAAACATTAAAACAATTTGGCTTGTCATCTGGCAGCGCTGCTTGAATATTTTTAATCAAAAGTTTCAAAACAACATTATAAGTGTTAGAAGCAACTCATTTTGAATATATTAAATGCTTGTGAATTGGCACGCTTGGATTCATCTGCTCTATTACTGTTTCTCATTGACTCAGCCATTAACAAACAGGAAAGAACGGGCATTATCCGGAATGTGACAAGACTTTTTTTGTTGCGGCTTCATTATCCCACAAACAGCTCGGACGAAAGCCTCGTAAATTTTTCCTTTAACTACCTCTCGCCGGTGCGGGCCTGCCAATAAACTTTTGCAAAACTATTAATTCAGCTCATGAACTGCCTCTTTTTATGAGCTTTACGGTTCGCTAAAGAGGCACGGCGTCGAGGTTTGTGGTGTGCCAGATTGTTACGGAAGATGGGCAACCTTTTCGAGGCCAAGCGTCTGGGCCAAGTTTCTGCAGGCCTCCTGAGTCAGCAAACAAGCAGAGATGGCACCAAGTCTCGGTTTAATAGGAGGAACATGTTATTCTTTATGGACGACTGATCACATTAAATATTTGGTGCAGCACGAAAGCACTTAAATTAAATTTGCATGCTTTTTGCATACTGTTTTCAAATTTAATATGCCGACATGTTATCACAGGATCACTCAAAGTCTTAGTTCAGGTGTTTTGGAACTTTAGCTCGCCTCTGCATCCTGGTGGAGGTCACTGTGTAGCAGCTCTGCTTTTGTATTAGAGCTTAGGGAGGCAGACAGAGGAAACAGAGGGTGGTAGAATGAAAGAATCAATCTTCCTACATCTGTCCAGCTGCTGGGGAATAATTCAAACTAGATCTCAAGGATGTATTTGTGTAATATCGCATAATGCCATATCCACACAGTAATATCGCATAACACCAATACTACTACTACTACTACTACTAATATTAATGCCATGTAATAAAATTCACATAATAACATGAGGGGAAATGTCGTCAGTAATTTTACTTTTATGAAAATCTTGCTTTGGTGCAGAGAACACAGACATTTACTTCCCAGCAGGCGTTCTAAAAACAATTAAACATTTATAAGAGCGGGTGCTGAATTATAAATCTACGGTGGGGATGACTGGGGAAGGTAGAGCAGCGGTATGGATGGAGTGGAACACCTTCTGAATAATAAATACATACTGCTGAGGCCTGACACAGTGCGCACAGAGGGTGGTGTTATTAGCTGTGTTTTCAGAGGAGGATGGACTCCTCTGATGTTGGTCCTCACCGCTTGTCTGAATTGTTGCAGCAGCAGAGGCTTGTTTGTCTGCGGAGGCCGCTGAACATGTCACCCAAAACAAATCCCACAGACACAATGCTGTCTTTCATGCACAGCCTCAGATCTCTGCACCTATGAAGGCTATCCATGAGAGCTCAGACGCATGCTGCTGGGTTTATCCATCATCATGAAAGTTTTATCACGGCTCATGTTACACAACCGATGGGCAATATCGTCTTCATTTACAATTCTTGCAACTTGACATGGAAAAAAGGCAACTTCAGAGAGTTTCAGCATGTTGATTCTGCAGCAAATTCTGCTGACTAAAGCTTTGTTGTTGTTTGCTTCTGGTTTTGAAATGACTCAACAAGTCGGTGATGCAATAACTGTGAAATACTGTTTAACTCATTTGAAAGGAAACCATACAAGTAAGCTGACAAACAGCTTCCTCTCGTACTTCTCATGTAAGAGGCTGTTCAGTTGCAAGCTGTGAAATGTTGAACAGACATCAGAAAACTTCAGTGACCCTCGATTGACAAAATGAGGCTGAGTTCACCCGTGAAAAAAAAAATCTAAATAAATGGCTTTCATTTACAACAAATTGCCACGCAGCTGAATAAATACTGGCCTCTAGCCATGCAATCACGGAACCAGCGGGGTGTCAAATTTGCATTTACAACGAGACATATTTGTGGATGTAACCAGCACAGAGCAACAGCAGCAAGACAGAACTTCTCTGAATACTGATGCACTCTGACAGTGTCCAAGCGACACTCACACATGCACCACAGTAATTGCTGCAAAAGCTAACAAGGCAGTCGGAGTGCGTGTGTGTGTGTGTGTGATGCAATCAGACACTTGATTGTGTGATGAGCCAAGGTCATTGTAAAAGAACAACGAAGTGGTAATCATACAGGGAGGGAGTCTGCTGGCATTGGTTGGCTGGACCTCATTCCTGCTCTCTGATTAGTGGTGGAGCCAAATGTCTGGGAAATCACTGTAATTACAACCATTCTCTGTGTATTTGTCTGCTACAAAAGACAGATCTTATCACAGATCCTGCCGGAGTCTTGCAGCACACAAAAAACTGCACTGCATCAAGGATTTCAATGGTGATTTAAGTCGTTTTGGTGCTTTTGAGTTGGTCAGGAGTCTCCAAATGGGGGTACAACGCTGCTGTCCTTGTAGCTACCCAGAGCTGTGTTTGAGTCCATGATATACACCGATCAGCCACAACATCATGACCACTGACAGGCGAAGTGAATAACATGGATCATATTGGTACTGTGTGGTATTCTGCTGGAAAACCTTGGATTTTATCATCTGTGTTGATGAGACTTAGACACCCAACACATTATTAGGCAGGTGGTCATAATGTTATGCCTGATCTGTGTATACTCATACAGTGCAGTGAAAAAGTGTCAGTCCCCAGGATGTTACCCCAAAAGTCCTGGGGCTCATCTAGATATTTTTTTGCAAATGCCAAACGAACCTTTGTGTTATTTTTGGTCAGTAGTGGTTTGTGCCTTGCAACTCTCCCAGTGTCTCCCTTACTGTGGAATCATGTAGATGGACTTTAACTGAGGCCGGTGAGGCCTGCAGATCTTTTGATGTTCATCTGGGTTCTTTTGTGACCTCCTGGATTAAATATCGACATGCTCTTGGAGAAAAGTTGGAAAGGCCGGCCACTCCTAGGAAGGTTCACTGCTGTTCAATGTTTCTTCATTTGTGGATAATGTCTCTCACAGTGGTTCTCTGGAGTCCCAGAGCCTTAGCAATGGCTTTGTAACTCCCTTCAGGCTGATAAATGTCAATAGCTTTGTTTTGCATCTGTTCTTGAATCTCTTTATTTCGTGGCATCGTGTGCTGCTTTTTGAGACCCTTCAGCTACTTCACAATGTCAGACAGGTTCTATTTAGTGATGTTTAGATTCAACAAGCCTGGCAGTAATCATATGTGAGTGTGGCTGGTGACACTGAACCCAAATGAATTTGATCATTTGGTAGATTGGTAGCTAAGGAGGCAATTTTTTTCCACATAGGGCAAGGTGAGACCGGACAGAGCCTGTGAACTGTGCTGCTTCCTGGGCCGAGCAAAGTTTAGAGATATTTTCGTGAGCTAATTTTTAGGCGAGTCAGGTTCAGCAAAAACTGCCCCTCGGCACCTTCCCCACTCTGTCTTCTTCTTCAAAAAAAACAACCCCAAAACAAAACAAAAACCTGGCTTAGTCAACGATCATTTAAGATTCAGCTCTGCTTAAAAACCAAATCACGTCCGCACACTCCACATCTGCACACCGCTATAACTTGCAGATATCCTTTCATCCGTCTCCACACACTCCAGCCCCCAAGAATGTTTGGCAGTCGGTTTTGTTTTTAGCTGAGTGTGAATTATTCTGGTGAATGAAGGGGAGAACAGCGCTGGGGGGGTTGGGAGGGGAGCTTCCTCCGGAGGGCAGCTGACAGCCTTGTCAGAAATTCTGCAGACACGCACATAAACCCAGCCAAAACATGCCAACGGGAAAACAGATTTGACCTTTTTGACGTGGATAACTCTTCATTCGTGGCACATGAGCAGGTGCATTGCTAATCATCCCTCCTCTTCACCCCTCCAGGCTACTTTTGTAAGAAATTAAAATGCTCAGTCCGAATGTAGAGGAATCTGAGCCTCTTGGAGATAACGCAGGTCAGGTTTGGAAAAGTTGGTCGAACTAAGTACTTCTATTCCTCCATCTGTCTCAAAATCTAAATATGTTGTAAAGTAGCTCAAGCACAGTCTGTCCTTTCATAACCCTGCTTTTCCAGCCCTGTGTCCCCTATCGTGTCCTCCACCTTTGCTTCGGTGCTTCGGCCTCTGCTTGCCTCTCGGTGGCACACTCCCAGACAGCACAGGTGTGTGTGGGCTTGCCCAGATGGCGTTGTTGTTGATGCTGAGGGGAGGCAGCCAAGTAGCCGACTGCACGCTGGTCATCCACTGGCCTTGCAGAACCTTTTCTAACACCAACTGAGCCGAGAACTTTATACAGCAGTGTTTCCAGGAAAGCGTGGCCTTCTAAGAACTCCTGAAGCTCACCTGAACCAAAGTGTACAATCTGCGGTTTGGTGGCAGGTTTTATGCTGCACTTCTCGCCCAGTGTGATGTCATACAACAGAGACTGCCTTTGCTAAATCATCTACATTTGCAATAATTAACAACATTTACAGCTGCTGTTATTGCTGGATGGCTGATGCCCTTGTTACACACTGACAGATGCATGTGCTTCCAGATGGCAGCAAACTGAGATATGTGACTGTAACACCACAGCCAACAAGAGTATAGCACCAATAACTCTATTCCAGCCTCCGCCTAGCACAAAAACATTTGCTTAAAATCAAAGAGGATTTAACACACACTCATATGCATTTGGGTTCCTTTAGAAAATAATGTAAAATATTAACACATGAATGGCTTTCCTCACCTGTTGATGTCTGGTGATGGTCTCCAGGTGAAAAGAGTGTTGAATCAGGTAGTTGGTTTCCAGGAAGGGTAAAGGTGTTTACAGGTAAATACAAGGTTCGAGACTTAATGAGTGGGATCAGCTGCTGTTGGAGTGTTTTGTTTTTTGAAACAACAGGTTCACATGGGGATAGCTCCCCTGAGTCTGGCAGCAAGTGGCAGCGAGGAGGAGACAATGTTAGGTTTAACATATTCATTCTATTATCAGCAGGACATGCCGCATCCGATTCTTACTAAACGGCCTGATTGTGATCTTAAAGTGTGTAACTTGGTCTGAATTATTCATTTTTTTCTTTGATCCTTTCATAGTGTGCTCTATAGAGATTCAGCTCGCTGAAAAGAAGACTGAAGAAGATTGATGCACGACAAGGATGGAAGGACAAGGAGAACAGATAGAAAGAAAAGTGTAGGAGAGAAAGTAACCAAGATACAGAAAACAAATCTTACCAAAAGGTATTTATGTGGCAAAATTAGAATTTGAGGTATTTGGACATTGTCAAATTTTTCAGGAATTTACTGCAGTACATGTCATGAAGCGCAATGTAATCAGGTAAGTGTGACTGTACCGTCTTTGTCTTTACTTAATCACATGATACCATGGTAACATGCTTAAAATAACATAACAGACATGCAGAAGTTTAACTAGTAATGTTTTTTTTTTTAAAAATTCTATAATATGAGTAAGTTAGTGTGTTAATAATTGTCAATTGATACTGAACATGTAGAAAAGCTGAGGCTGAAAATAAATTTATAATAATCAAATACTTTTTTTTCTCCCAATGGCGGTGCCAGGCTGATAAATAAATGGGTTCAAGTGATAGAAACTTATTATGAGAGGGACACAAATATCAGCAGAAATGTTAAAAAATGGAGTCAAGGAGTGATTGCCTGGGAACCAGAAATATCTGTACATATACTGGTCCATCTGAACAGTGGCTGTTGAATAATTTAACCTGGTGGTGGTGCATTTGAAGAAAAGTCAGGGCATCACCTCAGTCTGTATTCATTCTACTGGGACCTTGAATATTTTTATAAAATTTAATGTCCAGTATTCCTTAAAACATGACTGTCTGGATCAATATCCCCACAACCTGTCGCTAAATAGTGATAATTAATCTGAATAAAACAGATATAACTTCATAATTTGCATTTTACTTTCACTAACTGACTCACTATCTCAGAGAACCTTCCAAAAACCTTTCCATAAAGGGGTCATAATAGTTTTTTTGTTCAGTAATTAAAGTGAAAACACGTTTCACTTAAGTAAAATGTATTCTTTTCACTTAAAGGGACTTTCCAGCAGCAAAAACAACAAACATGGGCTGGTAATCTACCGGACACAGTAATGTTTTTGAACTACTCCAGTCCATCAGATGATGAGATGAAGGTAACCACATGAGAAATCTCCAAAGAAGCAGAAGAATGATTGTTATTGTCTCCAACTGAGCAAAAAACAACAACAACCAAACATCGACTCAAGCATATGTGACTAAACACTGATCAAAATCTGTTTCAGCCAAACGAGCCTCAAAAACAGCAACTGGAGCAGCAAACTGCAGTCCTGTGGGAGTTTTCAAACCATTAAATTTCATCTCGCCCGTATCATTTACTTAATATAATGTGAACCTCCCTTGCTTCCAACTGTGTAATTTCTCCCAGTGAGGTGCTCTTTTGGTAGTCATCACTTATAACTGAAGCAAACCTTGTAGCGCACGGCTCCAGAATAGTGATTCAGAATGAAGAGTCTCCTCGAGGAAGGACTTTTGTTTTCATTACAAGCTTCGTTGCGGCTCCTTGAGCTGTGCTCCTGCTGAGCTTTCCCTGCTACTTTCCCTCTCTGTGTATGCATGTGTGTTAATCTGTTATAGTGCTTATAATCTTTGCGCAAGTTTATGTGTGCCCTCTGCTAATATAAGGTATTAAAGCAGAGTGATGTTGACACGGCATGAAGGGATAATTCTGAGTCCGAGCACATAATTCAGCTCATTATGGAGCTGAAAACTGTACTTGGCTTTAGATGAGCTGGCAGATGAAGAGGCTCACATTTTCTGTGTCCAACCCCTTCTCTCTCTGATATCTTACCCCTTGCGGTCTCTGTGTCTCTCCTCATTTCTGTCATCCAAAAATGTTCATTCATTTGCTCGCTTAACCTTTATTTGAACTCGGAATACATTGAAAAATGGAGGCCTCATTTACATTACAGTCAAATAAGAGAATAGACGAACACAATTAAGAAACTTGGATAAGAAAAGATGATAAAATTATAAAAGCCACTCAAAATAATTAGAGAAATTAAAATTTAAAGTAAATGAATGCAGCAGGAAGATGAATTTTAGAACTTATACTGCCTTAAAGATAAAAAAATTAGTCAAGTTTTAGAGGATTATTCGTGTTATTCCAGGCTGCAGGTGCATAGTGAGTAAAACTGGGTTGCAACTCTTCAGATTTCCACCCCAAAACAAACACAATTCATGTTTCAAATTACTCACAAATCCAACAAACAAAACCCCAACTTGTCTTTCTTCTTCTCACTGACCTTCACAGTTTTTGTTGTTCAGTAAATTGGTTCTGGCGTCCCTACGGTGGAGCTGCATTGGTAGATTCCAGCACAGATTTTCCCTCACTTTTCCATTTTGTTCCTTCAAATTAGTGGGAAAAGACACTCCAGGACTCCTTGAAGACTCGTTCAGCTGATTAAATTCTACATTTGCAGTCTGAGCCATGTGCTCTCCATCTAGATGGTGGGATATGGCCTCTATAGGGGTTTCTGTTCTGATATTCCATGTCCGTGTGGTTTAATTGGATCCGGGTCTTATCAGAAATCTTGTGGTGTGCATCCACCGCAATGCAAACAGTAGGGGAGCACACACACAAAGGCTGATCACAACTCATGACAGGGAAGGAATTCAACGAGGCATTTTCTACAACAAACTGCTATATGGTACCACTTACAGCCTCAAACAGAAGGGACAGGATCAGAGCATTATCTCACATCGGTGTAAAATTCACTATATGGGAAAATGTGTGACATTTGCTGCAAACTGCTTGTACTTGTGATGATATTATCTTTATAAGTGGGCATACAGCAGTAATCTGTTTTACAAATCAGCTACTTAACTTTCACACCCAAGTTTTTTTTTTCTTTATCAGTTTTAGTAATTTTTGATCTCTTTGGTGAGATTTTTCTCACTTGTGATGGATTTTTAGCCGGCGACAAGTAGCCAAAATAAATGCGTGATTAATTCTGGAAGAGAGGGACTCAGCAGAACAGATTCAACATTAGGAGTAGCTGTAATGTGTTAGAAAATCAGTGCAACCACCAGGACACCCTTTAAACTTTTGGCAAAGAATTATTTCTTATGTGATTTTGATGTGGCAGGATGGGCTATAAAAACTGTAGATATATAAATGTCTGCCTGTGTAATAATAATAATAAACTTTATATACATCAATCAGCCACAACATTGTGAACAGCCACATTAAGACCACTGACAGGTGAAGTGAATGACACTGATCATATTGGTACTATGTGCTGTTCTGCTGGAAAACTCTGGATTTTGACATCCGTGTTGATGAGACTTAGACACCCAAATAAACATTGTCCCACAACAAGAACACTCCCTCATGCAAATGGAAATCCCAAATGTCGCTGGCCTACTCCTGCAGGAAAATGCACCCCACCACATGACAACAACATCAAACAATCAGGAACATGTTGAAGAACATGACAATGGACCAACATGTTGATTTGACCTCCAAACTTCCTAAACCCCATTCTGATCAAGCATCAACAGGATGCAGTGGAACAAGTTTGATGGACAGAGGCCCCACTGCACAAGCCAGAGTACCCAAAGGATCCACTGCCAACATCCTGGTTCCAGCCCTGAGAGGTCCTCTTGTCCATGCCCAATGGTTCAGAGCCTTCTTGAGCACATAAGGGGGACCAACACAATATCAGGTAGGTGGTCATAATGTTATGCCTGATCAGTGCATACAACACTTTAAAACACAGTGACAAAGTGCTTTACAATGAAATTAATACTTAAAAAAGAAGCAGAAAGAACACACATGACTAAAACTGAACAAAATAGCAACAACATAATAAATAATTTACTGAAAATCATTCCTAAAAAGGGGGTAAATGAATTAATTTAACTGAAGAACACTGAACTCCTCAGGCAATTTATTCCATATCCTAGGAACCTTAACTACAAAGGCTCTGTTGTCTTTGTGTTCACATACAAACCTTTAATTAATAATAAGAATAGGAGCAGAATCATAAGGTAACTAAAGACTAGAAATATACTTGAGCCAAGCATCAACCTAAAGAGCAGGTAGCCAGTGCAGCGAAGTCACGACATGTGAAATGTAATGACATTTCTTTGCACCAATTAAAAATCTCAGCAGCTCAGATTTTGGACGAACTGCAAGCAGGAAGGAGTCATTTCTTATTTTTTTTTCACGATGCCAGAGAGCAGAGAATTACAGAAGTACAATCGACCAGTAATGAAAGGTGTGAATAACGGCTTCCAGTTTTTTTTTTGGCAGACAAGAAATCTTTGGAATGCCTCGGAGATGCAGAAAACAAGACTGAACCATTGATTTGATGTTTTTCTAAGATGAAGCTGCAGATAAAAATAACAACAAGATTTCTGCGATTCTGACCTACAGGCGCCGATGATGAGCCAAGGTTGCTGGAGATTTGGGTGTTTGCATTGCATTGGCCCAGTCAGTTTTTCAGGCTTCTTAGCGGAATGAAAATTCGTCACATTCACTTTTGGATGGCAATTTTGAGGGTTGTCAGTATTCTGATTGTTGCTGGGAGGGTAAAAGCTTAGCATAGAAATGGAAACCGATATTAAACCTGTGCATTAGAGTGCAGTCGAGGCAACCTAAAGTCTGTATAAACTGTTTGCAAGCATCTCACTGATCTGTTCTGCATTGCAACTGCTACAGACACTAACAAAGACAAATTTCATCTCTTTGAATGTATCACGGGACATTAGGCTGAGTAATTGCATAATAATAATACTTATTTTACTGTTTCGAGTGGCTGAGAGAAAACAGTTCTCTGCAAATTGGAGGAGAAATCACCGTTTTGACAGCATTTAAATCACTCTGCAAAAAGAGAACACAACAGATCTGAGCTACGCAGGAGGAGAAAGCTCAACGCTGTGTTCATGTTATTGTGGAAAAGACAGTTTTCTGTGCCTCCTCCACTCCTCCTGACGTACATGCGCTTTGTAGCATCAGTGATTGAATTGCACAGAGCAGAGCGGGGGTGTGCCGAAATTTACTGGAGTTTGACCCTCGTTTTTTTTTTGTGATCTTTGTCACAGGCAACAGCTGAAGGCTACTGTTTATGCTGCAGTCAAAGACAGGAGGCAAATTAATGAGCTGCAAATACCGGCCTTCAGATTGAGTCACAAGGTTTTTAACAACGATCACACTGTGGCCTGCAGACTACAGGCGGCAGCTTTTGTGAAAAAGTCGTTTTGCCACACAGTTGTTCCCAGTTGCAGCCCATCAGGTGAAAGTATAAAACTTTTTTTTGAACTGCTGTTTGCCAGTAGTTTCTTTCTTCTTGGGATGATGGGAGAGTTTTCTTTCTCCAGAGATGTTTCAAGAAAAAGGTAAACACTTTTAAACTGCTCATTATTTCCAAATCAGAAAAAAACTGGCACGAGGTCTACACAAAAAAAAACTCCTCTTCACTTGTCCTAACAAAACCACAAAGACATGCCGCCTCTCTCTCTCGCCTCTCTTAATCCTTGATCAGTTCATCTTTGAAGAACACTGAAAGTCAAGTGCTGGCTTCACTATGAAAATTACAGCACTTCTTCCAGCGCAAGCCCTCAGCTAAGACGAGCCAGCGCCACTTAACTGTAGCTGCAGAGCTGCCACCAGTATATAAATATAGGATGAAAGTAGGGCTGGCTATGAATATTAAACAGTTTCCTCCCTCTCTTGCTTCCAGTTGCTTCTTCTTTTCTTTCGGGGGTTCGGATTGTTGCAGAGTAGTGGGTTTTCCACAGCGTGAAGCAACACATAAAATCAAACCGGGCTCCAAAAGATCACTCAGTTCACTAATTGAGTTTGAACTCTCTCTGGATGCAGCTGTAGGCTACAGTAATGTATGCAGGGCGCATTTGGAATGAGAGTTAAGCACTGTCGGATGTATGCTTATTTGCCTTTGTGCACAAAATGAAAAGACTAACTCTCAGATAGTTCCCTAAGTTTTTGCAAAATGCAGTTCTAAATCTTAATTTTGAAAAAACATTTCCATTTAACTTTTATTTTATTTAATCCACATGCATTAGTAAGTGAAGGCCGCTTTGCTCGTTCTGAGGCTGCAGGAAACAAGGAGTTCCATTCATAACAAAGTGATTTTTAATAACAAAGTAAGTCCACAGGGCTGAGTCATTGAGTCACATTTCGCAACTCTCCCCCAAGCTGATGAGTTGCCGCAGTCGTGAGTGAAACCGGAGAGGCGTGGAGCACGAGAGAGAACATTAATTTGGGAGAAACTTTCTTTTTCTCTTCGTTTTTACTCATTTTTCTCATACCGCAAAAAGCATTTGGCATGTTTTTTCCTCTTTAACGTCGCCTAGCTAAGAAGGAGGATGATGACGCGCATGACAGACGATCCATCTGGTGTTTCTGCTGAGTCCCCTTCAACGCCTTACTCCATCAAAACACCTCGCACTCCGCCACGTCAGTCTCCCCTGCACCTCCGTCCTCACTTCACCGGCAGCAGGAGACGCGCATTTTTGCAAAGCGAAGTTTATCCGCTTCTTAATCACAGTTGCCGTCTCAAAGGGCTTCCGGACGCCCACGCCATGGGAACAATGAATGCATGCGGTGACCTCTTCGACCTTTAGACTCTCGATGAGCAAGAAATACTCCCACTAAAAACCTCAATTTTAAAATGTGAGTAGGTGTGTTAGAGAGCGTTTTTTTAGTGTGTGTGTGCATGTGGAAGCAGGAAAATGAAAAGACAGGGAGGGAGGGAGGGAGGACGACATGCCTTTTTACAAACTTTTGATTGATCTGTTTACACGTTTTATCTTTTGGAATAAATTAGATAAGAAATTTATTATGCGTAATGCGGTTATGTGGGGTGGTTGTTCTGAAAAATGGTTTGTTTCAGCTGAGCAGTCATGTAAATTAGACAAAAAAAAAAGAAAACAAAGAGCAAGCTGCGGAGGGAAAGAAGTTGAGGAGAAAAAATAAGCACAAAGAAAAAAAGACAGCAAAGGGGGGAAAATAAAGACTCTGATTCCACAAGGAAGGCGCCCTCATTCTGGTCATGGAGAGAAAGCTGTAAGAGCCCCGCAATTTGTGTTCAGCAGGGGAGTGCAGATGTGTTTGGCAGCAACAATGTATGTGATGAGCCTGCTGACAAGATCCAAAGAGAAGGCCGAAAGAAGGACCAGACAGGAGAGCCATCCCAATGAGATCCGAAGAAACACCCTCTGCTTTACCTGCCTGCCTGTGCAAAAAAACAGATTTTGCAAGCAAGAGTGAAAAAAATGAGTCTGTTTATGTGTGTAAAAGCTTAATCTGGTGTTTGCAGGATCATGAATCTTCACTACAATAAACATTAATTATCTTACTTAAATCTTACATTCGCTGGCTCTTCCTGCTGATATTTAAGCTTTTCTTTTGTAATTTGGAAAACAGTTGCACCATTTTTTTTTTGTTGTTGCCAGGCTAAATAGATAGGCTTAATAAAAGCGGCTTAATAAAAGAGGCTTAATAGCCTCATAATATCACCCTCATTTGTTCAGAGAGAGCTTTCAGACAAGTGCCTTAAAAACACTCGGCTCAATTTATTTCCAGTGGCTGCGGTTCGAGGACAGTCAATTAACAGCAGTGAGGCGAATTATTTATCAAGTGTAAATGTAATGGGAGGTTTGTGTGGAAGCGATGGCGTTGTTAAACCTACCGTCCACCCCCTTGACTTACATTCTAATGAGTAACTGCAATGTAAAACTTCTGAAGCAGGTGTGATGTCTGCCAAAGATATAAAGAGCCTTTTTGATATAATTGAGTTTGATCGTGGCAGCTACAATCGTGACACTGACACAGATAACAAGGTGCTTTTTCAGATTTTTTCAATCTTTCTGAGGTCACCGAAACATGTCCCTGATATGTGCTTATCTGATCCACAAAACCCCTCAAGTATTATAACAGCAGCGTTTGAGAACATATCAGCTGGCGAGAGCTATGTGTCATCTTTATATTTTTTCCTGCTGTGCCCTCACCAATGAGGTGTTGCTGACATACACAGGTTTCTGTATTGAGTTTTTCTGTATGAAAGTCAGGGAGGTGGAGGCAATAAGATGCTCTTTTAAGTTTATATAAGGCTTGTTGGTCTGGCGGCTCCTTCTGTTCTTGATTCCCTTTTGTTATATTGGAGATTTCGATTTTCTGCATATTTCATCCAGTATTTAGTATGCGTCTCTGCCTGTCATTTGTCAGAATCTGTCAGACTGTGTTTTATTTATTCCCTAAAAGTTTCCACTCTTGGTTTCTTTTATCGCCCTGCTGTTTTATATTGATCAGTAGTTGGATATCAGTCCATTTTCTCTTTTGCCGTAACGCTTAACCACAGCTATCCTATCCATTTGGCTGTCTCCACATGTGCTCATCCTTGACATTTCTTCCATTTATCTATGCACACTGTTGCATGTTATTAACTTTGTGTGTTCTCTCCAGTAGTTTGTGCTTTGTCCTCTCTTTCCTTGAACCTCTCTGCAGACTGGCTCTGGAGCTGCACAGGTCTGATCTGCAGCTAATGGACCTACCGATCTTCTCTGTTGTCTGTTTTTCTCTGCTATACTTTTCTCCTTTCCCTTTCTTGTAACTCCAACAGAGTCGACATAAATGGCTATTCCTCTATACTGGTGCGAATGTGCATGCTCTTTGGATCTGTTGCATTTTGCATATACAGTTGTAGGCTTTTATTTTTTAACTTAGTCAGGAAAATCTTATAATAACTAATACTTTATGAGCTTAACCTGACATTTTCATTTTGTCTCGTAAATTATTTCTTTTAATATAATTTTGTAGGGTTTTAAGGGTAATATTTTTTAATGCTCACGTAAATTAACATCATAGATCGCACTGTATAGTGTCAGCCTTAATTTTTAACTTGATAAACTTAATATTAAAATTGCCATTTCTTTTCTGGAAAGCATGTTGGCTCAACAACTGTTGTTTTAAATGTGCTATAATAACTGCGGTGACTTCACTTGACTTGACTAAAACTCGCTTTAGCTGATCCCTTAGGTGGGCTTTTATAATAAATGGACAATAGAATTGCTTTGTCTAAAATTACATTATTAATATATCAGTAGCTTTTTTTTGTTATGGTTGTCAATACTATTTTAAATATTTTTTTTTTAAAGAGCAGGTTCTTGTGGCAATATACTGCAGCAGTATGTGGATACAAAATTATTTGTAATCTTTATATGTTACCACTGTTTGCAAACAATAAAACAAAGTTTAACATTTATGGAAAATGCATTTAATGTACTCTCTTAGGGTGGGTTTGATGAGGAGAAGGGATGGCTGGGAGTGGGGGCAGTTCTGAGTAGAGAGCATTGTGTGCGAGTACAGGGGCACCATGACAGCTTCTTTGTAAGGCTTAATGACCTTCAATTTAGATGTCATCTTCATGTGTCTATGACTTCTTCAGCAGTCTTAACACATAAAAAAACCTTCTGAATTTAAATTCTCAGTTATTTAAAAGCAGTTAATATTGCTGCAAACAGCTAGTAAACTATTCTGTTTAGAACAGTAGACGTAAACAAAGGATTGGTTCTTGCTGATACTAATTAGTTAAAAACTGCCTTCTAGATTGAAGGATCAAGCTCAAGACATCAAAAATCTTTATGTATAAATGAAACAAATAATATTATGAATAAGCTTAATAGTTGCTTGTATGTGAACACTGAAGAGATTAAGCTGTTTACTTTCTCAACTGCCTCGGGCTCTAGCTTCTTTTGGAATATAAAAATGACTATGGTGTTAATCCTTTTTGCAAGAAACTAAATGTAAAAACCCCACATATCCTTGATAAATTCTATGAAAAATATTAATCTCTTCTGTTATTTCTGTGAATGAGAAGTAAGTGATGATCTGGGGCTTAGTTAGCTATCAGACTAGCATTTATAATGACTTGTAGCCTTCTTTTCAAGTGGCAACATATCGACAAAGCTACTGAGCCTGACAGACTAATCCGACCATCAGAACAGCTAAAAGCATACTTGATACCTGATGTGCATCCGCATTGCTAATATGAGGATTCATTATCCTCTTATTAGAGTTACGATCATTACTGTGGAATAAAACGCATATTCTTTTACTTATAGGATCAGCATCTCTTTAGGTATTGGGCACACAGAAGGATAACGAAGTTAGTCTGTCTAATCCAGCATATCTAACCATGCAACATTGGATTGCGTCATTGAGACTGATATATTCGGGGCCATATGTTCTTGCAGGAGCTACAGCTACAAATTCTACAGTGTCTATAAATCCCATTGCATCTATAGCCAGTGAAATTGGATGCCATATGGGCAATAGACAATACAACTTTGCACCCAAAGTATTTGCACCAGAGTTACTGGGATTCTGGGGAGGGGGACAAAAAAGCAAAATCCAACTCAAAGCTACTGGATGAAGTTGAGTTTTAGGCAGTGAACCAACTGCCTGTTAGGGGAGGGGGGTTTAATCCCAACTTTAATCTAGATTACATCCACATCTGGCATGTCCCTGCATGCCTCTCCATCCTTCTTGGACCCCATGGTGAGGCATACCACTCTTCTCAGAAATACTGAGCATGACTCCAACCGGCATGAAGGGTACCCAAGGACTTAACAGAGAGGAAGGGGATTGGTTTATCACACACCTGAAGATGTAACGTTATGTGCAGCTTCTTTAGTTGCACTGCATGACAGATATCTCTGTCTTAAAACCGCAGATTTGTGAAGACTCATGGCTCCCGTCCAGTGTGGTGTAACTGTGTACATGAAAACAAAGAGGTGATGTAAGAAGGGGATTGTCACAGAATTCACTGAATACTTATCTGTCTGGCTGGGACAGCTGTTTCTGCTTCTTCTTCTCTCCGAAACGTTCAGCGGCAGGACTCTGATTGAGCATCCCGGACAAGCCAAGGAGATTAGACCGTCATACCCGGAACAAACCAAAAACACCACAGCCCAGAAAATGGATTTCTCTCAGATTACTAGGAGAGCTTTTATTTGGACCGTTGCAAAGTACATTTCATGGTTGTTAGCGTTCACTCTCTTTCACTCGCACACCCTCCCTCTCCAAAACAAACACTCCTTTTTTCTCTCCATCCTTTCATTTCCTCATTGGTTTTAAAAAAAAAACTATTTGGATGATTCTGCAATATGTTAACACAGTTTACCTGGAGTTTATAATAGAGATTAGAGAAACCATCGCTTCGTTGAGTCCAAGCATACAAATATACATGAGAGAGAGATCGATATACATTATATATAGGTCAAACTATGAGTTTGTTTATATTTCTTCTCAGAACATGGCTTTAAGCTTCTCAAAAATAAACTAAGAGGAGCACTTCTTTGAATTCATGGCAGAAAAGTAGAGTATACAGTATGACACACATTTGAGATCATACTGTAGGCAACTTATTAAAAAATAATGAGAATGAAACTAAAAGTTGCAGTCAGGCTTATAAGTATTTTCACAGTGGAAGGAACGGCAACTTTGGATTGAATATTGCATGTTTATGGAAGCAGCCTGTTACTAATATTGCTGCAGAGGCTTTCTGGTCCGACAAAGTGGACCGTCCAATTTAAAGGGTTTTGTGTCTTTCAGTTTCCGTGCAGTCTGCAATGCACACTCTTGTAATCCTTATTAACACACTGAAGAGGAAAAGGAATGCTTTTGGTCCAATCTCTTTTTATCCAACACAGCACAGATGCCTTCAGAACGTTATGGATAGTGAAGCCTTTGTTGCAGTTGTCACTTTGCAGTACTTTTCACTGTATGCAAAACAGAGATTAGTGGACTCATATCAGCTTGGAAGTTTAGGATTGAGTCAGTCAGTGTAAATACTGTTCAAAAAGCTGCAGCTGGAAGGCTGTGGTTATTATTTCCTGCAGCCTCACCACCTTTCCCTAGTAGAGCCAGGGACTCCAGAGAGTGCACACTATCCTTGTCCAGACGTAATCCCAGTCCAGGTGGAGCTGAGTCCTCCCTCCCTCCTTCACCTCCTGCCTCCTGCAGCTCCCCTGTGGCTGCAGCAGCCGCCGCAGCAGCCGCACATTCCTCTTTGAACAATCGGTCATGCTCCATCTTGAGCTCTTGGTAAGAGCGGGAGAACATGTGGAAGATGGAGGTAGCAGGGAAGGCCATGATGAGGATGCCGCTGAGGATGCTGCTCAGCGCCACAACCTGTCCCGGTATGGACCTCGGCACCATGTCGCCATAGCCTACTGTCGTCATGGAGATAATGGCCCACCAGTAGGAGGCGGGGATGCTGCTGAAGTCGTGGGCGCCCGTGAGCTCGCTCTCGGCTAAGTGGACCAGCGGGGAGAACAGGGTGACGGCCACACAGAGGAAAAGCAAAAGAAGGCCAAACTCCCGGGTGCTGCGCCTGACAGTCAGCCCCAGCGTCTGCAGGCCGAGAGAGTGTCGAGCCAGCCGCATCACATAGAGAATCCTCAGTGCCCGCAGGATCCTCAACACCAGGCCCAGCTTGTCTAAGTAGCCCTTACCTCCTCCTGGCCTCTCGTGCGCCAGGTCTGGATCCTCCTCTTTCACCACGAGGGAGACGTAGTAGGGCAGAATCGCCATGGCATCGATGATGTTGAGCGGCCCGCGGAGAAAGTCCAACTTGCTGCGGGCCTGAATGAAACGCAGGATGAACTCCAGGGAGAACCAGGCCACGCAAACCGTCTCTATGATGAACATGTTGTAGCATTTGGAGGAACACTCGCCCTGAGGTGGAATGAGAAGGCAATGGGGTTGGGGAGACAGAGAGGGGAAGGAAGATTGAGGATGAGACAAGCAGGGATGGACAGGGAGCAAGATAGATGGGAAGACAGGCACGGGGAGATGGAGAGAAGACAAAAATCCTGAGGTCAGATAATCATCCTTGATCATTAATAAATCATGAGTTACAGATACTCAGTATGCTAAAGCCACTGCAGCTGCACTGATAGATAATACAGTGACACAATCAATCAATTATTTCATTCGGGAAGACTTCAAAGATTAATTTAACACTCTGGGGGTGTGGTGACAAAATGCAATCAGGCTTGCGTGCCCTCTAACTACAGTATGAAGGAATAGCAATGAAATAATAAAAACCTCTATGGAAGAATACTGGGGAGACTTTGGCGAATTGATCACGGCTGTTAACTGACTCTCTTCTTCAAAGCATTTTTTTAACAAACTACTAAATGTATTCCACCTCCTCATATTTCCACATCCCAATGCAGAAACTATATCTGTAATCACTTAATTTAATGTTGAGTATGGCAATGAAAACTGGTACTGGAGCCAAAGAAAGCTCAGCACGTTGAAGTCGGTGGGGAACTACCCAATGAATCCGCAATTAAGTTTGCAATGTTGCAACCAGAGACCCCGGAATGCCAATGAAATTCGGTGACAAGGAGTGATGGCAGGCGGAACAATATTTGGCAACGAGAAGTGCGCGGGTATCGAGTTAAACTAATCTCAACTTTAAGACAATGCGATTGAGCCGTCTACCAATGGGAGCAAGAGACGCTGTGAATTGACAAATGATTCCCTCACTGAGTTTTAAAAACATTTTGTACAAGGAAACAACAACAGCAGCTTTGGTTCCCACCACTTCAACCACAGCAAAATGAAAAAGCAGCATATCATTGCGGTTCACAACAAACTTGAATTGTACAAGTGCACTCAGAGCTCATAAATCACATCTGACATTTGGAAAAGTTAACATTTTGATCTATAAACTGTATTAAGTGTCAAGTAGACAAAAAGCAAATGTGGATTAATTGTCACCATTGAAGCGTAGGTGAGGCAGTATCACGTGGAAACAACTGGAGTGGAAAATATACAGCAGGGTAACTGAGGCAAACAGAGCCAGAAGAATGTTTTATATGGGGACAGGGGTTTAGCGGCTAACCAGTTGTTTCTAATGTGTACCTCTGGCATCTATTTTTCTGATCATGCCGGTTAGATTTAGGGACAAACACAACTTGTCTTGTGGATGAGATTGAAATTACTCACCTGTTAAGGTTAGGGGACCTTTTGTAATCATGAAGCAACAACAAACACTTGGTAAAAGTTAGAGAACGTTCGGGGAAATGGTAAAAAATAACCAACATTTGAGTGAGAAAATCGGAAATGGAGAGAGTCAAATCCAATAACTGGTTGTCCCAACTTACCCAACCCAACCATGACCCAGTTCTGTAGTTCTATACCTACAGACGGGCAGCAAATTAAAGTAAAAACCAACATACAGTTTCTTAGCTAGGGGTTGAGCCACCTTATGCCACCAGAACAGCTTCAGTGTTCCTTGATATTGATTCTCCAATTTACAGGAACTCTAATTTGGGGACGGACCACCATTTTTAGAAAACATATTCCCGCATTTAGTGTTTTGATGATGATGGTGGAGAGTGCTGTCTAACATGTTGGTCCAAAATCCCCCATAGGTGTTCAGTTGGGTTGAGATCTGGTGACAGCAAAGTCCAAAACAACCGATTTGCACTATTTTTGTAATGATCAAACCATTCAGTGACATCTTGGACGAGAGCAGCGTTCTACTGGAACAGATCACTCCCAGCAGGATCATCAACAGCATAAAATACTTTGGATAAATTTTCTTCAATTTTTCCTTTAATTTATCACCAATCTGTATATCATGCTACTTCCTCCTTTGCTTCTAACAAAGAGAAGTTGCATTTTCTGTAGCCTGTAAGAGATCGTTGAATGTACACATGTTGCTATGAGCATTTACTAAAAGAACTAATGCTGGTTGGTATTTTTCTGAAGATGACAGCTTCCTCAGGCGCCCTGCTCTCCACATTTGGATTTTCTGGCTGCAGTAACTGAGAAAAATGGCAGCAAGTAGTTAATTCCAGGCTCCAGTGTCCCCAAACAGACACCACATGCATATATTTCAAACATTAAAAGCATTTCTCATTCTGAAGAATGTTCTGCGATATGCAGAATTTCTTACTTTAATAAAGATAACATGCTGAGTATAAGACCACATGACTTTATATTCATTATTAAGATAGACTTAGTTTGCGTCTTCTTTCTGCCCTTCTGTCATCAACCTCTCCCCATTTCCTCCACTTTTTTTGTCGTTGGCTCTCTGCATTTATCTCCCTGCGCTGTGTCTCATCTATTTCCCTTCCGTCTCATCCTTCTTTTCTGCCGCTGCCACCCTCTCCTTTCTCCTCCTGCCTCTATCTCCACCTTCTCATCACTCATTCCGTTTCCTCCTCCATCACCCTCTCCGGACTCCCTCCCCTCTCATCCCTCATTCTCTGCTTGCCCCTCACGATGCCCTCTTTCCGCATTAAATCCTTCATTCGTTCACTGTTCCTCTGAGTGAATCGCAACTCCCTCCACGGCTCCTCTATGCGTGATGCATCCTTCACGTATGTGTCCCATTTCTCCCGCCCTCATTTATCACTCGTGTCCTCTCTGCCTTTTTCACTGATTCTCATCCCCTCTGTGACTCTTAGCCTTTCACTCCACTGCTGCTGACTGATGGCTATCTGCATAATTTGCAGTGTTGATGTGTATGCAACGATGCAACGTTTTGACTTGTGTATTCATTCTGTAACCGCTACATCCACCACTCAGTGACACTTTAATGTTAGAAATTAAAGTCTGCATTTAATTTATGAACAAGGACAGCCTTTCAGTTCTTTGAAACTGCAGGACAAAAAGTTTTATTTATCAATAAACATAAACATAAACAAGTTTTGTTGAGGCAGCTTCTAGTTTTTATACTCGTGAAACAATCTGCCCAAGGATCTGAGAAAAGAAGATAGAAAATGCATCTTTTTTTTCTGTTTTATGAACATTTTCTATTTATTATTTATCATGTGTTTTACTGTAATCATACTTTCCATTCATTTTATGTATGAGTGAGGCTTTTGATGTTACAGCTAATCCTTTAATTAAATTTTAATTAAAAAATACTGTCTATAGCAGCATTATGTGGCTTGAACTTTGGAAAAATCATTTTCTCAACACCCACATTGACTGACATACAGGATTTTGCAGTATCAGCTTAGATCTAACTCCTCATTGAAGCTTCATGGTGTTTTCACAGAGAGAAATATTCCAGCTGCTGTGCATAATTTTACACACAATTCAAACACAAATTTGAAGCCTAACATATTTGGAATCTTTGGAAAATATAGTAGTTCCACTAGTATTAAACTTTGAGTGAACAGTGTTTTAGTTTGCAATGATTTTCACACCAGTCGGCTGTCACTGAAGTTAAGGTGCAAAACTTACTTAATATCTTCAATCTTACACCTGTATTACAACAGTAAATGCACAAAGTGTCAGGTCTCCTAAGTGGCTTAAAGTGCCAAATGGACTTGAAGCAGTAAATAAACTTTAAGGTAACACTAGAGATAGATGAAAATCCATCTGTGTTGGGTTTTCAAGCCTAAGCACAATCAAAACATAAAGACTTGCAAATAAAGCAGATGTCTGTCTGCGTTTTACTTCATCATCATAATTACACCAAATGGACTTCTAAATTGTAGGAAAGTTATTCTTTGCCCCTTTACAATAAAAGACTGGAAAATGCCACATGAATGAGCAACAATTTAAAGTACCTCTCTGAGCACTGATTAGACCACTAAAAGCCTGTCTGTGTATCAAAATTACACATTTAGAAGTTTTTTTTGCACTGAAAATGATCTCTCCCTGACTTTAAATGGCTTAGATGTAACTCGACACTGCAGCCTCTTTTAGAATCTGTGGATCTATAAAGTCCGCTGCCTTGAACTCCATCCAACCATCTGCCACTTGCTGGAGCTCGAGCACACCAGCTCACCTACGATTCACCTCAAACAGAGTAAAACTGCTCTGCGCTAGACAATGGCAAGCTGTAATACCGGAGTAATTCAGCCATACATGCTCAAACCAGGCACTGACTCTGAAGAAGAATAATGGGATGAAAAGTCTCACAGGATTGCTTCTTTAGGTTTGTTGCATAAGACTGTAGCTTCAAAGCAGAAATGCTCAGCCACGACAATGACTGCTTGTTTTACTCATGATACATCTTCTAGCATGTGAAAAACATTATATGGACATGTTAACAAAGAAAAAACTTTCACTGAAGTCTTGTACAATTTTGTTTTGTCCATACTGGAACATAATTACAACACACCCATCAAAATAAATGAACATCTCTAAATGGATTTAAATTATTTTCAGGCTGTGATGCCAGGATAGACATTTCCTGGTCTGTGTATATGGCTACATCAATCCATTTTTTATCCACTTGGGGGAAGTATAACATGACAAAACCACAATATTTTACATATTGTTACCTTAGGATGCTGTTATGGTGAATGTGTTAGCCAGCAGATGCCTACACATGTGTCTGGCCATGTGTATCCTTCTGAAATATCTGACTCTTTAGCTGCTCAGTGCTTTACTTTGCTTCATATGCTAGTTAGTCTGTTTGCTGTGACCAAGCAGAAACCTTTGGGACCGACAAATTAAGCCAATGCAGAAGTGCCAAAAGCTGCACTACGGCCACTTGAGACTGGCTTTGAAAGAAAGTCAATCCCCACATACCCCCATGTTAAAATGGCCAACCTTACAACAGAAATAAACATGATTACAGTCCAGCATATGAAAACAGTTTTGGTCTCTATAGCTTATTTCACAAAAACTATACAGGGGCTGAGTTTTAATATAACTCACCCGTTCAAACTGTATTAGGGCTTAAAGCTATGCATAATTAAGGGATTGACCACTTTAGCGACAAGCAGGATGTCCAAAGACGTTTGCATGGTCCATTTCAATTCCACTCACGCTTCACCTCTTCAGCAATTTTTGAAATTAGTGGAAGCCGGGGCACAGCCAAAATGGCGACCACAACACTGAGCTTCAAAACCACTCTTCAGGAAACATATAGGTGACATCTCGGAGGGTTTGTCCATCTTTGTATACAGTCAGTAGGTGCTACATAACATACAGTACAGCACAGACACTGAAAAAGCTTTGTAGAGACGTAAAGACGAATTTATCCATGTCCCTTTCAATTTCACATATCAATGAATAAACAGATATCCTTTTTATTGAATGCATAATTCTGTTTGGCGTATTAGACTTGAATCATTGCATGTGGTTCCACAGCAGCAGTTGTCAGTGCAACTTCCCACACAGTAAAAAAAGTGGAACCATAATGGCTTCATCCGAGCAGCCCGTGATTTCTCCAGAGGTCTGAAACACTGACTGGGGGATATTTGTTCCTCGAGCAGAGGACATTTACAAAAGGGAAAAGACACATTCGATAGTTTAAAGGCACTTTACCCGAGAATCACCGCTTCAATAAATCTTTAACTAAATATTAACCTTTTACACCTCTCCTCTACCTCCTCGATCTTACCTACATTTCTCATGTTTTTTTCAGTCTGATGTCCTGCCCCGCTGAGACGTCCGCCCGGCTGTCTGTCCTGCATTAATCTTTTTCCCCCACTGTTATGTGTCTCATATGCACTTTCTACCTGTCACTTCCACCTCCTCGCTGCTACTTTCTCTCTCACTCGTGCTGATTTTAGGTCCATCGGAGCTTTGCAACTCTGTTCTCACCCTCTGCAGGAAAGGCCATTTGTTACAGCTAGAAGCTTTTCCCTTCTGTCTCTTGCTCCCTTTTTAAACACGCACACACATTGCACACACACAATAACCTCCCACAATACCAACTATCTCCCTGACCTTATCTCCTCCGTACGACTCTCTGTGGAACTAATGTCAGCGACAGCACATTTCAGCGCGGGCACCGCTCACCCCAGCAGCTGTCTCACATGGGGCTTCACATTATCGTCTGTATTAACACATCTCAATGTCAAATTAAGACAAAGACCGCAGCGAGGGAGAGGAATAAGTACAGGGACATTTGAAGGGAGCCCACTGGAAACTACTGCATCATTATCACAGCCTTTGCCTTTTTTCCCCAAATGCTGTTGAATGTCTACGACAAACACGACTAACAATGTTTCCACAGAATCCCTTGGACAAGCGGGAAACTTAATGTTCCTGCAGACGAAATTTCAAGCCTAAAAACTCAACATGAATAAAAGCAGACAAATGCTCAAAAAATCTGTCACACTTTTGCTGAATGATACCTGAATGTGTTGAGGTGTCTTGACACCATTGTACAGCACGAGGATGTGGCACCTGAAAACTCCCCCAGACGTGACTTATAGCAATGTTCAGTCATAATTCTAATTGAATGAACTATTTTGCACTGGATTCCGCCTTTTCCTAAAAGAAATATTACACACACGCCACAATATGATCTTCCATAATTGGACTGGAATGCCCCAAAAGGATTTTTCTACTCAGCAAAAGGTAATTACGCATAATTAAACTCACACCCTTCAATTTATGAAACAATTAGGAACTAAATGTGTGTAATGAGGTTGGTCACCGTCTTGACACTTTAGAAGAGCGACTGCTTTGCAAAAGAGGGCTGCAGATTGATTTGTACAGATATTTTTTTGTGTTACTTTTTGAGATTTTGACTTAAAAAATACTGGGAAGCACAATATATCTGAAGCAGCCTGACCTGAAAATCCCAAATCTTTGCATGACCTTGACATTTGTGCTGAGAGCTGCGTGTGTGTGTGTGTGTGAGGGAGAATACTGACCTAACATCTAAAGACAGCTTGCCACATTGTAGCCAACACTGAATGATCCTCATATTGATGAGCTAATGTTTGGTTTTGACTCTGCAGCATAGTTGAATGGTTTTCTGTCATCCCCTGATTAAACATCTGGCTTTCGCTGCATAATTACAATAACATTCAATGTGTTACGTGATGTTTGTGCTACTGGCGAGGCAGATGGGTCCGAAGAATTCAATTAGAGCGTTACGGTATCTTTCGCTGTCTCTGTTTGACAGCATTAGGATTCAGTATATGGTGTGAAATAAATCATTCTGCTTCATTTTATAAGTCTTTATCATCTTCATGAGATCTGCGTGCCAACACTGATGGATTTTTACATTCTTGTTGATGAATTTTAATCCAGCCTCTGCTAGTGACCCGTCGCGGTGCAGCAAGACAGCTGCTGGATGCTTCAACAGCAGGGTCACGCTGTGTGCCACGGGTTTGAAGTGTAAATGTGTCTCTTTATTGTTGGACAAGAGAAAGCTTCTACAGCCCTGAATTATGAATGTGGTTTTTTCTAGTTGTGGATCAGATGAAGCTCTGTGTTCCGCTGCCTTCCTAATTAGGACAACTTTTCCTGTATGCAAATGCTACACCATTCCATGAATGATATAGAGACACGTGTGCTTTTCTAACCACTGCATGATTATTCACTCTAGTGCACCTTCCTTCCATTTCATTCGATACCTCCTTCACACCATAACCCCGCAACTCTATAGCAGACTCTTCATCTCTTTTTCTTTTAACATCATTCTAAGGCTCAGTCTCCCGTGATGATTCTGAAATCCCACCGGATCAAGAGGCGTGGGTACAAACAGGAACAAAAGAAAAGAAAATATTCTGCCCATCAATCAACTTTATAACATAGTGGACCTTGAACAAACTTTGCACCGCAGAACACTTTTTCTGCGCTGACCTTGCACTCTATTTTTAAGCTTAAAGCTCCGAAGAAGAAGACAGATTGAAAGGAGGAGGGAAGGGGCGGACGGCAAGGACGACCGACAGAGAGAGATATGGAGAAAGAATTAGGGGGTGTGGTTGGACGCCACACTGCTGCCCCTTAACCTGAAATACTGCACATCAAGCACCGTGTTCACTAGTCATGCGTTATTAAAGACCTTGTATTATATGACACCTCCATCCGTCATGAAGCTCCTCTCCGGTTACCTGATAGCTGCATTTATGCACAAATGCACACGAGGGGGAAGGAATGCAGCATGCTGTGTGTGCGTTCATTAATTTGCAAGAATCCTTGATATTGTACGCTGATAAAAGAGCTGCAAACTGCCACCCGGTCTCCAAAGAAACACTGTCCAGAGACACTTCGCTCCTCACGCTGAGCACAATAACATGGACAGGGGTGTGAAAGCAGAGCTGAGACCGTTTTATCTCCATATGAGGCGAGGTGTACGGGCTGCAGAGAGGCCCATTGCTGAGAAAAACCAACAGCTTGTTCACGCGCAAACACCCAAATGGAGAAAAATGAAAGAGGGAAGGTGGGTAGGATGGATAGACGAGAGGACAGAGAAGAATAGATGAAAGGAGAGTGGGTGGCTAAATGGTGTAGAGGGATAAAGGAGAGAGGGATTACAAGATAAGTTGATGCGGAAAAGATGAGGTGACATCTGAAGCATGGGGATCCCTTCACACCCCATACGTCTCCATTCTCCATCTGTCAGGACGCTGCACACACACACACTCACTCACTTACAAACACAGACGCAAACAGTCAGAGACGCACATAAATAACAAATTAGGTTTTCGCTTTCCAGCTTGTTAGGCTCCCTTTTTCCTAGGAGTGCTTTGTCGAAAACGGTGTGCATTGTTTAAAACCTCAAAAAAAAAAAATGGTTGCACAAAATAGAACCCGATTGCACAGACACACAAACTACACACACATGCATACTGTACAATTTGAACAAAGCTTCCATTTTATCTCCAGAACGCTATAAAAGCAATTTAGTGTTTCTCACGTGGTATTTCAAAGCGTTTAGCGCCTCATCAGGCTGCAGGTACATCAGTAACATACACACAAAAGACACGCACACACACACATACACACACACACACACACCAATGCACTCCATCTCCTTTATTACAACCACCCTGTGTAAGCACATCTGCTCTTTACTTATTTTCATTTTTATCTATTACAAGACACTGAATATGTCCCATCAGGAAATTAGATTGAAAAGGAGATATCAAACACTCGTGTACTGCCGTGTGTGCAGGTTTGCTGCTGACTGTGTGTGTTTGACTTCAGTTATGACGGGGTTGAACAGCTGTGTGAAGCTAGTCTTTGATTTTTGCGGCATCTGTTGTGTTTTCATTATATTAAAATGTGTTTATTTTGTTTCCACCTTCCTTGCGTGTGTCATTCCCCACCTGTCCAGCAGGTGTCCTTTGGGTGACCTCTTGTTCCGCGTACCTGAGGTTCATCCTTAATCGGCACTAATCTGCTTCTTCCCTCCCCAGCTGCTTCACATCACAAATTACTGTCTGAGTGTATAAATAGAGCTGCTTGTTTGTTGGTTGCCAGACTGCCTGTAGTAGAGCATTTGTTTTTCCCCAACAGCCTTGTCACATCAGCATTTAAAATGGCACTTTTGCAGATAAATGATCCTTAAATCATTCCAATCACGGGATCTTCTCATAGAGGTAAGCAAATACATGCAGATTTTTTCCATTTCCCCATTCTGGTGAACTCCCATCATGCAAATTTGCACCATTGACCAATCATGATGGTGCTAAAGCGTTCAAAACAGAGAAATCGATCATAGTTAGTATAAACAGACAGTAGCTGACAGTAAATTATTATTCCTGAATGAATTACTGGTGACCTTGCTGGCTTTCTATTTCCCATTACTGTGACTGCTTGACTACAGGCCAACTCACGTGTTTACCAATGTGGACTCCGAATACTGACAGCGGCTGTGCATGTGATTCCATTCATACTGGAATATACATACTATATAGTAAGCAGCAGCTCACACTGAAGTCAGAAAAGCACAAAGGGCTCCAATAAATGTTTCTGAAAGGCTGACTCTGACAGGATATAGCAGCTGGTTACAGATTGAGTCACCTGTGGTGTGCCGAGCACAGTGGGCAGACATGACACAGGATTTTTGGAGAATCTATAACTTCCTACTGTGTTTGGGCACTGTTGATGGAATCAAATCACCTCCAAAGACCGGCAGCTACTGCTTAAACTCTTTTAATGATGAATGATAAAGGTGTGGATGACAGAATTTGTTTTCCAGGCCCATGTTCTTGCAGTGCGTACAGTCTGCACAGACATGGGGCTGCACATGTATGTTTGCCACGGAGTGCATGTGTACCTCTGAGGACTTCTGAGGATGAAATTTACAATATTCACACCCCTGCATGAACCCTTGTAAACATAGAAAGCATAAATTGGACTGAACACTGGCATGTTGCCGCCCTGATAGCATGTTAACATCACTGGTTCAATAAGCAGCCCTGTGAGTAGTCACCAAGCAAATTTGCACATCATCAAGCTTCACTGTGCTACTTTTCGATGTGACCATTCTTTAACCGAAAGTCTTTAAACCACAGCTGCTGTATTTGTGTCGACATTTTAAGCCCCAACTAACTCTGCATTGTGATTACACGTCATGTCATTGTGCAGAAAAGCCCTGATTCTTCGCTGTCTTCTACTGTATTAAAGGTCACCTTAACACTGAGCTGGATGAAAATACACTGCATATCCAACATGATAAAATTCAGTGTCATTGTGTTCTTGTATTTGGGAAGAATGAGCTCCAAAAATGAGATTTAAAATCGGATTTGAGATTTTGCAAATCCAAGTATTGACACGCTAAATATGTTTCAAAAATGTTTATTGTTATGTGTTTCGAAAATTACTGAACATTATTCAGCTTTAAACTTATTTGTTTACTCTCTAGCGCTTGCATGGTGGCCCTGAGAACTCGATACACTGCAATGGAAGAAAAAAAAACAACCCACAAACAAACAAAAACATCTTTACCAGTCTGACTGCACATGCTGCACTGAGACAAAAGGTGGCAAAGTGAGAAGAAAACAAAACCTAGTACGGAAATGGTGCAGATTTAACAGCGGCTATGTGGAATATATGAATCAGAAAATTATTTAAAAAACACATTTCGGCTTATTTCTCAGTGGAGCCACAAGCATATCCCTGACATGTTTATTACAGTCTGTTCCACTGGTAGTGTTTCAGGATTTTGTTGCATTTTCTGTAGTTGCAGCTTTTTTTTCCTTTCTAAATGCTGTACTTGGGCTGTCAAATTAGTGAAGATCTATTCTTAGTTGGCTTGTGTTTTGCCTCTTCGCCTATGTTTCCTTAAGTTGTAATACATTAAGCTCTCACGGCCACCGTACATCTGCTCTGAACAAGCATGCAGTCTCCAGAGATGCTCAGCGAGGATTACTCTGATTGTCTCCATTCAGACAATGCATTTTTTCAGCGTCTGCATTTCGAGACCAAACGCATTAAAATGGCTCAAAGATGGATCTGCCCCCCCCCAAAGTTCATCACTGAATAGTTTGATGATGCATAAATTCACATAAATACAACCAAACCTGGTTATATTTACAAAGGGATCATGAAATGCTCCACTCTGGTAGCAGCATCCTGGTGGTAAACCTTAAAAATATCCCTTTTCTCATTGACTTACACAGCATCAATTTCAGTCTGGTAGGTCTTATTTGTGGAGAAAATTCAAGTTTAACCTGCTGGTCTTTGATCCATGAAGGACATTCCTCTCTAAACACCACACACACATCAAAGAAAGGCTTATTTTGTTGTTTCTTACTGAAGAACCGTGAAGGCTGCCCGAGTTTTATGCCACAGTGTGTATCTTACATAATTTTTCATCACAAAAGTATCAAATAATGGAAAAACATCACAAATTACAAATGTCTAGACGAGCTTAGGTTGAATTTTACTTCCATACTCCTCAGGGTCTTGCACATGGCACCACTCCACTGCATTGTGCTAAACTTGTCTATGCTGTGCAACCCTATCCTGGCTTTGGACGGGATACACACCTCATACTTCGCCGGTCTCTCAATAATCCCACTTGGCACCCATGCAGCACATCAGACGGAGGGACTCCAGCTCATGACCAGATGGGCCGTAATAGGCATGGAATCTGCTCTGCACTGATATGGTCAGAGTACATACCCGAGGACAGAAACAAACAGCGGATGCATGTGCACGCTCATTATTAGCGTATGTGCATTTAATCGTATGTATTGTAATGCATGGAGTCTGGTGGTTAGTAGCTCAGTCACACATATATTTGCAGATCCTCTTGTGGTCTGAGGGTGTATAGGACTGAAAAAGATGTTACCTCTGCTATAGTGTGAAGTGTGAACTTGTCTTATCAAGAAGTGAGCATACATGCTGCTTTTTGAGTGCATTTTCACCTTCAGATCTCTGCTTCATATTATCTCAGCTCTAGAGAGGTTATCTGAAGCTACTCTGGTCCTGTTCTTCTGATTTTGAGTATATGTGCAGGGGAATCTTACTTTGTTATTATGTTCATATGATTTTTTTGTATGCAGGAACACATATGGGGGTCAAAATAAGCAGTGAACCCCATGGTTGACCTTTTCCACCTTAAAACTGCAGTACATCAGTCTCAGAAACACAGATTCAGACAACCTGGGTTTCATACACCAATCAGCCACAACAGTATGACCACTGGCAGGTAAAGTGGCATTGATCATATTGGTACTATGTGGTGTTCTGTTGGAAAACCTTGGATTGTGGTATGTTGGTTGATGAGACTTAGACACCCAAATAAACATTGTCCCACAACAAGCACACTCCCTCATGCAAATGGAAATCCCAAATGTCACTGGCCTACCCCCGCAGAAAGATGCACCCCACCACATGGAAAAAACATCAAACAATCAGGAACATGTAGAGGAACATGACAATGGCCCAACATGTTGATTTGACCTCCAAACTTCCTACACCCCATTCTGATCAAGCATCAACAGGATGCAGTAGAACAAGTTAGATTGACAGAGGCCCCACTGCACAAGTCAGAGTACCAAAAGGATCCACTGCCATCGTCCTGGTTCCAGACCCCATAGGACACCCTGAGAGGTCCTCTTGTCCATGCCCAATGGTTCAGAGCATTTTTGAGAACATAAGGGGGACCAACACAATATTATGCAGGTGGTCATAATGTTATGCCTGATCAGTGTATGTCTGAATTATTCCAGTGTTACAATTTCACAAAGTAGAGTAGTTTGACAGTGTTTGAGCAAAGATGTAGGTGTTATAGTTCATCCTTTCTCTTATTCTTTCTTCTCTCCATCCACAGGCTCTTGGGAAGTCTTATTTACTTTCCTTGACTTATGGTCCCTCTGACTGACTGCCAGCCTCAGTGTCACCCACCGAGGCACCAAAGTTTACAGACACTGACACCTATTTATGCTTCCTTCTTGTTCATTTAATGGAGGCTGAAATTCTGAAGGGGGGGGGGCAGATAATATTTTGCAGAAAGAACACATTTAGTGTGCCTGTTGTTAAACAGTCAAACAGAGTCATGATTGATGATGGTTTATGTCTTCAGGATTTGGCCGATGAGAGAGAATAGAACACACACACGCACAAACTGAATCATTTAAAGCCTTGCTGTTAGGGCTCGCCATCTCCTGTTGCAGTACGTGACTCATAGCTCAGGTGTGGAAGCAAATTATGTTAAATAAAATTATATGCTGGAAAGGCCCCTAAGTTATATTATGCAAACACAAACTAAAATTCATATCAGACTCTGCTGCTCTGAGCTGCAGGGGAAATTCATTCCAGGCAGTCAAAAAACATTAGATACCAAGTCCCTACTCCCCCTCACAGACATCAATTTTGAAAAAAGAAAAAAAATGCTTTGTTGATTCACATAATGGAATTCTGCACAGTTCTGAAGTAGGAGATGTACATGAGTAATCGGAAATTCTTGTGAGATTTTATCACAGCCAATGCTCCTCGTCCTGTCCAACCGATTCTCAGGGGAGCTGGACATCAGTGTAAAATGCCAGATAAGGACACGAACTCACACAATAGCCTGTTTTTAGTTCCTGGCAGTTGGAGATGTGACAGACAAAGCAGACCAATCGAAGCAAAAGCTGAAGTCCTCTGTGGTTATTTCTTTTCTTATTTCTGCGGTTTCACTTGATGCAAATGGAAAAGTCTGAAGTACATGACCCTAGTTGTTCAATAACTATACATTCTATTAGATGAGTGTCCAGCAGTAGTAGTTCTGCATGAAATTATGCTGTATGGCTCATCTGTTGCATACTAATGCTAAAATATGTGCTCATCAGCTGCCAAAAGTGAGCTACATTTTTTGAAAGAAGCGTTGTGATCATATTAATAATGAATAACCTCAAATGGTGTGTCAAACTACTTTTTAACTCTTCTCATGTCTATATAGTACAGGAGAGGCATTCAAGTGTCATTTTTTTCTGAAATAAGATCCTAAAACATAGAAGCAGTGGCACAAATACTATGAAATATGAGTATGAGGCAGATATACTGAGAGTACATGTGTACACCAATAAGCCACATTATGACCACTGACAGGTGAAGTGAATAACATTGATCATGTTGGCACTATGTGGTGTTCTGCTGGAAAACCTTGGATTTTGCCATCCATGTTGATGAGACTTAGACACCCAAATAAACATTGTCCCACAACAAGCACACTCCCTCATGCAAATGGAAATCCCAAATATCACTGGCCTACCCCTGCAAGAAAATGCACCCCACCACATGGAAAAAACGTCAAACATGTTTAGGAACATGACAATGGCCCAACATGTTGATTTGACCTCCAAACTTCCTACATCCCATTCTGATCAAGCATCAACAGGATGCAGTGGAACAAGTTTGATTGACAGACGCCCCACTGCACAAGCCAGAGTATCCAAAGGAACCACTGCCAACATCCTGGTTCCAGACCCCATAGGACATCTTGAGAGGTTCTCTTGTCCATGCCCAATAGTTCAGAGCATTTTAGACCACATAAGGGGGACCAACACAATATTAGGCAGGTGGTCATAATGTTATTCCTGATCGGTGTATGTATAATCTCTTTTTTATATCACCTTTTCCAAGACAAACTTTTAAACAGCTCCTCCGGGAAGACAAAGAAACAGCGAGGGAGGAGAAAAAAAAGGGCTTCACAAGTGGTTTAGTCTCTGCACCTCCTCTCTTTCTCTTATCTTCGACTCTTCCTCCTCACCCAGACTCCTCTGTTTCCTCCCTTCCTCTCCTATACGCAAGGAATTACTTTATCTTCCTTCGGACGTCACAAGCCACTTTATCAGCATCTTTTCTCTGTTTATTCTCTCCTAATAGAAAAAGAAATCATACTCTGCCTCCCCTCTCTATAATCACAAGCCCTCGGCAGGTTTTGTGGTTCAATAAGATTATTGACAAGCCTCTGCTTGAGAACAAGTGGATAGTCAATCAAAAAAAAAAAAAAACTCTCAGTCTGATGCTTAAGTCACACAGTCTGCTGTCTTCCTCCCTCTTTCTGTTCCCGTCTCTCCAGATACTTGTGATTGATGCCTTGGGACGTCATTATTGAACAGCAAATCCCACTTCAATTTATGGCATTAAGGACATAAAACAGCCACTTCAATTACTCCCCGGGCCAGAATATGACTGAATTAGGAAAAGGAGAGCAAATCTGATGAGGCTGTCTGAAAATACTCCCGTCACCCGGCGAGAATATTAAAGACATGAATCCGAGCAACACTCGCCGAGAGTAAAACACTTTGATGTATATGCAAGGAAATGAATGAAAATGAATGCGGAGGAAAGAAGTCTGCTGAGAAAAGTTTTAGTGACAAATGTGCGGGAGAGAAAGAACGTCAGAGTCTTTGGTGGACGTTTGACATTTGAACAACAACAAGATGTAAACTCAGGCAGTTATCAATGTGTGCTGAGATCTGCTGCTTTCCAGAGAGAGTTAAATAAAATAAATAAACTGCATACGCCGTGTTCCCTCCAATTTGAACACTGTGGCCAGAGATTTGACTAAAGGAGATTAGTGGGGTCAGTGCAAGGCTAGGACAGGCGTCTGGATAGAAAATTACCTCATGAACTAAGCAATCTTCCTCAAATAACTGGGAATAGGATGATGTCAACTCAATGTGTGACGCTGATGGAAGACATATAGAAAATATACATGATTCCAATACAGGAGGATGATATTAAGGAGCCATGGCCAGAATAAGAATAGTTTAATTTGGGTTCATGCTGAAATAGTGAAAGTGAAGTGATTAGGACGCAAAAGTAACATCATAGGTTCATACATCTCTCTTCAACTCGTGTCGTACTGATGTCATGCTAAGATGCAGGTGAGATTTTAGTTTTTGTTATTATTAAATGACCAAATGCAGACTGTCAGACTGCAACTAAATCATAGCTTCTCCTACCCATAGCCTAATAATCAGAGGGCACTGTCAGTTAGTTTAATTTCATTTATTCAGCCTAACATCTTTGTTCGATATTTTCAGTCAAAGTGAAAGTAGAAGTAGCAGTTGCTGGAAAAAACAAGTGATTTAAAAGTCATTATTGTATATAGACTTAGAATAAACAGTGCTTTTCTTCTGTTGCTATTGCTCTGGAATATATTCAGCTACTGCAGCTAAACAGGAAGTTTCTCAGTCCTGACCACAAAGATCAGATTTCTCCAACTGGGGGAAAGCAGCTGTCAATCACCTATTGGATTTAGTCAACAAATCTGAGCTGGAGATGCAAAGATCTGCAAGCAAGCTATATCTTTATTTTTCCAGGACTTGACTTAAAGTCGGCATCTCACATGATTTCTTTGCACATCTATTTCATCACTCAGGTGCATATGAAGTTTGTGTGCAGCCTTACTCAAAAAAAATACATTTATTTACAATGTTCTGGTGCTAGACTTTATCTGGCAAAATGGTTTGTTACAAAGAGAAGCCACCTTAAATAGGGAGGAGCTATACTGATCAGCCACAACATTAAGACCACTGGCAGGTGATCATATTGGTACTATGTGGTGTTATGCTGGAAAACCTTGGATTTCGGCATCCGTGTTGATGAGACTTAGACCTTGTCCACACGTAGCCGGGTTTTTGTAAAACCGAATATTTTGCCCCCTTCGTTCCATCTAGAAAAAAACTTATGTACACACCACCTTGTTTTTAGAAAAAAAATCATCCACACCTAACCACATAAGTGTGTTTTTAAGCACATTCATAAGTATGCCTGACCTTTAGATGGCAGCAGTTTTCCAAATCCTATCCAATCAAAGTAAGCTTCCTTCTTCGACGGAGAACCTGCCTCAGACGTGGAATGGCAAAGTGATGGAAAATAACCAACCTTAACGTCGTCCTTCGCCTGTGTTGTTGAATGTGAAGCTGTATCTGGGCTTGTAAAAACAAGCAAGAAAAAAGCACCTGTACAAGAAACAGCGCCAAAAACCGCGTGAGGGCATCTATACTGTTTCAGAATGTAAACACAGGTCGCATATGTGACATAAGAACATATTGTCTCGCAGGCAGTGACCTTTCGAAACGCAAAACTCCAGTTATTGATGTCCACATGCAGACGCAGAAAGGGAGAATTCGCAAATCTTCCCTTTGGTCGAAGGGTTGTTAAAGAATCGTTTTTAATGCTGTAAATCTTTGTGTGGATGACAGAACAAATCGAAGAAAAATATCTTCATTTTGTGAGATACCCAGCTACATGTGGACAAAGCCTTCGACACCCAAATAAACATTGTCCCATAACAAGCACACTTCCTCATGCAAATGGAAATCCCAAATGTCACCTACCCCCACAGGAAAATGCACCCCACCACATGGAAAAAACATCAAACAATCAGGAACATGTTGAGGAACATGACAATGGCCCAACATGTTGATTTGACCTCCAAATGTCCTACACCCCATTGTGATCAAGCATCAACAGGATGCAGTGGAACAAGTTTGATGGACAGAGGCCCCACTGCACAAGCCAGAGTCCCCAAAGGATCTACTGCAAATGTCTTGACCCATTAGGACACCGTGAGAGGTCCTCTTGTCCATGCCCAATGGTTCAGAGCATTTTTGAGCACATAAGAGGGACCAACACAATATTAGGCAGGTGGTCATAATGTTATGGCCGATCGGTATATAACTCCATAACTGATTGTATTCTCCATGTGCAACAAAAGGCTTGAACCCCAAAATACAATTCTACTGTCAGATTATTTGTGAGAACATACAGAAAGTTGCAAAACATTCTATGTAATAGTAATTGTGAATTACTTCTTTTTCATTAAATGGGTAAAATACCATGTTGTGAATGTTTAAAACCACCAAGAGCCAAACCACAACCCTGAAACAAAAAAAAAAATCTCCAAAATCTTGCAAAATTGTACAACATACAGTATGCAGATGACATAAAAGTAATATGTGCAAATTAGATCGCAACCAATCCTGGATTCTTCAGGTGCGCAACAATTTTGATTTTTGTGAGTATTTTTTTCGGCAAGATTTGTTTTAAAATAAACTATTTTGATATGTAACTTTTGGATTGTCAAATTATATAATGGAGACACTTTTCTTAATCTTACTTCAAACCTAGCTTGGCATTTTGTACTGGAAATTCTTCTTACTCTTTGGCCAACATATAAAATGAAGCAGGTATAAGTGCAGTAAACTCATATTAGCTAAATAAATAGCTATGTTACTGATTTAGCGTCAGTCCACATCTTGCTGTTGGCACATTCCAATCTCTTAATGTTCCCATGACATAAAGCAAATTGGTACATTTTGTACATAAAACACTGAAATTTCCCTGTAGTCCAGTTTCTCACTTTAAGGCAATCAAGCTGTTGTTGAAGTACATCCACGGGGATCGAAAAACTGAATATTTCATGCATCGACCTGCACTGTTGAAACACATCTGCGTTGTGCATTCTCTCAAAATGTCGCAACTGTACGTGGTCTGAAGGAATAATAGCGGCTCCACATTTACATGGAGTGTTTTTGCATAAAGAGCCGGGCACTTATACAGCACTGAGACACACATCCTCAGCAGGAGATGGAGGGATGAAAGAGTGGTTATTATCAGCGGGTTTGACACTGAGCCTTAAGATAAAGGCCCCTCCCAAAGCATTTACCTCATGGAGATATACTGTCTGATAGATGGGATCAGCTGAGGACAAGCAGCAGTGAATTACGTAGACAGAGGGGAGCAGACAGAGGGGAAAATGAAGCTGTGTTCGTCGCTTGCTTTCCTTTTTCAAACCAGAATCTTCATCTCATCCATTCACCCTTTTTAATGCCGAAGCATCCCTCTATTTACCCACCTATTCCTCCGTCTTCCGCTGACTTCATCTCTCCTTTTTACACTCCTTACCCAAACAGAGACAGACAGGGAAGCAGGGTGAATGATGAGTGGACGAGGGAATTTTGGCCCGCTCCGGCACAAAGCAGAACAGAGAGACAAACTGCAGGGCCGTGTGAATTAAAGATGACAGGAGTCCTGCTGCTCCTGCCTGGGCTCGCTAGCCGGGCCACTGCGGATGGAGCTCAGCAGCTGAACGCAGGAGAATAGTTTGAAACTCAAGAGAATGCAGAGGGGAAAAACATGAAAAATAGCAGATGGATTTGTTTACTTGTGGATGGAGTTAACGTCCTCTTTCCACAAATTAACATAGGCATGCAAAGAGATGCTTCGATTACCACACTTTAGATGTCAGACTAGGGATAGGCCAATTATCTATTTGGCATTTTTCCGATTATCTGTATTCTTATTGACCAATTATTGATAATGAAATGTGCTATTTCAGGTCTCAGGCAGCCTCCTCTCTCTGTCTGTCGTCACTGTGTGGTCTCAGAAATGTCTCTCAAGCAGCAAAAACTGAACAAGAAACACAAGCTGTTACCACAAACCAGGAAATGAGCTTCTCTCCCGATGGCTAAGGCTATGCTAACGGCTAGCGGCTAAGTTAGAAGGCAGCCACGAATTACCCTGAAACACAGCATGCTTTCAGATCTAGACCTTAGTGGGCAATCAAAGTGACAGAACAATGAAAGATTAAGAGGATAGAGAAGAACAGCAGGAGACAAACTGATCAATCTCAGTCGATCACACATAAACAGAGGGGACCGTCTGATTTTAATCACTCCTATTTCTATTTTACATACTGAGTTATAGTCACCCTTATTAATGAACAAGCCTAGTTATGAATGACAGGTTCTCTACTATCACATGCTGTTAAAACGTTACATTTAATCTATATCAGCCTATCCCCAACACCAATAATCGACATTGGCCCTTAAAAACCCACATCAGTTGATCCCAACGTCAGACAGAAATAAATATACCTAAGATGGTCTGTTGTCACAAGGCATGGTCATGATCACAAAAGTTTCACAAAACTCAGCTTCTTCATACAGCAGTAATGGCAAGTGTTGCATTCATGAGGTTTGGGTGTGTGCAGAGTTTCATTTCTCCCATGGAGTTTCACTGTGTATACCTGAGAGAATAGCAAGCAGGAAAACCCGATTTCCTATTTACATCCGAAATGCAACCATAATGCTATACATCTGGAAACACAATCTCTCTGCTTCTGCTCCCTGATGCTTTCTTGTGTATTCGCTGTGTATATCAGATTCTTTTGTTGTAAACCTTTTCACTGGACGTTGCTACTGCACAGAAAATCAATCTACAACAGCATCTGACGTGCCATGTTATGGTTTTTCTCTCCCTCCAGGCTAATGCTGACAGACTTGGTCTATCATGTGCTGTAAAATACCCATATCAGAACCATCACTCAATCCTGCAGGTTTACAAGCACCCAGTGAATCAGAGCACCCAAGCTCCTCCATCTGTGTTCCTGTGACTGTCTCACCAACTACCGGACTCCTCCTGGCAGGGCTCTCAGAATCCTCTCCTTTACAACTCATCAAGTATTCTGCAACTGGCGCGCTCCGCCTCACTAAATTCTCTAGTATAACACCCTCCTGCACTCGATCCTTTGGCTGCCTGCGACTGCTCATATCGAAATCAATACAAGGATGCTGCTGTTCACGACTTCTCAGGGAGCCTCAGTTGCACAGGTGTGTGAAGTTTTCCTGAGGCAACCAGTCACTGTACACATACAGGCTCTATTTCTACATTATAATTCTCATTTAAGGCCAAAAGGTTGCTGGAAGATGCCTGGAGAACCTTTTGTTTCGAATAGTTTATTCTTATGTAAGAACACCTTGGGCAACCCTTTCTGATGTAGGGGTTAACAGACAGGGGAAAGTTGCTGAAAATATGAAAACACACAGGTAAAAGAATGCATATGCAGTTTCATTTAAGTACAGGAAAACAGTACATTATTAAAGAGTGGTTATGCCGCAGTCAGATTTTAGTTATAGGCGAACAGAAGACTAGAGAGTAAATCCGTGCATAATTTACAGAGAGCCATATCGGTTACAGTGGATGAGTTCATTACTGTCATGTGTGCAAATGCCCATATGTGCACGTGCAGAGATGTGACTGGCGGTGCATGTATATGTGCATTTTTATGTGTGCAAAACTGTACGAGTGTCTACTTATGCACATTTATGTCAGTATGTCTCCTTTGCAGCATACAGTATTGCCCCTTTCATTATTCAGATAGTGGACAGGCCTCGGTGAGCAGCTCGGGCTTCATTATCCCACTCTGCTATTGGTAGACACAGATCACAGGACACACACACACACACACACACACAGCAGTGTCCCACAGGGATATTTAAGATGGTGTGAAGTTTTACATTTTATATTTTAGAATTTAGTGTCTTTTGCAGAATTACAATGTCTGCCCTGATCTAAAATGAATAAAACAAGACTCTTTCAGGTTTGATTTAATGCCTCCCCGCTGGCGACAACCATGTCCGGATGAAGTATATTTTCAGGTTGACCGTCCGTGCACGTATGTCCATCCAGCTGGCTAAATACCTTGATGGAATTTCCTCCAATTTGGCACCAATGCTCACTTAAGCTCAATGATGACCTGATTTGGTGATCAAATGTCAAGGTCACTGTGCCCTCAGAGAACATGTTCTTGGCTATGACTCAAAATTGCACACACTAATTATGACAACATTTCACACAAATGCCTGATAGCATAAAATGATGCCATAAAGATGTTTAATATCCAAAAGGTCAAAGGTTAACTTCACTGTGACATCATAATGTTCTGCAACACTTTCCTGGCCATTATTCAAAGACATAAATTAGGAGCAGAAGGGGAGACTGTGACACTAATCTTGGATGCCCACCTATTAATCCTTCAGAGTCTTCACTACATACGTGTATTATATGAACATTACTCTAGTATAACCACACCCATCCCCACAGGGCTGTTTCAGTGCTGGAGAATGGTCTGGTTGCACCTTCATTCTTAATATCATTCTTTGGCTTGTTTGTATTTCTTTAAACCAATCACTACTATATTTAGTACTGCTAAGCCCAGGATGTAGCAACGGTGCCCCTGCATAACAGGGAGGGGGATTTGTTTTTGTGGAACATTTGCATGCAAGAAAGTGAGGAAAGTCATGAGAATGGCTAATTCAGAGAAAAAAAAAGCAGGGTTGCTTTACTGTACAATCCAAATATTCAGAAAACTGCCATTTTCAGCATGTCGTTTGCTGCTTGTTGCATTCTAAAGCAAAGGGGAATATGTGTGAAATATGTTGTGGAAATGACAGGCTTATACCTGAGGTTTAAATCTGGTCAGTTATCACTATATACATCTGGACAAACTTTTATACAAATTGCAAGGTTTTAATTTCAAGTTTCTTACTCAAACTCTGACATATTACTCAATAGACACTCAACATTCTATGGAAGTTTTAAGGAAACACAGTTGGTTTTCAGGATCCAGTTTGTCCTGATAAGTAATGAGCAGCTCTGTTACTTGTTGATCACGGAACCTTTGATCATGGAGGAGCTGTTAGAGGAGACAGCTATAATCAATCACACCTTTTGTGATGGATCTCCCAGAAAGACAGAGCTGCTGTAGACATCTAACTGCAAAACTCAATTTTATGGCCCCTATTCAAGTTTAGAAATTGCATTTGATAATTTAGTATTAGTTTGACTTTGGTTTAGTGAATTCTGCTGCTGACAGCTACGTTCATAAACACACTCTACTTCACTCACCCTGTCCTCTTCTTCTCTGAGGTCCGGCATGGTGCTGATACACAAGCTGATGACAGTCACCGCCACCATGATCACCGACATGCAGGCGAAGATCTTCCCCGGTAAGCCAGACTGCGGATTCTCCACCATATCTCTCAGCCAGTTCATCACTTTCCGCCACTGCGTTTCTTCCACCGGCACCCGTTGCATGGCGTTCCTCTGCCGGCGCTCCTCCTCGCGCCTCTCCTGCTCATGTACTTCCTCGATACGGGTGTACATCTTCCTCTTGCAGCAGCGCTCCATGTAGGCCATCTCCACGCCCCAGTAGGTCAGCTCGTCGTGCAGGGAGAGGATGCACATCTCGCGCAGCAGCCGGAGCTTCCCCGCAGCCAGGAAGTTGAGGATGACCCTAAAGGCTGATGGCGAGCGGTCAAAGAAGAACTCCTTGCGGGCTTCATCGTAGTCGTCGCAGACGCTAGCGATGTCCTCGGGCGATCGGCAGTCGCAGAGTCGGCCAAGACGTGTAAGAGGGAATTGTTCCAGGGTGCTCCAAGGGAAGGTGTAGCGGTTTCCCCCGACGTTGATCACTGCCAACAACGCATGGTCAATGGAAAGCAGGTCCTCTGGCCGACGGATGAACTGGGCCCTCTTGTAGTACACACCCTGGAGCGTGAAAAAGGAAAAATTCAATACCTAAGCAGATGTAGAAGGAACAGTTATAAATGAATTTTCAACAACTGGCAATCTTATCCATACCTTGATGGTCTCAGTCTCGGGGATCTCAGTGAAGATGCGGTCGAGACTGCTGTCATCGCTGACGGACAGATTGCTGAAGTCATGGTTGGCGTTGCTGATGATGGGCATGGCAGCATTTGGAAAACACGCTGCTCCTGAAAGGGCAGCTCAGACCAAGTAATGAAGACAGAAACTAGTCTAAAGACAGTGCCCTGCTAATCTTTTCAGTCGGAAGAAGTCCAGCCTGCAACAACTTACATTAAAAGTTGTGCATGAGAAAAGTTTCCCTGCTGCAACCCACATCTACTGGAGACAAGCTGGACAAAAAAATTGTCTGTAGCTTTCAGTCTTTTTTGGTATCAAAGTTGTTGTTTTTTTTATCTCAGAAACAGACCAGCTATGGCTTTGGCTCCCAAACAACTACCAAAAAATCCATGAATGAGAGGAGTAATGAGCGTCAGGAAACATGTTGTCACATTTGAATGTGAGTTTTCTTGTCAAAGTTCCGCAATATACTCGGCTCGTGTTTCAGGATTTAGCATGAGATCAGTAGGTAATTCCACTCTGAAGCCAGAGAGTAGAAAAGGAAAGCCTGTCCAGAGAGACGGCGTTAGGATTGATCAGCTGTTTAAGGCTGCAGAGGATGAACTGGATGAGTCAAGGAGCCAAATGTGCAGCACCGAGGTGTCCAGGGACTGAGGGGGATCCTCTGTGTCGTCGCAACAGGATTAGGGAGGGCCGAGACACATAGTGGCATCATGCAGGCACTGTCAGGGAAGCAGAGAGAAAAATGTCAGAAAGGGGAGTAAGGGTGGACTGAGATGAAGGCGGGTGCCACAATATAGAGCAAGAATGGTCGAAGAATTGCAAAAGCAGGTGGTGAGAAAAAAAAAGGAGTGAGAAACAGCACACCTAAATGGGACTGCAGTGCTGTAGGCTCCTCCCTACTCTTTCTCTTCCTTTCAGTGAGAAACAAGACTGACATTTTAACTCTGCTGCGATAAATGACCAGCCACCGTGGTCAGGAACGGATCGCAAAGGACTTTACACCCAAATCAGCATCCAACAAGGATGGTTTGGCTGGTTTAGTCAGCATGAGTGTCAGAAATAACTGTAGAAAAGAACATTCAGGTTGTGCAGCGTTATTCACACTTGGAGTAAGTTATTGGCTGTCGTAAACGGGCAACAATCCCAGTAAGAGACACTGAAACACGGGGTCCAAAATGTTTTTCTTGGCAATACGACTGCCCTGAAACTTATTGGCGCTATCAGTTGTTAGAGTTGCCCAGAATCTTTTTTTTGCTGTCCATCAAAGCCTTTAATAGTAATGGTTCTGAGCTTAATTTCAAAGTGGAGCCTATTATCATGTTATCTGACATTTATTGGCTACAGTTCAACGCGTGAAGACCAGCAACTAGCGAGGCTCATCAATAAACCTTTTACAAAGCCAAAATTTGGACTTTTGGACATTTTTCGCCAACGGGAAAAGCGTAGAAATGTTTGATAACCTTAACAGTGACTGTGTTCTAGTTAGCCACTGTAAATCCTATCAATCACACCTGTGCTTCTTCTGCATTGGGAAGTCTGCAGTTAATACACAGCTATTTATTTACTGTTAACTTGCTGTTTTAATCACATAATTCCACACTTTTGAAGGTGTTTCGTCAGTGCACAGATTTTCCCGTAAAGATTTGCCGTAAAGGCAGCAGGTGAGAATGCTGTTAGTATCGAACGCTGAGCAAAAGATCAAAGAATGTATCTCAGATTAAAACAGCTGGAATCATCCTCTGAGATTCCCTGTTTGGTATCTCGTTTTATCCGTTTACAGACAATGCAGCTGACTTACAGCTCTGGGCGTCTGCCTTCCACGTTCCTCCCCTTTGCCAGCTGTAAATACAGAGCCTAATAGATTTTCTACACATGCCACAGGAATTTAAGCGAGCCAGAATCTCAATCTCAATTCCACAACCACCTCTAAAAAAAGGCACGTAGGTACAGGTTTCCCTGCATAATTACGACACTCATTTGTCACTGTGACTAGTCCTGACTCACAACTCTGATGCTTGGCACAGCATGATGTCCTGTAAGGCGCAATACAGCTCCACGGTCTTACAGGAGCTGTGGGGTTGTCAGAGTTACTAAAACATGAATTTCACCAGCAGCATGTAGCTAGACAGTCAGTATCTATCTGCCCCACAGTAACCGCAGGCTTACTGAATGTGTGGCTGAACAGAGCAGCCGGTTTGAAGCATGGATCGCACCAACATGCGTCACTAACTCAGATCCAGGATGATAAGATCCTGTACTGAAGGAAACCAATAAATCACTTCTGTCACGAAGCTGGTGTTTCGTTTCCACCTCACAGGGAGAGGGGAGCATGATAAACTATTTATTAATCGATTTGTATTCCCTGTGGAAGTGGCTGCCTTTTCCTGGTGGAAAGTTAATTTGAGGGAGGTGTTGCACACTGGTGTTATCAGACAATCTTGAGCTGCTTCGGTTCTGCACTGGACGACTAATAAGTTATGACACAGACAGTGGTGGAAGGATGCAGACAGTAAATCCAGATTGTCGTCTCTTTAGTTTGCCTTTAGAGGTTAATAACATGTGAAAGCCGGTATTTATGAGAGATGCTACTTTATGCATTACACACAAATATGTAAAAAAGTATGTGACATATACCACTTTTCTTAACTTATAATTGAAAATAGATGTTTTCTATGACTTCTTCAATGAAGTGGTCTTCCTGCATTCAGGATATTCAGAGTCACAGCCAACAGTGGCTGCATTTGTCTGGAGCTGGCTGAGAGATCTGTGTTTCAAATGGATGGAGCTGCTTTAATGTACCGTAAGAAAACTCTCTCCCTCTCTGTCTGTCTCCCTTTCTGTGGCTCTTTATCTCTCACCAACTTGCAAGAGCGCGCACACACAAACACACACACACACACACCGGATGAAGCACAATTTTGCGCCCTTATAATTAAACTCGGTTAAATTGGGCGATTAATTAAGATCATATAACCAAATCGCGGTTAGATAATCTTGTGGGAAGGGGAAGCAAATAATGGGACGCCTAGAGTCAAAGTCAAATGTGGCTTAAAGGGCATTTCACATCCCTTATCTTAGAATGGATTCAAAACTGGCAACTATTTTTGCTGCTAAATTACTTCCAAATAAAATACTCAGGCAGTGTGTAACAGCTTCCCTCATCCTACTGTGTACTGCAGCGTTGGAGAGAAGAGAAAACACAGGTATTCCTCCTTTTTAAGTATTCTATCATCATATTCCAACTTACAAAGCTGCAAACACATACCTTGCAGACTATCTTCATAACTTATGAAGTGCGGCTTACCATCCTGAGCCCCCTCACTCATCTCCAGACGGCCGAAGCAGTTCTCAGAAAAATAATAATAATAAAATAATTAAATTCCCTCTCTATCGCCTCGCAGTCCCTCCGATAATCATTCAGCACCACATCAGGGTGTCAGCGACCATCCTCGGCAGCCACATGTCCAAAAAAACACACCACGGGGACACCTCTGTGGCATCACCCAAGCCGGTGGAAGGCGCGCAGACTGGTGCGAACGTACCAGAGATGAGAGGGAAGCGGGTGAAGGTCTGGTGCGCTGGCAAAGTGTCCCGTTACAGCTCGACTAGTGGTGCTGCAGGAGGAGGAGGAGGAGGAGGAGGAAGAAGAAGAGCAGGGGGGAGGAGGGGGAGGGGGGGAGTCGGAGCCGCGGTGCGCAACAGAGGAGACTCCAGGCAGCTTAAGTTGAAGTTTGCGCAAAGGTGGCACCAGGCGCGGTGGTGGCAGGGAGCGGTCTGTTTAAGTGTAGAGAAAGTGGGCATTTTAAAAGAAGCAGGAGTGTAGCTCTAAGTCTCCGCTGGACCCATCTCCCTTTTTGCTTATGGATAGTGTGAAATTCAAGGACACCGAGGAGACGCTATCTTCCATGTTTCCTACCCTGATGCTTGGCGCGCAACAGGGGGCGCGGTTCCCTCCCAAACTGCCTACAGAGTAAATCTGCAGGCGAATCAGAGGCAAATGTCTCTTGTCTCTTACAATTGGCATGACAAGAAAGTGGGGAAATCATGCCATTAAGGACAACACCGGAAAATATGATAACAAAATCACAAATTGTATGAAAAGCAAGGATCAGTTTGTGCCCAGCTGAGGTTCACTTAATATCTAACTGAAATGGAATTCCATTTCCTTTCCTTTTGTCCCTTTTCAACAGAAACTGCACCACCTTTTGTTTGGAAACAGAAAAACAGGAATAGATTTTGTAGATAGTGTAGGGAATATTGCAAAATTGTTCAAAAATGAATCATTTATATTATCCAGATCCTCGAAAATGCCATTTATCAGGATTGTTTTGCAGCAGCTGTTATGGTTGTGGTTCTGTTACAGGATTTTTCTACATAAATATCTTATTTTAAAGCACATAGAAGTCATTGTGGTTCAGTTACTGATGGTTTTCTCTTTTCTTATGTGTAATATTGGAAAATACATGTCGTGTATAATAGTGGTGTCTTGTAATCCTCTTTGGATGAGCTGAATGTTTGGCATCCCCTCTAGCACGGAGCAGTCTGGCAGCATTGGGTAACATTACCTGCAGGTCTTATAAACATTCCAATCAAATGTTCAGAGAACATGACGTTACCAGAAAGTTAATATACTGAAGGAACATTTGGAGGATTCAATGTCAGGAACACAGATTATGTTACACGACAACAAAGGAGGCATGTTCTCAAACCAGCATTATGAAATGTTCTCCAGATGTTATCGAGGACTCCGTTTATTTTATATATTTTTTTAATAAACGTTCTTGTAATGTGACATATTAACAAAAGTGGAACATTCTTCCTACAGTGTTCTGAGGATGTTGTTGTGGGAACACATTACAGAACGTTCTTGCATAAAAAGTTTGCTCTATAATAACGTAAGGAAGTATGTTCAAGATGCAACATTCGGAAAATGCTATCGAGCCTTCAGAGGATAGAACGTTCTTAATTAGATGTTCCTGTGATGATGATGTATAAACAAGGTTAGAACATTCTTACTACAGTGTTCTAAAGGTTGTTTGGGGGATGTTTTTAATGGAGCACATTATAGAACGCTCTATTCTAAAAGGTTTGCTCAATGATAGAAAAGTATGTTCTCAATGCAACATGTCAGAAATCGTTATCGAGACCTCAGGCGACAGAACGTTAGATGTTCTTGTAATGTGATATATTACCAAAAGTGGAACATTCTACCTGTAATATTCTGGGAATGTTTTGGGGATGTTGTTGATGGAATACATTATCTATGCATGTTCCCACAATGTGACATTATAACTAAGAAAGAACGTTCCCAGTGCAGCATTAAGGTTATGGAACGTTAGGGAGTAACAGTCTAACAATGTTCTCCCCAAACACTATTAGAACATTTTTAGTCATCGTACCTTAAAGAAGAACAATCTGGGAACTAAAAGTGAAAATATTAGTAGATCTCTGCAGAACTTTCTGAGAGTATTTTTGGAACAAAGAAATCCCAGCTGGGACAACATAGAACTGAGACCGAGCTGACAACACAAGAGAGGAACTCTGTCCCACAGGCGCAGGAAGGACACAGATAAATCTAAGTGACACTGAACAGCTGGCCAAACTTTTCACTGCGTCATGAGTAAACAGACCTCAGTGTTCAGCTCTGACTTTGAAAAACCCCCCTGACTTGTTCCAGCTCAGCACATGCAGCATCACGCCAACCTCTGCAACGACGGAAACAAATTTCGCACGAGGTGAAAGTTCAGAGAGTAAAACACCGTCATGTTTGCAGATTGGCCCGGATCGCCGGTCTAACGCATGCCCACTTTGTCCTTGAGTAGCAGCTCATTAGGCTGTGTGTGCCTGAGGGAACTGCTAAAACAAGCAAACACTTTGTCCAGGGGCCTTTATGGCCGCTAACGGAGCAGACAACACATTAGTGAGGGTAGAGATGGAAACTGAGGAGCGAGGCGAGGAGGGGGTCTGAGAACAAAGACTTTCAGCTCGGCGAATCCCTCCATCACTATTCATTAACCTACAGTGCAGGAGGGCTGGTTAGTATATGCAACATGAGACTGATCACACATGCTGGGCTATTAGCTCTCAATCAGCCTTTTTTTTCCTTGTGGAGGGGACGATGTTTGAGGCAGAGCTGAATGGATTTGGTGCCTCACTCTCACACTAATGCAATATGCCTTTTTAATGCTGTCTGTCATTCTGTCATTTTTTTATGCTTTATCACACACACACACATACACACATGCTCGCCACGCACACACACAGGTGGAGGGAGAGAATCACTCACATCTTCACATTTTTTGTTCAATCTGGATTTGGCACAGGTGCTAGAAAGGGAACACCCGAGCCCTCCGACATTAAACCAGCTAACTTGATTATGTGTTGCACTCCCACCAGCATCATCTCTTCTTTCCCTGCCTCATAGTTTAGTGTTTTCTTTATTAATATCATACCTGCAGCTGCCCACCCCTCCAGCTCTCACAAATGCCACAATGCAACGCACCAGAAGCCGGCGCAGACAAGCACACATGCATCAGAAAACACAAAGATAGCTGCAGCCCTGTCGGTACTAATAGCAAGCCTCAGCCCGGCGGATTAAGAGTTTAATCCCTCACAGGCAAGAGGGGCTGAGATGAGATCGCAGCAGCCGGCGTGCTGGGGTCTGATGAGCGGCGGTGTGAGCTACGTGCAGGAGAGAGGCAATGAGTCACTCAGCTATTTAAAAACACACTTTCACACCGATGGCCACCTGAAGGTCTCACCTGATGGTCCTTGCTAACTTTTCCAACCTCAAAAAAACTGCCTCGCTCTCTCTTTTACTGTCTGTCCTCTGAATTCCCAGTTTCTCTTGTCTTCTCCCTCTGTGGATTCCCCTATTACCGTCCTCCCCTTGCTGAAATTTGTTTGATCTCGGTGCTGGTGAGTTTTGATCAGGTTAATTGCCCTCTCAGCAGACGGTGTGAATAGACAGATTAACTCTCAGCATCTGGGATGGAATAAAAGGCGGGTGAGAGGGGGACTGAGGGGAAATGAAGAGAGAGCCAAAAAGGGACAGAATCAGGATAATGTAATGGAACGGCATGCTTCTGATAACAGATAAACTGGCTGGTTAGTAATGTGATTTGCTGATTGCGGCTCTTAAAAACAAAATTGGATTGGAAGGAGACTGTTACAAAACAATATTATATTCTTATAGAATGTCCTTTCTGTCCCCTAACATCTGACATTTCATAGCAGCGAAAACATAATACTTCAGGGAACCAGGCTCTATGCTATCAGGGATTCTTACAAATCAAAAACGTAGCTGCCAAACTACATTGTTGTAACCCACACAACAAAAGAAAGCCTCCTGAATGAGGTGTGAAACATCCAGTCCAGTTGCTTTCTGCTGAAGCTTCTACTATTATTATGATCCGAATGAATAAGAATCAGACACACTGTAACCTGCTTGCTATCCAAAGCAGGATGCATCACCAACATTAAAATTACATGCACTGATCAGGCATAACATAATGACCACCTGCCTAATATTGTGTTGGTCCCCCCTTATGTAGTCAAAAATGCTCTGAACCATTGGGCATGGACAAGAGGACCTCTCAGGGTGTCCTATGGGGACACCAGGACGATGGCAGTGGATCTTCTGGGTACTCTGGCGTGTGCAGTGGGGCCTCTGTCCATCAAACTTGTTCAAAGTCAAATCAACATGTTGGGCCATTGTCATGTTCCTCAACATGTTCCTGATTGGTTGATGTTTTTGCCATTGGTGGGGTGCATTTTCCTGTGGGGGTAGTCCAGTGAAATTTGGGATTTCCATTTGCATGAGGGAGTGTGCTTGTTGTGGGACAAAAGCTTTATTTGGGTGTCTACGTCTCATTAACACGGATGCCAAAATCCAAGGTTTTCCATCAGAACACCACATAGTACCAGTATGATCAATGTTATTCACTTCACCTGTCAGTGTTCATAATGTTGTGGCTGATTGGTGTATGTCTCTATGTGTTTCCATGCTTGTTCAATTATTACTTGTGTCCGTAGTGGTACACAATGTTTGTAAGCCAGCTCTTAAATAAGTCATAAAGTAGCCTATTTGATGACGTGCTAATAAATAACACATAGTTTAATTAATGAAAAAACAAATAGAGCTTGAAGTTAAATCATTAGAGTAGAACCAGCTGTGCATTTCTTTAGTGCTGAAAATGTAAATATGTGGCACATTATGAAGTCCTGGGTTTGTTTTTGTTGGGTTTAAACTGAATAAAGTTGCAGCAGGCAGCTAGAGCTGCATCGCCAATCATAAATACAGTAATCATTAGTGAGCTCTGTCTTCATAACGATGAGTGATGGCTGATTTATGGAATCCAAATGGGTAATGGAAAAAGATTCAGACCTGCACACCCTCCGGTGGGCCAAATCACTCAAAAATGAGCCGGCATTGTATAGTCTGCTCAGGGTGAAATGATTTACATTCAAAGCAGGTTCGCAGCTTATCAACAAGGCTCCCTACTGACTTCAGAATCCCTTTCAGCATAAAAGGGAATCCTATACAGCGGGCTACCAGGTGGGCAAAGCCAACTACTGTCTCAGTCTCCTCAGTGTGTCCATGTCTGTCATTAATTTGAAGTTTTTCTTTTCATCCTGGTTCAACCCCATCCTTTCCAAGATTCTAGTTATGTCAGTTTTCTGTGGATACAACACGTGTCACTTATTATCTAAAATGATTGCATTTTCTTAAGGAAGGGATCAGATGTGAAGTCGAGCAGCTTATTTCTCATGCTCCTTTCAATCTACTTAATGATATAAATGGAAATAAAATAAGTAAGCCATCCACTCTCCTGTCTTTTCCTCTCAGGGGCCAGGTATCTTTAAGGAGACTCTTCCCGGACTATTGAGCATACACTGGAAAAACACTCAACACTCAATTTGTGTCTTCAGCTGTTGGCTGAAAGCTTTGCTGCTGCATTTTGTAAGAGCCTAAAGATGTGAGGAGCTCTCTACTAAGGCAGGAATAAAGCGAGCTGCCGTCACCAAAAAAAGAGCAGATATAAAAGTGTAGAGATGTTTCTGTACTTGGCCAAGTGAGAGAAATGATCTCATTCTGGAAAGACTTCTCAGCCAAAGAAGGCAAAGCTTAGAAAATACTTCTGACCTGTTCGTCAAATCTTGGAACAGCACTACATGCAACATTACTGTTACGTTCCAGATTGCTTAGATCATAACAAATCACATAAAAGCAGGGAGAGTCGGGGAGTCCATTTATTTTATTCATGAGGGTGCTGGAAGAGGGATTTTTGTGTAACTCAAAAGTTTGAGAGTTTCCGAGTGTTCTCTGAAGTGACGTTTCTGTCTGGTTCAGGATGAGGTGGAACTCATCAGATGTCTGGTCAGACATCAGTGGCACTGATTTGATCCCGGAGGAAGTTTCCTTTCTTATCGGGAGACAAAAGAAACAGTAGCCGGACGGTTGGAAACACGATCCTTGCCGACTCTCGTTACACTCTCAAGTTCTCGCTTAAGTATGTTTTTCTCTCTCATTACAGGTAACAGAACACACAGCAGTCGCGCTCTGGGATCAAAATAGAGCTCTTGATAAAGAGATAATATCGCTGGCAAGAAGAAGAAGAAGAACCTAATCTAGCCAGGTGATCAGCTCCAGCCACCTATTCATCAACATTACGCTAATTGAGTAGATATTGATTCTCTTAAGGGACCGGCTTGCACTCGGTTGGTTTCACAGCTCGGCAGCGCAGCACGTTGGGGCTCTTGCTTAACATTCCCATGCATGTGATTCTTCACTGCATGTGAGAGTGTGTTTGGATGTCCTTATGTAATGTGTTTATCAGACATGTGCATGGTTTGGTACTATGGAACTACTACGCTATGATTCGGTAATATGATGCAACCTAAACTGATTTGACAACATCATATTTTTATGTTTTTTAGTAGTAAAATTGGAATTTGAATTCTTTAGTAACAGAAGTAAACATGGGCAGTGATGTAGTGCATCATTTTCAGAGAGCTCGTCTTTTTCACTGAAATGTTGCTGACTGGATTTGAGGTTTGCGGTCAGCGTTATTCTTGAACATTCTTGGTAACACTTGACAGAGATGCATAGTTTTACACAGCCCTGTAAATAAATCAACGCCTGGCTTCAGTAACCAGGGATCAGTTTGACGTGGAATTAATTACAAATGCTAGTGTTACCTTCCTCGTGTACTTACTTGCTCTTCTTAATAACACCATCATGTTTTATACAGGACATGTTCTCACCAATTTGCATATCAGGGTAAACTTGACTGACTTTAATTAGCTTCATCGCTAGATATTACTCATTTTTCAAGCTGCTATCATCCCATTAATGTCAAAATCTACTTCGAATTTCCAAATCTTTTTTGTGTAGCCTGTTGGAGTGATGTATCATGTATAGAGAAGATATAAAGACTCTCCAAACTCTTGGAAACACATTGTATTTTGAGAAAATGGACCCAAGCCTTGCCATTTCAGATCACGTTCCATCATTGCAGCTGAAAACAGAGAGTGGAAATAGGACTTCTAATTAATTTGTTTCCATCCATATAAACAAATTCTTCTTCCACTCACAGCAGCTGCTTGATCTAATTAGTGAACTGATTAAAGAGTATGATGGATCATAGGAACAGCAAGAATGAGATTTTGAAATCACACAGCTGGAAAAACAAACAAACAAAAAAACTCCCTTCTCCCAAAGCCGCTCCTCCAAAACACATCAACGTGCAACTGTGTGAGAACAGCTGGAGGACTAATCCACGATGGGCAGCGTTGGTGGGGAGAGTGGAGCATTAAAACTACCCCATGTCTGTTTAAAGCCAAGCAGACAGACGGTGGAGATGTACACAGACACATGTAAACATGACCTGCTCAAACTGGAGGGGGATGGAGTTCATAAAGAGCACTGAGAGACGCACAGATACAAATGGATGCAGGCACCTGGCATGTTCAGCAGCAAGATGTTGTAGGTTCAGGTGGAACTGTGAAATATGGCTGCACTATTCCTGTGCTATCTACTTGCTAGTTCTTGCAATGTGACCGTTTAGCCTTGGCCTTGAGTGTGTGCAGGTGGGAACAAAGACAATCAGTTTCGGTCAAACTGTTTTGATCTCTTTGGCCTTAGCCCATTTTGAGTTGGTTCTGTTATGCTCAGTTCTATTCACAGTGGGTCTGGCTGCTCCCCTCAGACTGAAAAGTTATAGGCAGGTTTTCCAGTGGTCTGTTTTAGACCACTTATGATGACCTCTACTGTGCAGTCTGTGGAAATCATAGCTTTAACGCTTGGCTTCCTAGCCAGAAAAATAACATTTTGACTTGGCTTGTGGGTGGAATTCTGTATGACTAAATTATGAAGTAACATACAGAGTGTGGATATCACAAGGGAGCAGGAAGGTCGATGACCTGTGGCTGGGAAACACAGCAAGCTAATGGAGAGGGGCAGAATGAGCTCATCAACACACACAAACACACATATGCACAAAAATCTGAAGGCAAAAATGAGTCTATCTGATGCTGCAGTCACCAGGTAACTCAAAAATTCCAGTACTTCATACATGAGCTTGCCAGTGATTGGGAAAAACCATTATATGCAGATGAGCATCTGCGCTCTGCCGTAAACAAAGATGAACTCTGCTCTGCAGATTTGCATTTTGTTCTCTTCGACGATGATCACCTGGAAATTCAGCATTAAAGCAATCATCGTAATTCCACTTCCACCTGCGACAGCTTGCTGGGCCACTCTGGGCCTATGCACACATGTCAGACAGAAGCTTCTCTTTGAACATGTGCACATGCAAAAGGCCAAACAGAAACCTGGTTATGTATATACATGGCAGACAAGTAAGCGAGAAATCCACCTGGAGAGCTCAGATTTCTCAAATCCTATACCCCTAATTAGGGTAGATGCAGGTTTCTGCTTGGATGACATTTATGAAATCAATAAGCACATCATGATCATGTTTTTCAGGTATATGTAAATGCATGGAAAGAGAATATGAATATGTAATTTTTACTAAATGTCTCATTAGTTTTTAGTACAAATCGACTGATTTAGTGCCCGATTGATCTATTTTTGCTGTAGACATATGGTGTGACTTCTTCATGCATAAACCCTCCTCTTTCTGCACATGTTGCTCCTATGCGAGCATGTTTGCCAGTGGCTGCAATGCGTGCCGCTGTGTCTTGCCAGGGGTGTGTTTGCACTTTTCCCTGTTTAATCTGGACAGCCTAGTGTGTGAGCGCAAGCTGCCCTCATTGCTAATCAGAGCATCCCCTCTAAACATGTAAGCACATTATAACGCAGGTTGAGCAGTCGTTCTTTAACCTCGCTGCCCCCTGGAGGGTTTTTTAAGGGGCGAGTGAATGTTGCCATGTTTTTCCGCAGCCAGAGGCACACAGGCAATCAGTCTCTGTGACAAGAGGGGAGAAAACAGTTGAAAAAAAAAGGAGCGAGGCCGCTGAGAATGTGCTAACAGGAGGTGAGGATGGGGACAGTTTGGGTTTATTAAATCTCTCCATCACCGTGCAGTAGCCATCACCAGAGCATATGCTCACGGCTGGTTAGTAAGAGACTGATCACACAACACACACCAGCTTGTTAGTTCTCACTCATTTGATGTTTCAGGCTGAAATGGATTAGCTAGCTTGCATTCTGCCTCACTATGACAACAATGCGTCTGTTATCATCTCTGACAGCCTTATCAGTCTGTCCCTCCACTGCTGCCCCCTTCCTCTCTCATTTGCACCAACACGATGTGCAAAAAAATGTGTACCAAACAGCCTGAGTCTAATACTTCTCCTTTGATTTGATTGTTAAACACCTACATTGTCTGAGGAAAGATAAAACAAGTAAGTGAGTCATCAGAGAAAGCGACGCCACCAGTGTCATCATGAAGGTGATGATACTCAGTTGTCATATCTGCCTATTCAGAATCTTGAAGTGTTATATATAAAGAAGAGGAAGGGAGAAAAAATCTCCACAGAAGCAATTTGGAGCCTCATCCTCTCATATGTTGGAGGCTTGCAGCAGTGTAGTTTGTGTGCTCATTGCTTATTTGGACTCAACCTGGACTGCTCGCTGCTTGTTAGGCACAGGTGCCTGGGCGACAACGGAAACAAGTGAAGCCTCAGCAGGGCGGCTGAAGGGAGGAAACTTAAAGGCGAAGAAACTTACAGCTCCCTCTGAACTTTAGGTGTGCTGTAAAATAATCCAACAAAATACAAAAATTGAACCTCACGGAGCATCACGACAGCTCAGTATCAGACTGTAGCTGCTCTCAAAGGATAGACGGTGTATGAAGTAGCAGAGAAGCAGTGAAGCAGTGAATACAAACTACCTTTATAGAGCTGAATGAGAGAAGAAAACGTTACCAAAGGGTTGTGTACCGGTGCATTTGCCTGCTGCACTGAATTTAGCGCTATCTATTTACAGCACCCAAGACAAAATTGAGACAATTGCCCCCATACTCCACCTACAATCACAATTTCCACTTACAACTTTTTTTTGTCCATATGTCGAGCACACAGGAAACATGGGTGAATAGAGGAGATTGCCAGTATGCCAGTGGGATTAATTAATTATTAATAGAAGCCTTAGTAGTGCCAGAACAGTTGTTATTGCTACATAAAAATGTTAATAGGTTGTCAGAGGATTTTGTAATCCTGTTTGAGAGTGATGCTGGAAAAACTACTCCATGCATTTGTTACTTCTGCTCTGGACTAATGTAATTCTTAACTATCAGGATGTCCCAGTAACTCCAGCTGACTAAAAATACTGCAGTGAGAGTACTGACGGGAATTAGCAAGAGCGATCATATTAGCTTCTTAATATTGGCTCGCTGTAAGATCAAGAATAGAATTAAAAATCCTTCTCTTCACATACAAAGCCCTAATGACCAAGTACTATCTAATCTTAAAGACTTTATAGTAGCATATTATCCCAATAGAGCACTTTGCTGTCAGAACACAGGAGCTGTGGCTCCAAAAAGTAGAATGGGAGGCAGAGATTTTAGTTATTAGGTTTAGTTATTGTGTTTGAGAGGCAGACACTCACTGTACTTATAAAATTAGGCTTAAAACTTTCCTTTTTTTGAAATTATAGTCAAGACTGGCTCATGTGAGCCTGAATCATCCCTTAGTTACGCTGCTATAGACTTAGATTGCTGGGAGATGATGTAATCACTACTTCTTATACACTTTCCATACATTTATGTGCCATTGTTGCATGTTATTAACTTTGTGTCTTCTCTCTCCTGTTGTTTGTTTTGTTCTCCCTGCAGGTATCTCTGAGCAACACGTTTCCGATCTGCAGTTACAGGCCTCACCAACCTCCCCAGTGTTTATTGTTCTCTTATGCATTGTCTATTTCTTCTTGTTTTCACTTTCTCTGTCCCCTTTTCCCTCACCCCAGCTGGTTGAGGCAGATGGCTGCCCTCACTGAGCCTGGTTCTGCAGGTGTTTTTTTTTTCTTCCAACTGCCACCAGCATGCTTTCTCAAAGGGAATCGCTGGATTTGTTTCTCTCTATAATGTAATATTGTAAGGTCTTTCTCTTACAATATGAAGTACCTTGAGATAACATATGTTTTGAGTTGGCACTATATAAATACAACCTAGTAGAATTAAATTAATATCAAAATTATTCTTTTTGTATTACTATGATTTGGGGTATGAGCATGTTCTAAAGCTAGAAACTAAAATTCTCATAATGTTTGGGCTTCGGATGTTATAATCAGGAAGTACAATATAAATCATGTCACATTAAGATAATTACAAAGTCCGTACTAAAAGAATGGATCTCATCCGTTTAGTTCTCAGATCTTCACACCTGTGTCATGTGTGTGCAAAAAATGATTTTAAAATATTGTTGTCAGTTTATAAAGCATTGAATAGAAAACAGCTGCCACGTTATAAACTGTTCTCTCCGATTATCTGTGACAGGTGTACCTATTATCTCCAGGGTCACAACTATTCATGTTCAGGTAAACATATGAATCTACACGCCACATACCAACATCTAATCCTTCACAAAACCTTCGTTATAAAAAAAATATACAAAATTGAAGCTTAAAAATGACCATCCACTGTTTAAAATTGCATCTTTATGAAAGACGAGCAAACCAACTTCTGGATCCAGCTTTTTATGCGCCATATAGAGTAGGAGAGTAGGAGGAGTCTTCTTATGTAACTCTCAACAAAACAAGCTGTTCATAAGATTTTCTGAAAATGTTGAACTATTCCTTTCAAGTCAAGGAAAAGATGAAAGAGAAGAGAAAAGAGCCATTATTTGAGAGTAATTAAAGCTAACTGTGGTCATCTTGGTGAGTATTAGACCTCAAGATTCAACTAACTGGCAGTGTGTGTGAAAAAGACACACATCTGCATCCACATCCATACATTCTCATGAAATCCCTGCTTGCATCCACAGATCCATCTGCATCCACGTTTCCCACCCTCGGCTCCAGCGCCAATTAATTCCCTCCACACAACCTTAAAGTGAGGAGTGGATCGAGCAGAGTGAGCCGCAAGCAGACTTATAGGGGAAGAAAGAAAAGAAAAGAAAAACCATAACCACTGGCCTTGAGCTTTTCTTCGTGGCACTGATGGCCTTTCGCACAAACTCTCCAACCAAGCGCAGCTCTGACAGAAATGCGGACGACAATTAACCACTTGCAGAGATACAAAACTATCTTCATTCATTCGGCACTCCGGGTTTCAACTGGAGTGAAACATATGTAGCGGGGTCCCTCGTGAACAGGCCATCAATAATGCATCATACCTTACATCTGTAGCTCTGTTTCTCAATTGATTCAGATTAATGGAGCAAACAGAGAGCCATGAGCGGAAACTGGGGAGCGGAAACATTTGATCCCGGAGTCGCCTATATACAGAATCTGCCAGCACAAGCATGTTCCTCAGCTGCTGCACTACCTGGAAGTTTGTGATCGAAATAGTGAGCCACAAGCAGTTCTGAGTTTCTATCAGCTAGAGACATTAATTTAGTGGATGCATGCAGGTCAAAAGAGTATTTACTTGCATTACTCATTCATTTGCAGAGCCAGCCTTGATCTAAGTGCATTGTTCAGTCTCCTTGCTGAACAAAGGTAATCAGCTGCCGTCTCTAGTTTCATATTTCACGTACAGGCAAGAGAGCAGCATCAGCTGTCACAACCAACTACCGATGAGACAGTGAATGAGTGGATTTCCCAATATATCAAACTGTTCCTTCAAAAGCTCAGTGATTTCACACAACAGCGAGCATGTTCGTTTCCTGGACAGTGAAACGAATGCAGAAATAACAACCCTGTGGGGGATTTTGACGTTTATATCCGTGCACACGTGTGTTTATATGCATCACAGCAGCTTGTAAGGGAGGGGGATAGTTATTTTTGCCCCGTTTGAAGTGTGCTCTTCTGACCTGTGGCGCTGGAAACCATAGAGGAAACAATGTTCAAAGCTTTCCAGAGCAGAAAAAAAAAAAAAAAAAGTGTGTGTATATGTGTGCAGAGAGGGTGAAAGAGTGATGAAACATGACTTAAATTCACTTGAATTCTGTAGGCGCCCAAAGGAAAGCTCACAGAAAAAACATACAGTAGAGAGACCAGTCCTTTGATCAGTGTCCATCTCTACTCTCCCTCTTTCTAAGACTCGCTCTCTCTCTCTTTAACCACCTTTCACTCACTCTCCTCATTTACTCAAATTATGCTGTGCACACATCACGAACGGGGCATATTAAATTACAGTTAACCTACAATCATTGTTCACCGCCGAGTGGTGCGGAGATGCTGTGAGGTGCATCAACATACGGATGGGCAGAGCTTGTTCTGGGAGGCAGAAAAGGCCAACTGTTCTAATTGTCACGCAAGACTCCATGCGAGGGGTACACAGTGCTGCAGGCGAGCTGGCTGGTTCACGGAGAGGAGGACATCTTGTCAGCACAATCGGTTCAAAGAAGAAGAAAGTTTTAATGACTCATCGACTATTTAACAGTTTTTTTTGTCACCTACTTTCCATGATTTTTAATCTCTTCATTCTTATTCACAAAACAAATGAGCTCCTCTTCCAAACACACAAGTAAACAATATCTTAGAGTAAAACCTGTAGATGACAGTAATTGGCTCATTTGTAACTTTCTGGTTCACATCTGCATCCTTGTGCTCCATGTGTTTTGCTCTGGAATACAAAAGCTGCCATCATGCAGCCAATCAAGGCATGCAAATGTAAAATAATGTCCAGCATTGCTCTAGTCTAATGAGTACACTCCCTGTTTATTTGTTTTTTTTTCTCAGCTGGTGCTTTTTGAGGATATTATTCGAATAATAAACAAGCTGGCTGAAGGCCATGATTGAATTTCTTTCAACGTGTGATTTGCGACTTTTCACTTTGAAGAGGGAAGTATATATAGTTCTGCCCTCCTCCCCCACAGATGGCCAAGTTTCTGCCCCAGCGTTTGTCAGTCATCATGATAAGCTGTCTACCTTGAATAAACATCCGGCCTGAGGCAGAAGAAACCATGCGAACAACAGAAGAAATGAACCACAAATGCAGGGAATGAGTAATTGTAAAAACAAAAGCTGATGTTCGCTGTGGTGTTTAACAGGTTCGTCCTCCTACAGCTTGAACCATATCTACAGCAAGGTGTGTGCGTCATCATTTACATGACAGGACTTTACAGAAAACGACCAGTTTCAGCCAAGCAGATTTAAGGAAAAATACACACATACTGTAGTTACAGTAGATATTTATTCGTTGGACATTTATTATATATAAATATTATAGAAAAATAACTGCAAGGTAAAGGTGATGCGGCTTCACCAGAGTGTGGGACAGAAAATATTGTAGCAGCCTTTCTCACGGCACAAACACAGGTAGTACGAATTACAGGAACGCTCACTCTGTTCTATTCAGGTGTCCCAGTAAGCCATCATGGACAATACAAAGACCTTGAAACTAAAGTGGCTAAATGGAATTCAGCCATCATTGTTTTTTCTTTTGTTTTTATTTACACCTGAGATTTTAATGCTGCAACATGTGAAGGTGTAGGAGAAGGACTATACACCAATCAGGCATAACATTATGACCACCTGCCTAATATTGTGTTGGTCCCCCTTATGTGCTCAAAAATGCTCTGAACCATTGGGCATGGACAAGAGGACCTCTCAGGGTGTCCTATGGGGTCTGGAACCAGGATGTTGGCAGTGGATCCTTTGGGTACTCTGGCTTGTGCAGTGGGGCCTCTGTCAATCAAACTTGTTCCACTGCATCCTGTTGATGCTTGATCACAATGGGGTGTCGGAAGTTTGGAGGTCAAATCAACATGTTGGGCCATTGTCATGTTCCTCAACATGTTCTTGATTGTTTGATGTTTTTTCCATGTGGTGGGGTGCATTTTCCTGCAGGGGTAGACCAGTGACATTTGGGATTTCCATTTGCATGAGGGAGTGTGCTTGTTGTGGGACAATGTTTATTTGGGTGTCTAAGTCTCATCAACATGGAAGTAAAAATCCACGGTTTTCCAGCAGAACAGCACACAGTACCAATATGATCAATGTTATTGACTTCACCTGTCAGTGGTCATAATGTTGTGGCTGATCGGTTTATAGACAAGAGTCTCCAAACAAACAGCAAAAGCTTAAACAAAGTACACATGCAGCCTTATCTAGGTCACTAGTCAGCCACAATACTGAAACCACTGACAGGGGAAGTAAAATAGCATTGCTCATCACGTTATAATGCAATTTTCTGCTAGTAAATCTTGGGTCCTTACATTTATGTGGATGTTACTTTGACAAATACCATCCACCAAATCATTCTTGCACTCCAAGCACACCAGCCCCAATGGCAAACAGCACTTTTATATGCCTTCTGCCCTCCTTAGCAGTAAAATTGTACTTTCCACACCACAAAAACTGCTCAAGAATGACTCAAGGAACACGACAAAGAACCTGAGCATTGACCTGGTCTCCAGACTCTTCAGATTGCACACCAGTATAGCATCCATGAGCTGCACTAACACAAGACAGGCCCCACCTCAAAACCCACAGAACCTAAAGGATCCACTGCCAACATCCCAGTGCCAGACACTCCATGCTCCGATGGCTGAAAGGTGTTTGGGTGGCACAGTGGGGACCTACACAATATTAGGCAGGTTGTTTTAATGCTGTGGCTCTTCAGCTCATATGTAGTTCCATGTCACTTCACCTCACCTGGTCCCATTGTGTGTCATTCATTACATTTAAAGCATGATCAGTGTTTTCTTATCTTTGTAAATTGAGGGTAGTTTCATCAAACGTGTCTGCTGTGTGTTTCAAAGGCATTTCTGGAATACACATCATCAATCTGCTACACAAGAAAAGATCTTACAGGTATTCCCCATGTTGCAGTTTGTTTTATGACCTAAGAAAAGTTGGTTGCTGGGAAACCATCATATGTCCTTGCTGACTTGGTAGGACATGCACTACACACAAAGGATATTTCCGGTTCATATTAATCCGGTGTATTCCCCATTAATGTGGCTATGGTGGCTTTATGAGTTATGCTAACTTTGCAGTTTCCACCTCAGTTGTAGAGATTCAAAAAATCGGTGGGTCAGGCAAAACAGAGCTCGAACAACAACCAAAAAGCATTATTTGTACTTGTCTATCTAATGGAAATCAAGAGCAGCAGCAGCCAGGGGTTTGTCCTGTAATCTCAAGAAAATATTGTCAAAACCATTTGTTATCTCAGGGTAATTTATCGGTGAGGACAACTTTGCTATGCAGACATTACCAAGACACTTAATCACAAGTGAGAAACAATTATTGCGACCACAGCTGCACAGTAGTTTTATGTGCCCAAGCTGTCAAAGTGAACTGTCTGCCTCCACTCCAATACAGTAGAGCTGACTGTAGTTTAGTTTTTTGTGCTTAAAGGAATCAGTATTTTAAAAATATAACAGTATATAAATGTCTAATTTTCTCTGACTGATCCACAAATATTTTCTTAAGGACCATATTTTCCTTAAAGTGTAGTCGTTCACCTCCACTGTTACGCGTTGATAACAGAGGCCTCAGAGACTGACATCACAAAATCTCAGCACTTACAGTAAAACCCAAGCGACCATTCACAAACACAAGCAGCCAACTTACTCATCCTTGTCTGGGAGTCAAGTCTATATTCAGCCCGCTGTGATTGTTACAGGCTATCAGTGAAAAGGAGAGGAGTCACATATCACACGCTTGAAATGATACGTTGAAAGGAACTGGGGATCCATAATAATCTGATGATCAAATAATTTCCGCTCTCTGAATCAGTGGCTCGCTGCGACATACAGTAAATGCAGCGTTTGCACTTTGCGGCCTCGACTCCCAACACAGCTCACCATAGAGGCTGTATGGAGTTGTTCTCTGCTTGCATGTCTGCCTTGATCATCAAAACTCGTATATGTAATGCTAATCTATATGTAATATGTACAGTATCTATAAAAATGATTAAACCTTCTTTCAAATTTTACCCCTTTTTTTGCTTTTATACATTGAGACATAGTCAATTAATTTAGGCTTTTTTGACAAGAATTTACAATAAAGACTCTTTAATGTCAAAGTGAAAATAGATTTCTGAAAAGTAATGCCAATTTACTAAAAATATAAGATGTAAAATAAGTGACTGCATAAGTATTCACCCCCTTCAAGTCAGTATTCAGTAAATGCACCTTTGACCATGATTACAGCATTGAGTCTGTGTGGATAGGTCTCAATAAGCCTTGCACATCTAGACACTGCAATTTTGTCACATTCTTCTTTGCAAAACTGCTCAAGCTCTGTCAGGTTGAATGGGGATCATAAGTTAACAGCCCCTTTAAAGTCCACCCACAAATTCTCAGTGGGATTGAGTTCTGGACTCTGACTCAGCCACTAAAGCATATTCACCTTGTTGTCTTTAAAGTCTTTCTGAGAAGCTTTGGCCTTATGCTTTGGGTCATTGTCTTGCTGAAAAACAAATCTTTTTTCAAGTCACAATTCTCTTGCAGACTCCTAAACTTCACTACCTTTATCTTCACAAGTTTTCCAGAGCTGTCTGCCAAGAGATAACATCACCTCATGATGCTGCCACCACCGTGCTTCACAGTGGGGATGTGTTTGTGAAGCTGTGCAGTGTTTGGTGTCCACTAAACACAGCATAAAGTATGATGTCGAAAAAGCTCAATTTTGGCCTCATCAGCCAAAAAGCCTTCTTCCAGTGGACTTCTGAATCTCCCACATGCCTTCTGGCGAACTCTTGTCAAGATATAACATTATCTTTGTCAGCAGTGGCTGGTGAAGAAGCCGGGCAATGCTCGCTGCACACAGAGTAACTCTCATCTTTAGCTGCTGCATACTTCAATTTTTTCAGTGTATCTTTATAAATTTTTCAGAGCTGTCTGCCAAAAGGAAACATCACCTCATGATGCTGCCACCACCATGCTTCACGGTGGGGATGGTGTTTGTGATGGTGTCCACTAAACACAGCGTATGGTATGATGTCGAAAAAGCTCAATTTTGGTCATATTAGCCAAAAGAATCTTCTTCCAGTTGACTTCAGAGTTTCCCACATGCCTTCTGGCGAACTCTTGTCAAGATTTAACAAGAACTTTCTCAGCAGTGGCTTGTGAAGAAGTCGGGCAACACTTGCTGCATGCGCACTCTCTCATCTTAGCCTCTGAATACTTTTTTTATAAGCACTGTATATGATGAAGATAACAACCCCATTAATGTGGCTGCTAATCATCTTGTGGGCACCTCTTCCAGTCCTTTCCTTGAAACTGGGCCAGCACTGTGTTTGGTTTCCTGATTTCAAGGACTTGGAAGCCTGAGCCAAAACAGCATGACAGAAAGCAGCAAAGAAGATCACAAACCCATTCAGCCTGTTCCTCAACATTGCTGAGACCCCGTGGCTGGAAAGGCTTAATGAATTCAGAGCCTGATGCTTTAAAGCAGTGTAACAGTAACAGGATAATCCCCACTACTCTGCACATGCACAGCCATGTGCACGAGAACACACACACACACACACCTGTCATAACTCTTATTGATTTTTGTCTCTCCTTTCACCCAGCGTTAGGTTTCCTCTTTCCACAGCATTCATTATTGACTTGAAAGCTGCGCAAAGAAACGGCGCATTTAAATTCTGTAGTTTACGAGCAGACGGGGATGGATCAAGAGGACTTCCCCTCACCGTCCAACACACACACACACACACACACTGCAGATTTTCCACAAGTGTTTGCATGACTGGTTGGAAAGTAAGAGGGAAGCACTGCTTAAAAAAAAACAAAAAAACAAAAGTGAAGTTCTCTTCTTTTAGGCTGAGTGCTTGAGAGATGCTCTCCTCCTCTCCGGTAGCCTGTCTGGGCTTGTAGAGCCATAGTTAATAATTCACACAGGGAACAAGAGGTCCATAAAGGCTTGCAATGATACAACAGAAGAGAGGAGAGGAGAGGAGAGGAGCCTGTAATAGAAAGCTAGGTGTGTGGGAGGAGACAAGTCTACTCTCACTTCACTCACCCTCTCCGTCTCCGTCTCCCCATTTGCCAGGTATCTGAGATCTGCAGAGTCGGTGAGTGAGAGGAAAGAAAGCAAGAAAGACAGTGAGTGTGCGTTTGAGTGTGTCCGCACACGTGAGTCGGCCATGCAAGCTCTCCACGAGGGCAGGTGAGTCGCACAGAGGATGTGAGATTGGAAAGAGGTCGAGGAGTTGTTTACCAGCAGGGAGGAGACGCAGTGGGCATTCCCTGTGTGTTACTGTGTGTCTTTGGAAGTGTGTGTTTCTGAACTTGGTGACTAGGTGTGTGTCTATCAAAATGCTGAATATAATGTGTATATCTATGCTATTAGGGTCTTTGTACATTAAAAAAGGTGTAATTTATTCCAACATTTGACCTCACAATCATTCCTACTGTGCTCATTATTGTTTTTCATTGTGTGTGCATATAGCATAGCATATTTTGAATATCAAATAGAAGCAAAAACTGAATTAAAAAAACAACACAAGTGTCGTGGTAAGAGTCAAATTAAAATACAAACGCTGTAGTTCAACTAGTTGTTGTTTTTCTATTTACTTAGAGGGAATTTGGAGCTATGGTATGAATATAATCTGTATAATCATAGTATGTGTGTCTTTTTAGATCGAATAAAAGTGTAATTTATGCCAGTGTTTGACCTCACAATTATTCCTGCTATTGTCATTACTGTTTTTCTTTTTTCTTTTTAAGTTTTTTTTTTTTTGGGCGGGGGGGGGGGGTTCCAATTTTTAATGATAGGTGAGAGACAGGGTGAAAGGGGGTAGAGAGAGGAGAGAGACATTGTAAGGCGGACTTGAACTCACAACCGCTGCTGGCGACCTGCGCCTACATGGCAACACCCTAACTCAATGAGATATCCTGGCGGCCACTTTAAAAAAAATCTGTGTATCATTGAATGCGTCTAGCATATTTTGAATATTAAATAGACACAAACATTTTATTAAAACCAACAGAGTAAGGTAAGAACCCAATTAAAAATACAAACACTGTAGTTTAACTAATTCTCGTTTGTCTGCTTACTTAGAAAAAATCTGGTGTATAATTAACAGCTAATTTGCATTTTCCCACTTTTTTCCCCTTCTTCACTATCTGTTAGTGATTTATTTTGCTGTGCTCATCACAAGAAGACTTTGTTTACTGTAGGCTACGGTAGTCAAAGCCTTTAAACAGCAGAAAATACTTTGTTGAATGCATAGGTATGAAGTATAGGTGAAACCCTGAGTAAACTCACTAAAATCAAGGTGTTTTTGCTTAAAAATTGATCAAATAAAATCCTTAGAGTGCACTAAACTGCAATCACAATATATATATATATATATATATATATATATATATATGTGTATACACCGATCAGCCACAGCATTATGACCACTGACAGGTGAAGTGAATAACGTTGATCATATTGCTACTATGTGATGTTCTGCTGGAAAACCTTGGATGTTGCCATCCTGTTGATGAGACTTAAACACCCAAATAAACATTGTTCCATAACAAGCACACTCCCTCATGCAAATGGAAATCCCAAATGTCACTGGCCTACCCCCACTGGAAAATGCACCGCACCACATGGAAAAAACATCAAACAATCAGGAACATGTTGAGGAACATGACAGTGGCGAACATGTTGATTTGCCCTCCAAACTTCCTACACCCCATTGTGATCAAGCATCAACAGGATTCAGTGGAAGAAGTTTGATTGACAGAGGCCCCACTGCACAAGCCAGAGTACCCAAAGGATCCACTGCCAACGTCCTGGTTCCAGACTCCATAGGACACCCTGAGAGGTCCTCTTGTCCATGCCCAATGGTTCAGAGCATTTTAGACCACATAAGGGGGACCAAAACAATATTAGTCAGGTGGTCATAATGTTATTCCTGATCAGTGTATATATGCACGTGCCACTCAGCTATGTTTATAATGATAATTTACAGATATATACAGCACATTTCTATGGTAGTAATGCATCATGGCTTTTTATATACTGGAGTCATGACTCTACATTTCCCCTTTAAACCCACTGGCAAAGATGACATGCTCGCTCCCCGAGGGGACTTTTTTTCGACTGTTCTAAGTGAGAGCATCCTGGTTCACAACTCTAGAAAGCCACTTTGTAGCGCTCACTCCGTAAATCAAGATAATGGTTCAGTCAATGGAAAACAAGGCCTTGCTGATAGCTTTTCACTTAAGTCATATTTTAGCTTCTTACCGCTCAAAACGTGACTGCACACCCCAGTGGGTTAAACTGTCATGAAATGATGGGTTCGGCAGTAAAACGTGAAATATGCAGTAAAAAAGCTATAGAAATGGGGCCACTTTTATCCGTGTTTCCTGTTATTCACTCAGCATGTCAATCTGTCTTTCATATGTCTTCATTTATTATCCTACTGTTCCTCTGTCCTCCCTGTTTGTTTGCCTTCATCCAAACCATCCTGTCTTGTTTTTCCCTTCAGGCTTCTCCTTTAGCTCGGTTGTCTCTGTTCCAGCTCTCATGTTGCCGTTACAAATAGAAGCATTATCAGCCTGCCTTCTCATTCATCGTCATGTCTCAGGAACGGCATCTAATGGATTGGAAAAATACTATTGGATTTTGCAAAGATTAGATCCATTTAGGCAGCCCCTCTCAAATATCAGCAGAGTCAAGAGGCATCCTGGTGTTTTAAAGTTGCATAGTAGATGTATGCTGTGCCTTTATGGGGTAAATGCCCTAATAAATTTTCATTATATAAAATGGTAAGCTGTTTTTGTTGTATTTAGGTATAATGAATGGTTTTCTTATATCCATGTTCAAGTATGCCCCAAAGCCACTAAGTTTTATTTACAAAGCGCGTCTCTTACAAAGTACTTCCCAAAAAGGAAAGGATTACACCAATAAAACAATAAAACAAATAATCCACACAGAAATGAAAGCTTGATTTTAAAAAAGAACGTTTTAAGAAGATATCTATAAACAGCAGTAATGAACCTGTGTGAAACTGAAAAGTGCATTTTTTATGCAGAAGTCATTCCAGAAACACCTGCTTGTTAGTCTACAGTTTAAATTGTAAACTTGAGTTGATTGATTTTTTGATCGATTAAATATCATGTGAATTAAGTATTATTTACACAGACAGAAGACAGGGAGCAAGTATTAATTGGGAGTCTTGTTTTCAGTTCATCTGATGAATTTAAGTGCAATATTATCTGTTTTTTGTTTCCATGCACTTTAACATATCAGGCTTTTTTTAAGCTGCGAAATGGTCGACTATGTTCACCAGCGAGTTGCTAACTTTGTCTGTCTGGTGCTGGTGCTGGTGCTGGTGTGAAGTGGATTATTATTATGGAAACGAGACAGAACCGAAACTGCAAAGCTAAGGTGTTTCAGAACAAAAACAGTTAGTAAAAAAAAGTAGCAAATGCTGTGTAGACCTACAGGTGCAGAGGCAAGTTTGACCTAAAACTCCAAGCAGAGATGATAGTTATCATGATGGTAATTATCATCTTTTTTTGTTAACTCAGGTTAACAAAAAAAGGTCAAGGGGATGTTTGACATGTTATGTGACTCCTCCTGAAATGGACCAATGTGTGCCTTGTGTTGACTTCAACCAAGAGGAACAAGTTATTATAATGGAGAGCTAGGAAGAATATACAAATTTAGTGCAGTAAAAAGTGCTGTTGCTGCAAAAAATGCAAGAAGAAGGAATGATGGTAGAAAAGCTTTACTCATGTACAGTACCAGTCAAAAGTTTGGACTTTTTTGCTTATTAGGACCCAACCTAAACCCAGTTGAGATGGTTTGGGATGAGTTGCACTGCAGAGTGAAGAAAAAGCAGCCAACAGGTGCTCAGTATCTCTGAGAAGTCCTTCAAGACTGTTGGAAACCATTCCAGGAGACGACCTCATGAAGCTGACTGACAGAATGCCAGGAGCGTGCAAAGCTGTCATCAAAGCAAAAGGGGGCTACTTTAAAGATTCTAAAATATTAAGCTGATTTGTTCCATATGTGTTCTTTGATTTTGATGTCTTCATTATTAATCTGCAATGTAGAAAATAATGAAAATAAATAAAACCATCAAATGAGAAAGTGTGTCCAAACTTGTGACTGGTACTGTAAGTTAATATATTTCTTCTGCAGACTCAAGTGAACTCAATGCAGCCACTTATTTCTAACATAACAGCAGCACATTAAAAAATTACTTTATAAATTGCAGCATCATTCTTAAAAAAGGTAATTAGGTCTGACAATAATTGGAAATCACTTTAGTTTTTGGACGAATTCAAGTGAATTTAGGATATTCTCTTTAATAAATACCGACAGACTAATCAATTTTCTAATCTGGGTTACTTTAGCTGCAGTACCTGCAGTGTAAAATAAGCTAAACAGCCAATCAGGACTGAGCATCGAAATATTTCTGCATTTTTCTGCATCACCAATAGGTTCTCATGGAAACAATTGCAATTGCATGACTTTATTAATAACATACAGCTCAACAGGTTTGCAGATATTCCCTCAGCTGAGAATCTGTAGCATCCCACAGAGAAGATCATCATCATCAGCAGAACAGGTGGAAACATTGCACTTTTTAGAGCCAGTTTTAATCTAAAATCCTGGACATAACCTTGGCCAGAGCAGGTCATGTGCAGCATAAGTCACCCTGGTGATCTCACACATTAAAAGAGATCCACCTCTGTGACACTTAAAACTCTGGCTTTAGGCTCCACACACCTCACGAACCAATTAATCTCATTTCGCAGTACTCCCTCAGGTGATCCATGGTGAGTTCGATTCCATACATTTTAATTTGAACCAATGGCAATGTGAAATTACTGATTAAACGAGACTCCTCTGGTGCCTTTAAGCCTTCCCTCTTCCCCCATTTCTCGCCCCTTTTGCAGCTGTCTTTCTCCTTTGCCATGCACCCAAGGTCAGCGTGTGAGCATCTGGATTGTCCGCGGATCACACAAAAACACGTTTTTGCAGAGGGATTGAGTTCAACTTCAAATTGAGTTCAGAAATAATGCAGAAGTCATTCATAAATCAGCAGCATAAATATAGAAACGGATACTTGAGTAGCAGCGGTGAGAAATGATGTTACACACATACATTTACATTACTGTAGATCATTACTGAGACATTTCCTGACAGCTGGACACTGTAAGCATAAAACATGACTTCTACTGTTTGAGTGAAAGGTGTGATTAAGCATGAAACTGCCATATTAAAGGCAATTGTTATTCCGTCCTCCTATTATCAGAATAAACATTTACTGTGATGGAGAGGCTGGCAGACTTCTTTTACATCCGAGCTCATGCCGAGGAATATTGAGGAGACAGGAATGTACGGAGGAGACAGCTAAAGCGTGCCTAGTAAATACACCCTTTAAACTTCTTTCTTTTAGACATCTTTTGCACCTTTTTTTCTTCCCATCCCTGTCACGTAGCCTCCAAGTCTTTTCCTTCACACTCAGATTCACCCTTCCTCTCCTCTCATCATCATCTCAATCCTCTTGACTCAACCTCCTCCTCCTCCTCATCACCCCTTCCTCTGTCCTCTCACCCTCCAGCCATCAGTTATCTCCCTCTCGGTGAGGCAGGGGAGGACACCTTTTGCCCTTGGATCTCAAGAGCGCTGCCAACATCTGTGTCGAGACTTTTTTTCTTCCCCGCTGAGGAAGGTGACACGCAAAGTAAACTAACTGCACTGTGAAACATTACATATTCAGGCACTGTAGCTTCTGCAGTTCCCAGAAACAGATTACCTTATGGATCCAGCAGGTTCCTTATTTCAGTGTGTTAATTTTAAAAAGAAGGCTTTTGTATTCAAGATAAGAGGTTCTCCAAGAAAGAATTTACCGTAAAAAAAAAAAAAGAAGCACTAATCCAAACCCCAGTGGTCTGGTAAGAAATGATAAACTACTCATTTAAATTTCTGTTCGATTCACTTTCAGTAGACACACACTTACTTTGGTGTTGGCTTGGTAAAATAATTGGCAGTCACACCTATTTATTATTTGGCTGCATACAAAATATTCTTATTAATGTTTTGTGAAGTGTTGTATAAAGAAGTTATACATTACTCTGAAAAACGACATGAAAGGTCCCACATTGTGCCGCAAATTTCTAAAAGTTTCACATGTCCCCAGGCTGTGTCTTTTATTTTACATCCAAAAATACCACAGAGATGGTTCATTTGACCATGACTATATAGCCCCTGTTTTACGCCCCATTTTAAACAGGCTGTTCCAGTGTCTGCAGCTTTAAATGCAGCTGAGATGCTACTGCCCACACCTCCTTCAGGAAGAAGACTGTCTCTGTTTCGGTGATTGACACTGCAGTTGCTTAAATGGTAGCCGACATAGATGTTAATGAGTGTGTGAGGGCAGGACTTTTTCTCTGAGTGATCATTTTGCAAGTAAACACATCCAAATTCTCAGCAATCCGTTGTAATTTAAGTTAAGTTTTTGTCACTTTTTCTTACTAATTCCATTGTTTAACAACAAAAATGGAGATATGCGTAACAAATGAACAAATTTAGCGGGAAGTCGGCTGTATTACAACACAGTATATGTGAGCACAGGGAGCAGGAGTGAAGAAAACAAATGTAAACACTGTGTATGGATTGCACTAAAGCACAATACAGGAGGTCCTCGGTTTACAGCAGTCTCTTGTTACGACGCTTTGTGGTTGCGAACGACTCCCACAAATTACTTTAAAAACCTAGTTTCGACATAAGCAGTTTGGTTCGTAAATAATACGATACTCGCGTGAGATCTAGTTACTGGTGCGCAGCGGCAAACACAGTCAAGGTGGGAACATTAAGTCATGTGGACTAACAACGAAGAAGAAAGTGTCATTGATTTCGTCATTGTTGATTAGACATAGAATCTGACTTGCATCGAAAATCAGCTTATGACACGTTGTTGGAACAGATCTTGTTTGTAAACCAAAATAACTTGTATATGACCTGAAAGAATAGTAACCCACGGCCATTCCTTCCTTGTGTAATGGTTTGAAACCATTCTCACAGTTTCACCATTGTCTGTCTTTCTCTCAGCCCTACAATTTCCACAGAGCTCTGATCTGCAGACATACAGTCAAAGCTAATTGTGGCATTAGTGGTGTTAGATGCCCGAGTTAACACTAAGGATTTTTCTACTGTTGTGGTGACACTGCCATCAAAAGTTAAAGTAATCCACTGAGTCTTTCGTTCTTCAGATGCTGGGAATGCATGAAGACTCTTGTGTTCACTCTTGCAGGCCACAGCAGAATATTTGGCACACTTTGTTTGTGTCTGAAACATTTTAGATTTAGCAGAAACAGCTCTTGGGAGTTAATAAACCTGGTGGACTACAGGCAGACGCTCATTCTGAATGGGTCACTTTGGAAGCAGCGGGCAGGATTATCCAAATATTTAGGTCAACCATTTGTTACTCAGTTTCTGCCTAGAAACAGAATAAAATGCTTATTGGCTTGTAAATCTAGTAAGCCTAGTTGTGGGTGAGACTAGAGGAACGGCATTAGTAAGAGGCTCTAAACTTTCACAGGTTTTATTTTACACCTACAAGTTTATAAAACTTACAAAACACAGTAAAAATAGATTTTCACCATATGGGACCTTCACTGTGTGTTTATAACGAACAAGTAAACAAGTAAGGGAAGCAGATAGACAACATACCTCAATTAAATAAATGTTGTTGCAGCCATTAAGGAAGTAATCCAATTTTAGCAAACATATCTCCCTTCTTTCATGGATTTCCTTCTGCCCTGAGGCTACTTGCAGCCTACCCAGTCTCAGGGCATTATATGGATTACACTGGGCCTATATCTGCAACACAGACATTTTCAAAGCAGACATTTTTAGTTGCTATAGCCGGAAAAGCACAAGTCAGAGCCAATACATTTTATGATGGCTCCCGTCCATTTAAGTGTCCCAGTAAGACTTAACAGCGAGCCAGCCTTCACGATACATTGACCCTGGAGCTGATGCATGAAATGCAGCCGTCATTTTTTAATTACATCTTTAATTTTCCTTCTATGGCATGTTAAAATGTTGGCACAAAAGGTCACTTCTTTTTTGCTCTGCAATCTCTAATTGGATTGTTATTTTACTCCTTTTTTTGTTTTACTAACATGAAGACAAAGCTGCAGATAATAGCTCAATGCCATGCATTGCCAAAAAAAGCATGATATAATGGAAGTTTAAAAGAATTTGTGGCACAAAAGGTCACTTCTTTTTTGCTCTGCAATCTCTAATTGGATTGTTATTTTACTCCTTTTTTTGTTTTACTAACATGAAGACAAAGCTGCAGATAATAGCTCAATGCCATGCATTGCCAAAAAAAGCATGATATAATGGAAGTTTAAAAGAATTTGTGATGACACTGTTGAAGATGAAGGGAGCGGCATGTAAGGTTAGAAAGAGGACAGCTGTGCAGGAATGCCAACACTATTACACAATGCCATGGCACTACAGTCACAGAAAGGCCATTTGGGCACTCTCATAACCCACCTGCACTTGTTACTGTGAAGAGTTCAGTCTGGAGACTCTCTAATCCCATCATATCAAAACAGAGCATGCCACTACCTTGCAGCACAATAACCGAACCACAGATACAATCTCTGACTTTTACACCCCGACAAGTGTATCCAAATCGGAGCACCACCTGCTCCCAGCGCCACCAACCAACACATACATCCATGTGTGCTCTCCAAAGGGTGTTGTTGGAGGACGCCTTAACCACAACTGTGACATTTTTAACTCCACAATTCCATCGTATCCTTTTGTCTTCCTTCTTTCACCACCAGTATTTAAGTAAGAAGTAAATATACCTTAAATTTCTATGAAGTTAGCTGACTTTTTCAGGCCAGTTTTCCCGTGTTTATTATAATACACTACAAGCAGGGCCAATTTAAGTTACATGACCGCTTGGATGTTTTATACCATGTAATTTCCTCGAGGCACCATGGATTTATTGATAAACTGCTCAGTTAGGCTGCTGCTATTTCAGATCCACAGTCGGGGACGTAACTTGCACAAACCTAAGTCAGATTAAGGGTTAATGAGCCAGGCAGACTAGACAAACATATTCCATCGAACAGCCCCTATGCCTCTGTATTCTCTCTGCTACTCGGGGATGGAGAGTGAGGTTAACAAGGGGAAGCATTTTCGCCATTTTGCTAACATTTCCACCACCGATTAGCCACAACAGTAAAACCACTAAAGGATGAAGTGAATAAGTTTGACCTTCTTGAAGCTTTGTGTCCAGACTTTCACGTGGATATTACTTTGACACATACCACCCACCTAAACTTTGTTCCAAACGAAGCACACCCCCTCAAGGCACTTCAGGACAAGTTGATGTTCTTTCTAGCCTTAAGTTGTAATACTCAGATATTGAAACAACACTGTTAACCAGGCATTTGTAAGTAAGTAATGACAGGCTTGGCTACACTGATAAGTAAGCAGGTTCATAGCATCTTTACAGTTTCTTAAAAAGGCCATCACTTTAGTCCATGCATTCTCCACATGTTGTGATGTATTCACTCTAATTAAGTCAACAGCCAATAGGAATGGTTGTTGTTCCAAATGAATCTTATTGGACAATATATATTTTTTGCACACAGGGAGAAAATATATCAAACATGCATTCAGAGAAGACTGGATTATTGAATCCAGAAATCCGACTGCTGGATGTTACTGGACATTATGTGAAGTCAACCACATCCAAAGAGTAAGCTGACATTACAGTGTCTGAGTGAGTCTAAACAGCATCGCAGATTTTCAAATTACATACTTTTTCTTTTAAGTTCAAGTTTTGTTCTGCCAACTGCAGTGGATATGTACGCATGAGAGCAATGTATGACCAAGAGGGTCAAAGTTAATGGCACAATGCTATGACGAAGCAGGATCACCCAGTTGTATGCAACAGTAAATACTATGTAAGTAGAGCTGCAGTACGTGAAAAAATATGAGATTCAGAACACAAGGCTTTCATCTCTCACTGCAATTCTAACAAGTTTCACGTTCTTCAACGAGCGCTTTCTTGTAAACTGTCAAAAAATATGATTATTTAAGACATAACTATCTGTCTATATAATGCAGCACACTGAATTTCAATTTAAAGGCTTCGGGGTTTTGCATCTGATCTAAAGTTGTGTGCAAACTGGGCTACAGTGATAAATAAAGCATTCACAACTCCAGCGGATAGGCTCCAGCCCTCCTGCGACCCAACAGAGGATTAAGCAGTGTATAGATAATGGATGGATGGATGGACAACTCCAGTGGGATAATCTCTAATAGGACACTATTGCAGTAGAACAACTTTCCAACCATGTTTATGTGGGAACCACCTAAACCACTACAACACAGTGGTTAATTTATCCATCAAAACTGTCACCGTTGCACTATTTCCCCTTCTTAAGTGGGGGTCAATAGCTGTCAGCAACACAGATCGACATTACAGGATTAAATGTTTCGTTGCTGACATTTGTCCGAGGACTTGATATTTTGCATTCAGCCCCTTTATATGTAACATTTTCCAGCTATGCTATGCAGCATCTCTCCTCATTATCCAGAGAAAACTTCATATTGCAAAGATGAGTGTAATGAGCTTGTTGTGCATCTGCTTTGACTTTCAGCAATCGACTAATGATAATCGCAGACTTAACGCCAAGAAGCTCCGCATAAGTTGACATTATCCTGGCGTGCACATCGCACAGATGACCTTTGGTTAAATCCCCATCAACCACACGCTCTGAGATGTGCTATAAAACCCGAGATCATCAAGCTAATGCAGTGCCATAACATGCAAATGACTCAGGGTTCAATACCCACCAGTGGCCATCAGTAATAGAGTGTAAACCTACGGACTGTGAAATATTGCCAGTGTGCCTCGTTCTTAAGAAGTGGTGGGAGGAAATCAGCTTGGTGCTGATGGCAATGAGGGTTGTGATCCATATCATCATCTTCATCATCGTCATGCCCATCATTGTCAACGCCATCCTCATTATCGGCCCCTCCTGCCTACATCACCTGTACAATAGACGGTCTGGGGGCTGGTAATGATGCTCAGCGGTGCAACACATGCAGCCCCTTTGTATCATAAACTTCTTCTCCCATTTTAAAAGACATTATAATTACCTCACCTGAAAGCAGAAAATAGCTGCCACCGGAAGATTAATAGTCCGAGGAGCCACAATAGACTCCAAGTGTTCGGTTTAACTGCCAGATTAGATGTGGTTTAATTTGATTCTGAATTGAGGCATTAAAAAAAGAAAAGTGAGCGAGGAAGGTGAAAAGAAACTTGTTTTGGGGGTAGGGGATACTGGAATTGATTAAAATGCTCCATAAAAAGGGAATGCATTGGAGGTTAGGGTATTGACCTCAATCTAATCCTGAGCTAATTGCTTGGGGAATGGAGGAATTGAGTGTGAATGTGAAAAAGGATTGTGCAAAAACTCTGCGGTCTTCATGTAACTGGCGAATGATCGTGCAAGCGACAGAGGAATTTATGCTAAATATGCAGCTGAAGTTTTCAGGGAATCTTCCTCCAGTCTGCTGCTTTTCTCCGGTAGTTTGTCTTAGTGAGGAGAAAACAGCTGGCGAGTGTGTATGTGCAGACGTCTGTGTGTGTGTGTGTGTGTGTGGGGGCGGATGAGTAGATGTGTTTATATGAGCGTGCTGCATGCGTGACCTTACATGCCAACTAGTGAATAGAGGAGAGAGAGCGGCAGAATGCTGCTGAAGCAATCATGAAGCAAAAGGGAGAGCTGTGGACTGCAAACACACAATCACCAGCGCACGCACATGTGCACACTTCTCTGAGCCAGAGAACATATGGGCAAACAACACAAAATGCCGGCTAGTCGGTCTCAAATTGAGGGCCAGCTGTGGCACAGTGACAAGGTGGATATTTCACTCTGGGCTTGCACTCCCCTCTATTAAACTAACTTATGGAGTCATTTAATGTAGCTCAGGAGGAAGAGTCGGGGGAGGCAGAGAGGGAGGGAGAAAAAGGGAGGGAGAGAAATAGAGGGCAAAAAAAGACAGAAAAAAGTTGTGAAAGAAGAAGTAACAGTGGCTGTCTGGGATGTAAAAGCCTTCGTAATATACACCAATCAGGCATAACATTATGACCACCTGGTCTCCCTTATGTGCTCAAAAATGCTCTGAACCACTGGGCATGAACAAGAGGACCTCTCCGTGTGTCCGTTGGGTCTGGAACCAGGATGTTGGCACTGGATCCTTTGGGTGCTCTGGCTTGTGCAGTGGGGCCTCTGTCCATCAAACTTGTTCCACTGCATCCTGTTGATGCTTGATCACAATGGGGTGTAGGAAGTTTGGAGGTCAAATCAACATGTCAGGCCATTGTCATGTTCCTCAACATGTTCCTGATTGTTTGATGTTTTTTTCCATGTGATGTGCTTGCATTTTCCTGCGGGGGTAGGCCAGTGGCATTGGGATTTCCATTTGCATGAGGGAGTGTTATTGTTGTGGGACAATGTTTATTTGGGTGCCTAAGTCTCATCAACACGGATGCCAAAATCCAAGGTTTTCCAGCAGAACACCACATAGTACCAATATGATCAATGTTATTCACTTCACCTGTCAGTGGTCATAATGTTCTGACTGATCAGTGTACACTTATAACTGCAGCTAGAGCTAACAATACATTTTTATTGTTTTCTAATTAAATCATTTTGCCAAACCAAAAATAAAACCAAAATGATGTTCAACTTAAAATCACATAAAACAGAGAAAGCTGAGAATTTATACATTTGACAGTCTGGAAGCAGCAAATGTTGGTAATAAATGATTCCACAACGTCCCAGATTAAGCTTGGTGACATTTTTTTTTTTGCTAAATCTATTATTAATGTTGTTAAAAGTCACACTTCCCCACATGGCAACTACCCCACGGTTAAGGTTAGGATCACTGATCATTGCAACACAAAGTAATACATTCAGCGTTGCACTTGCATAATGTGACTCGTGATAGATGGCTTACAAAAAAGGGTAAAAACTGAAGCAGCAGAACCAGAGATGCTGTCTTTTTTTATTCCAAGCTTTCTTCTCCCTTTACAAAACCCTACACCCACATCACCAATAATGCAGCTCACTGGCAGACAGCGAGACATTCAGATGTATTATGCCAGTAATGGCTAATGTAGCCTTGAACCTCCAGGTCTGGTTTACCAATCTTGTCTAATAAAATTCACATTCCTATGCAGCAACGCTGCATTGAAAGAAATGTAACGTCTCCATGAATGGTGCTACAAAGTCTGCATCAGTATCAGATGGCACGGAACTTTTACACGTGTTTTGTTTTCACTTGTGTTTTCAGATTAGGTGGAGGCCTCAAAACCACTTGGTATCAAAATACATCCCTTTTATACATTTAAAAAAAAAATTCCTCCAATTTTTGGGTTATGAGCAACGGATCTGAACTCATGTAATGTATGATTGGTTGGCTGAAAAGGAGCAACAGCTGCAAAACAACACAATAAATGGCAAAGATACAGTATGTATGTATTTCTGAGATGTCACAAATAAACATAATCTAGGAGAAATAAAACACAACAGATGATGCACTTTAGTTATATAGGAGCATAATGTTTTAGGAGACAATGCTGGGTTTGCTCCTTTTTTTTTTTAACTGCACACCCCCAGATTTTATATTTTTTGACTTACTCAAGTCACATCACTTGAGACAAAATCTCAAGCTACGTGCAGCTGCTTCTGGAGCTACAAAAGGCTTCATATAACATTTTTCATCAAGGCAGACTGTAAAATCAGTGGAGTGACTCATTCAAACAAACGGATTTCCAGAATAGAATATTATTCATATAATTTTCCATCCATTCAGCTCTGTCATCAGAAAGACTCTAACTCCACTTCAGTCGATCAGTTTATTGGTTCCCCTCCACTCAAACATCACACCCACTGTTAAAAACCTTGGAATCACCTTTGGCCAACACCTGTCTTTCAGCCACCGTGTCAATAAGCTTGTCCAGTCCTGTTTTCTTCAACTCAGAAATATTGCCAAAATCAGACACATCCTCTCCCTTTCTGACCTCGAGCTCCTCATTCACACCTTCATCCTCTCCTGTCTAGATTACTGTAACTCACTCTTCACCTGCCTCAGTCAATCCACCCTTAATCACCTACAATTAGTTCAAAATTCAGCCACCAGATTATCAACTCGACCCAGTCTCCGGTCCCACATCACACCAGTACTCGCATCCCTACATTGGCTTCCAATAAAATTCCGCATTCGCTTCAAAATACTTCTAATTTTTCATTTCATTTCTTTATTTCATTCATTTGTAAAATAAAATTATTTCAAGTGAATACCAAACATTCTCCAAATTTGAATGAAAGGGAGCAGAAAGAAGATAAATCTTATAATGTCTGCCCCTTTATCCCCAGAAATCATTTCCCAAAAAAACAAACTTGAAAAACAACAAAATTAATAATAATAAAAATACCTATATTCACATATACATATACATACACACATATATATACACACACCTGTATATATATATACACATACATACATACAAACACACATATATACAAAACACATACATACATATACATACGTACCTACACATACATATGCACATAATAATACATACACATATGTGCACATACGTGCACCCACACAAACATACGCTCACCCACACACACACACACATACACACACAAGTCTCTATACATTATATACCTACATACACAGATATATACAATACAATAAAATGAAATAGCTGCCGGCCAACACAGACAGTCATAGACCCTTTTGGTTCACAAATGACAATTCAGTTAATATTATTACGTAATATTATTTAATTACGTTCAAAACCCTGCACAACCTCGCCCCCAGTTACATTTCTGACCTTCTAGTTTCCTACTCAACCTCACGACCACTCCGTTCTTCAAATGTTAACCTCCCATCCACCCCCCGCTCCAATTTCTCAACAAAAGGTGACCGTGCCTTCGCTATCCTGGCTCCAACCCTCTGGAATAGTCTCCCCCATTCCTTCAGATCATCAGATTCTATAGACAGCTTCAAGCAGCTCATATAAACTCACTTGTACAGACAAGCCTTTAGCTGAACCAGTAACGTGTGTGTACGGTTGTCTGTTTATGTCTATATTGTGTATGAGGTGTTGGTTATGTGTCTGTCTGAGGGGTTGTTGCGATATATGTGTGTTGTGTGTGTGCCACTTGTGTCAGAAAGTTTTCTATCTGCGTGTTGAAGTTGTTTCCTTGTTCTTGTTGTCTACACTTATTTGTTCATATTTATTTTCTTGTGAAGCATTTTGTAACCACCTGCTTTAAAAAGCGCTATATAATTAAAGATTACTTACTTATTGTAACATCCAACAAAATGGTGTTTTAGCGTCCCTCTGTTTTAAATGACAGGCTGAAAAACTTGAACTCATCAATTCTGCTGCGAAACCAAGATCAGTGTGTTGCCTAATGATATTTTCATAATATATTATACTTACGTGATTGACAAAGTTGGCTTCAAGGATGTAATATAAATTTCTGAGTAGGCTGATGATAAACTTGTCACGTTGCATCGTGCGTGTGTGCGAGTGGACTATAATGTGGTTAAAGTCGAGGAGAGATTGTGGTTCTAAATGCAAATAAACTGTTGTTAAGGTACTGGTAATCTTAGGCAGCTTAAGTCTGCCTAAAAACATCAATTTAGCATTCAAAGTAGATCAGCACTCCGCCTTAATGAGGGTTTAAACAAGTAACACTGCAGCTACATAATCTCCTGTAGATATCATCGAACATCCTCACATCTAACCCTGAACGCTTGCTAATGATTCTGCACCCAAATATCTTTGCCTTTATTTGAAGCTGAGTTTTAAGTTTTTTTTTTATGTTGTTTTGAACCGTTGCCACTCTGTTAAGGTGCCTGAATCACTGTCTGGTGGGATGTGTGAAATTTCAACACTCTCTGAATAAAAAACATTTTCAGTCAGTCAGAGTCGTACATTTTTATCTGTGCAAGGAGACTTTTCGCTGTCGTTCCACTGCTCTTACGCATCAAACCGTCCCGATATGCTATTCTGTGTAAGCTGAATACCTCGACTTCTTCTCTTTGTCATTGCTTATCTGTTTACTGGCCGGCTGACATGTCGTCTGGCTCCGCCGTGACAACGAGCAAGTAATGTCCTCACTCCAGGTAACATGACACTTTGCTATACTGCAGTCTCCATCATGACAGACAGCATGTGCACACCCACACTCATGCACGGGGCGTGTAGCTCGCAGGCACGCAAGCTCCAAACAAGCATTTTCAACGTCACAAACACAAGAACCTGTCAGTTTAACCGGGCTAATGATTCCAAAATAAATCTGAGCGAGACGGACGAGCTATTTGGCCATCTGTGGATTTGATCTTCAGATGGAGAAATGTCAGCGAAAGCAGAGGAAAACATGCACTCCACAGGGGAGCAGTTGGTGAAGTAGGAGCAACTCAGCTTGTTTATCCTCAAGGAGAAAAAATAAATCTCTCTCTTACAAAACATACCGCAGCATCCCATCTGTGGGATAACTCACATAAAGGTCAGCCCTTAAAGCGTCCTTTACATTTTGGTTGCGGTTTAATCTCTGACCTATGTTGCTCCATCATGAGCTCAGTTGTGGTTCTGACCTCGCGGTTGGAGCCGAAGCCCAGATGAGACCATCCATCAGAGCGGTTTGATCCTCGTCCTGATGGGCCGTTCTCTCCTCTTCATGCTGGGTGGAGCTGTGCTGGACCTCGACACCATCTGCCAGCTTCAGGCCTGGTTTACTACTTTTACACTGACCAGGCTCTGCTTACAGAGAAATGAGTATTCATTTCCCCGTCCAAGAAAAATGCATTAACAGCTAAACTAAAAAAAAAAAAGGTAATATTTCCCTAACTTGAGCTTAAAATTAAGCTTAAACTGTATGATCTATTTTCATAATAGTTTAAATGAAACCCATAGAAATGCTGTTAGAAATTATTGGATCTCACCATGTGATAAACTCACTGCCAGGCTGACTAATGTGAGTAACAAAACAGAAATATTAGAATGGTTATTTTTATCATCAGTTAATGTGACATTTGTATTCTTGATTATTCAGTTCACAGACTGATTCCAAAATAACAAAAGAACCTGTCTGCCGGAGCCTCAAATTTTCAAATACCTTGTTATGCCTGAAGCAGTTTCCACGCACTCAGTCTAGTCCATCAAGCTTGCTTCTGGGCCAGCAATCTAAGTGAAACTAGAAATACTCACATATTCAATCACAACAGCTAGAATTGCTTGCTAGAGTCGTTGAATTCTAGGCATCTTTGCTAAAAATGACCCAACGAATCATAATAATCAAAGATACATACATATATACAGTACATACTCTTCCTTTGTTCCAGACCCCCGATGGAAACAGCACTCTGTGAGGGCAGCAGCCTAACCCAACAGGATGATACGCTCTGCTGAGGACCAAAAGCCCAAGTTGTTGACGAAGCCTTCAAACTCCCCTGAACACAATCCAATCAAACACCAGTGGGATGTGATTAAACAAGTCCAATCCATGGAGGCCCAACTCGCAACCCACAGAGCCCAAAAGATCCACAGCCCGTATACACACGGAGCAAAATCAGCATTCATCAGTATCCACTAAGTTCATCAACTAATTAGTTGTCTTGCATGGGCAGACTGATCTCCACTGTCAGCTCTGGATAACAGTCTGGCTTCCTATTATTGTGCTGTGTGAAAAAAACTCTTCTAGCTTGTTTGTATTTATTTAAACCAATCACAATTGTCTTTTGGATTCTAAACACAAGATACAGTGACAGTGTCTCTTCAAAACGGTGATAGGGGAATTGTTTTGATGGAATGTTTGCATGTAGGGAGATGAGGACTGTTATTAAAAGCACTAATTCACAGAAAGAAATAAGTAGGCCCGGCTTATTGCATGATACAGATACAGATGTTTGTCAAAACTGGCCAATTTTAGCATGTTGGCTGCTGCTGTTTCCAAAAGCATACTCTTGGATACTCTGGCTTGTGCAGTGGGGCTTCTGTCAATCAAACTTGTTCCACTGCATCCTCGTGATGCTTGATCACAATGGGGTGTAGGAAGTTTGGAGGTCAAATCAACATGTTGGGCCATTGTCATGTTCCTCAACATGTTCCTGATTGAAGTTTTTTCCATGTGGTGGGGTGCATTTTCCTGCGGGGGTAGGCCAGTGACATTTAGGATTTCCATTTGCATGAGGGAGCTTGTTCTGGAACAGTGCTTATTTGGGTGTCTTAGTCTCATCAACACAGATGCCAAAATCCAAGGTTCTCCAGCAGAACAGCACATAGTACCAATATGATCAATGTTATTCACTGCACCTGTCAGTGGTCATAATGCTGTGACTGATCAGTGTATACCCAAAGTCTATATTTGGTGAATCAGACTAGTTATTGGTCCACTGTTTGGTCTGCTGTGGTACAGGTAGCATACGGTGGTTTATCAAAGCCTTTTGCACTAAAAAAACAGCTCCCTGCTGCTGCTGGCAGCGAGATGGATGAGAGGCCTGAGACTGAGCGAAAAACATAAAATGACATCGTTCGTGTTACAAAAGGTCACGTGATCCGTTGTTGATTGAAAAAATATTGATTAGTGCAACTCTATACAAACTACAATCAGAATTACATAGTGGGACTGAAAACAATCAACAGCTGAAAACAGTGTAGTTACAGAACTGCCTCATCTTTGGTGGAAAAAGTCTACCATGTATAGGAGCCACAAATGAAAGGCTCCAGCTCAAGTGTGCAGAATAATTCTCCCTTTAGTGGATGTCTTGCAATCTTTTCAGTAATGCTGTTCCACATAGCAAGAAAACTGTTGTTCCCTATACGTGACGGATGCACAAGGTCTCCCCATCGAGAAGCCTCAGGACTGTAACATAAAGTAATGTAATGTAACACTGTGACTTCACATTGGTTACGTAACCTGTTTTCACAAGCTGAAGTGAAAGCTTCATTCTTATATAAGGAGAAGTTTTCGAAGTGCACAGGGATCAGGTTGAAAACAAGACTTCTTCTCCAGCCAAAATTTTCAAACCCTTGAATTTTTAAAGACACCTGAGTGTTCTTTACACTTTGTCTCTCCGGGTGCTTCGTCCTTCTCTTCCCCCCTGCATCTCCTCGGTTCTCTGCAGTGTGTGACCTCTGAAAAGACTCATCCATCCTCAGAGTTTGATCCCATCCCACTGTGCCCGGCCTGCCATTACATGCCTGGGGGGGCTGACTGTCCTGGACTGTGGGACGATGAGACTCCTCTAAACCCAGAGCCATCTGGCTACGCAACATTTCCCAAAAGCATCCAGTTTGACTTGGACTGTGTCTTCCCCTGTGGTGCCTTTTCCCTTGTTTTTCCAATCCTATTATCAGCTCTATAAGTCTGACACTTTCTACAATATTGTACGCTGTGTACCTTGTCTCTGTTTTACTACCATGTCTTCCTGTCTCCTCTCCTGCTTTCTCTATCCTGCATTTACTGCTCCATCTCAAGGCAATTGAACATCCTGAATGGAATACCATCTGGTTATCAAACTGCCAAAATTTTCTCATCAAAGTGTTATTTCTCTTGGTCCTATACCCTGTCATACACTTTTTGAGCAAAGAGAAATGTAGCAAATGTCGACTTTTGGAAGTTTTAATGATTTTATTGGAGGATTTCTTCTCACATTCTCCAGCTGAAGTGCTCTCCAGGTGGCTTTGCTGCTTCCTAGGGCCAATTAAAGCTAGGATAGGCAGTTTTTGATGGTCAAAAAATACAATATAAATTTTTACGATATCGTGATTCAAGTGATTTGAGGGGAAATTAGACTTTTGTACCTCCTTTTAGAGAGAAAAATGTAGCCTGTGATGGAAGATTTCAGCCAGTCCTAGGTCTTTTGACCCAGATAGAGTGAGGCGGTATAAGACGCAACAAAGTCCACAGTGGGAGAAGGACAAAGTGGCTGGAAGAGCAAAATGCAGGACTTTTACTCAAGAGAGTTGAATTTTTAAGCCAAAAAAGAATGTTGACTTTTGACTTGACTATTTTTCTATATGCATATGGAGGTACTTAGAACAGAGGGTCAAAAGGGGAAAGCTGCAGGGGCTGTATTTAAAAATTCTTTTTAAAACCGTTTTTCACACTTTCCAGATTTCACCCTACTGCAACTTTAATAAAAGACCATCTGCCTGCTTTGGGCCTAAATTCTCAGAAATAAAATAAGCTTCTTTCATCAGCAATTATTTTACCCTCATTAAAGGAAGGGAAAACGGACGACCATATGCCTGCTTTGATGAAAGCTGTGCAGGAAAGTTCCTAACATTCCACTGTAGCTCTAAGTGGAAGCCTGACCTTCACGCTCTACCAGATGGATGTCGTCCCTTTTCCAACTTGTCCTTATAGGGATTAAGCTGAAAAGATGTAACAGATTTTTAAAAACACACACATCTGGATGAGTTGATTAAAGTGTACAACGTTATACAAATAAGGGATAATTTCGCTTAGGAAAGAAGTCATTCACTCCAGCCACTGATGGTAGTTTGGAAGGAAATCATGCATGACATCAACTTGTTGGCTACAGTTGAGGAAGCTGCTAAGTGCTCTGATCAACACTTGAAGCTGTGAGCTGTTTAAGAGATTGTTAGGTTACATTACTGATCACAGTGTGAAGTTTTGCAAACCATCAGACTATTTAGTTGTGATATATAAGTGTTTGCACTGTGCAAATAATCTTGGATGGACTACAACTAAAAACCCTGAAATTTTTGGGGCAATTTTTTAGTCGGATCACATGCAAGGTTAATTAGACTACATTTAGATGTATTTACATAGCACTAATTTACAACATGTTTAAGGTGATCTCAGGGCATTTACACAGCAAGGATAAAGACCATACAACATCACATTATGGAGATAACCTTCACAAATCTAGGGACTTTCTTTGAGTAAGCTTTTTGGTGGCAATGGGAAGAAAAAAAGTCCCTTTTAAGAGGAAGAAACCTTCAGCAAAACCAGGCTCTGGGAGGGTGGCCATCTGCCTCACCCAGTTGGGGTGAGGGTAAAGGGGAGGGGCATTGGAGGGCAGAGAGAAACAGACAAACAATGCACAAGAGAACAATAAACAACTGCATATCAGTTTTAAAGCCAGAGATACCTGCAAAGAGGACAAAAGCACAGGAGAGAAAGGACACAAAGTTAATGACATGCAAAGACAGCACATAAATGCATGGAGAGTGAAAGAGAGGAAGGCAGAGCAGAGGTGCTCAGTGCATCATGGGAAGTCTCAGAACAGCCCAGACTTATTGCAGCATAACGAAGGGATGTTTCATGGTCACCTGATGCATCCCTTACAGGCATTATCAAGTCCCAGGTGTGAATCACACCGTGGACGCTATTGGTGTGTGGCATGCACTGTAATCATTTACTTCCCACGAGGCTGCATTTCTCTTTAACTTTATATGTTCATGACTAAATAGGGAAATACAAAGGCTCAAATGCAGCAGACATACTGTTTGAAGGTTGAAACTTCTACCACCTCACTTGGAATCTTATTTGACTGGTCACCTTTGACAATTTCAGTTAGATTTGCTCACTAACAGACCTCTAAACAATGTCCTCATACTGTCCAACCACTAAAATCTAAATAAGAGAAGCTCCAGTCTGATCCAAATGCTAAAATACTTCAAGGGATTTACAGCAGTTAAGCTTTACAAGCAGCAGTGAGAGATTGCCTCTCAAGCTGCCGGTTACTGGGGCTGTATGTTGCTGCACTGCAGATTTTACTGAAGACGGAAAAAGTCACGCAACTCCTCTGAGTCTTTTTTTAACAGATAAATCCAGTAGCTATTTGTAGTGAAGCTTATAGAGTTTAAAGGTGCACTGTTGACATTTAAAGCATTAGTTTGCTTTTTTTGTCGAGCATGCTTTTAATAAGACTGTAATAGTCTTTATCAGATGTACATTAAAGCTGGCATTCACAAAACATGTCTGTACTTGATGAATGTACTTCATGAATTGAAGTCTGGACACACTGAATAGAGATGAAAAGTGCACATTCCTGTCTCCCACAGCATGACGACACACTGTCATTAATAAATGGAGCAGGACAGGGCAGAGCAGCAGCGCATCACAGACATGGTGTGCAGGTGGACTATTTTAGCCCACCTCATCTATCATTAAAACAAGCCACTGTATGGACAGACGTGCTGGATGATCAGCTGATGGATGGGTGGACAGGAAGACAGGAAAGTAGGTGATGGCAGGCAGCCAGACAGGTCCATTATGAAAAAGATTTACAATGAAATATTTTAAATATATCATAGACAAAGTCGTGTGTTTTGGTATAGTGAACAGACAAGTGATAGCAATGAGATAGAATGTATGAAACAGCTACAATAGGTTACTGTCAGGTCTCCAGAGACGCTCCAGTCTGACTTGGAGTCAACTTTTTATTAATGCATGTAAAAGCCAGGTCAGGAGATGAATCCAGTAAAGGCACCAATAGCTACAGCACACATCTTGTCCTTGTACAGCTCATCTATAAACCATGGAGAGTCCCCCATTATCTACAGAATCCAGTTTAATATTTTACTGTCCACACTGCTGTGCTCCTCTGAGCTGCTGTCTGTCAGTGGTCTTACCTTGTAACGTTGTGGCCATCTGTGTGTGTGCTGTTGCATTAGCTTGAGGGGATTAAAGCCTTGGCGGCATACGAATCTTAATTAACCCCCACTCATCAATTTCCTCCTCCTGTGACCAGCGACGGAACAGTCCAAACTCAGCCTGTATCATCAATTTCAGGACTTATTTGGTCCTCAGTCTTGTCCGATAGAGGAATTTAAAGTTTTCCCATGGCACAGTGCTCCACATTGATCAGCCACAAGATTAAAACCTCAGACAGGTAAAGTGAATAACATTGATTTGTTACAAAGCATGGTTCTGCTTGGCATTCATGTGGATGTTACTTGTACCACGTACCTTAACATTGTTCCAGATCAGACATTACCTCATGGCAACAGCACTCCCAGTGGGCTTTAGCCTCCCCCAGTAGGACAATGCACTCCATCACCCTGTAAAAACTGCCCAACAATTCGAAGAACACAACAAAGAGCCCAAACTATTGAACAGACCCCCAGACTCCGAAGACACCAATCTGATCAAGCATCTGTTGGATGTGCCGGAACAAACCCAACCCATAGATTCGTCACTTTGCAAACCCACAGGACCCAATAGATCTGTCATGGTGCCAGACATGACAGGACACCCCCAGAGGATCTGTGTCAGAGCTGACCTACACAATATTAGGCAGGTAGCTGATTGGTGTATGAGGGTACTTCAAAAAAGTTCTTGGCCTCACCAGAGAACGTCGCATGAGAAAAACTGTTCTTGCACTATTTTCAACATAGTCTCCTTCCACTTCAATGCACCAGGTCCACAGATGTTGGAGTTTCCCAATCCCTTCGCAGAGGAAGGTCACATCTTGAGCCTCCAGATACGCCTCAACAATATGCACGACCTTTTCATCACTCTGAAAATGGCAACCACAGAGGTGGGATTTCACTTTGGGAACCAGATAGAAGTCAAACGGTACAGGTCCCGTGAGTAAGGTTCATGGGGCATCAGTTAAAAGTCACATTTTGCTGATTCTGCCACCTGTGTTGTGTGAAGGGCACATTGTCCTGGAGCAACAGCACACCAGTTTCAAGCTTTCCTCTCCTTTTTTCTTTGATTGCTTTAAACATTTGAGTTTTTGTGGACAGTGATGTAAAGATTTATAGTATGCAGTTATGCCCAAAAATGGGAGTTTCGCCCCTTGTTTCTGGGTAAGGCCAAGAACTTTCTGAAGTACACTTGTATGCTGTAGTTCTGCATAATAGTTAAAGTCAGAATTGTTCTATTGAAAAAAAAGCACCGACAGGAAAACAAAAGCACATTTTTAGCTGTGTGTGATTCAGATCTAGTTACCGGAAAGGGGAAAAAAGGTTCACATGAAGTTTCAGGTCAGATTTTAGGTAGAAATCCCATCTAAATCCTAGCACTACTTGGCTCAAACCAGCAGGCTGCTTTTTATTTTTCAGTTTCAAAGTAGACTTTTTTTCTTTCAACATGCTCCAAGACATTAATTCACTTCACAGTGCCAGAAAAAACACAGTACTACATACTGGAATATAAATAGTTTATATTTGATTGAAATTTTGCATAAATACATTCGCCATCATACAGTAAAAATTATTTGGACAGTAACATTTTTTTTGTAGCGTTTGCATGTCTGATGTCACTAACGTACATGTTCAAAGATCTTATGGTAGCCATCAGTTTTACACAATATTTAACTGAACACTTTGCAACACTTACTTTTGATTGTACGTTTAGTTAAAGGCATAACCCGAAGAAACAAAACTAAAACAGACATCTGGCTTCTTGGCTCACTGCTGCAACTGTTAATCCAAATTTTTACGTCATGATAAAAATGAAATATGCTGTATATCTTGCACCTGCTTGGAAGACAATCCAAGCCACCTATTTCTTATCAGCGTTGCAGCAGTAAGACAACAAGTACATTTACCCTAATGTGAACTTGAGGGATTATCACAACCAGACCGTGTGCATGAATCTGTCCAGCTGCCCTTGAGAGAGAGAAAGAAGTCTATAGGGACCTCAAATGTTACACTAAAGCCAGTGAGGATGTTGCTCTGAGCTGCTGGTGAGGGAAAACAATATGAAGATAAACATCTGGTGATAAGAACATATAGAATACAAAAATAATGCAGCTGCATTACTGGTGTGGTATGCAGGAGAGAGATAAGACACATACAGATTGCAATATGGCTAACAGATCTAAGATATATGGAAGAATGCATGTAAACACAGAGGCTTAGCATGTATACACAGAACAACAATACTGACAACTTGCAGTCCATATTATAGCACCTCTCCTGAAATGCCCCCTATCTTTATAATTGTAATCTTACGGCTCATGTATACTGGCAGCTGCCCGCACAGGCTGTCTTCATGGGGCAAACCAGAGGCACCGCTGTGTATAATTTAAATATGATGCTCGCTGATGGGCAGTAGGTAGAGATTAACAGAAGGACACAGACTGGCGAGTCAAAAGGGTGATTGAAAGACTTAATAAATATATGACTTTATTACTTAATTAAATCACAGAGGAGGGGAAGTTAAAAAAAAAAGAGACCTGCACTGACTACTGATCAGCTGCTGGTTCTCATTTGTTTTACCCCGCAGTGGTTTTGTAAGAGGTAACTATGAAGAAACAGGGGAAAGGACCACAATCACCTGAAGGCTATATTGTTAAATTTATGTTTCAATTATAAACAGAGCTTTTGAATTAAATATGTGTGATTTTTTTCATGAAGCTGGACATGATGAATAAAGTTTCTCTGCGGCTGTATTAGCTGTAATGCTTCCCCCAGCGTTCCCCTGTTAGACAGAGATAGTGTCCATCTGCATTCAGAATGAGAGAAAAAGGGAAATATGTGGAAAACACTGTAGATAACAAAATGAAGAGGGAGGTGGGATAATAAGATGATTTGAGCAAATGACCTCCCTTGAGTCATCGTCGCAGTTGATAACCTCGTTTTCCTCCACAACTCAGTTGCTGCTGCCTCTAAATGGCAGCTCACTGGTGCTTTTACATGCAGCGGCACGAAGGAACTAAAAATATTAGCATTCTGCCCGTGCTTTACATAAACTGTCTTCTGTCTAATGGAGCATTTCTGGTTGAGTGACGACACTTCCAAGTTTGATTGCTGCTATTTAACCTGCTATAAAATGAGAATTAATCAAACTAAAGGAGTGTACCGAAAGCATTTAGTTGGAAGGGGCTCAGAAAATGGGGATGGCATTTTATGAGGGTTTTTTTTTTTGGCTGAAAGTAGTTTGACTTTTCTGGAGGGCACTAAAAGTTGTGTTTGTAACCCTGAGTTTCCTTTTTAAATTTAATTTTAGCCACAATTTGGGATACAGTTGTATACAACATTTTTTTAGGCTGGGTAAATGTCTTTTTTAACTACTTTTTCTTGCAGTTCATTTCAAGTTCAGAGAAATTTTAACTTGTCTGGCACACGTAGCAGGTTTAATTCCTTGTGGATTTGGAGCTTTGCTTTGGACGACGGTCCAGTTGTGGAAGCCAGTCTCGTTAACGTTTCATTTTCTCGACTGACTGTGAGACATATACATCCAGAATTGGCTGCTACTTTCTCAAATCCAGTCTTCTATCTGTGCAGTACTCCTGTGCATTCAGCTGCCAGACGTACCAAAAGTAGACTATTTCCAACTCCATTCCTAACAGTTGGCAAGGAGCTCCTCTCATCAAATGCTGCACCTTTTTTTTCTCCAAACATACTTTTGGTGACTTCATCTGTCCTCAGTAGCAGCTTGCAAAATTCTTGGCTCATCCAGATGCTGTTTTTCCATGTGTCAGATGTTGACTTTTGCGAAGAGGTCACAGGTAATGCTTTCTTCTGATGACTCTTACACGTTGGCTCTGTTTGTGCATCAGATGTTATGCAGAAGTTTTGCTTTTCCTTTCTGCCCAGGAGCAATGCAGTTTTCTGTGAAAGTTTTTTTTTTTTTTTTGAGGTCTTTCATCTTGTTCTGACTTCCACAGCTTCCCTTAAATACCAATTCTTAATGACATTCAAGACAGTGGAAATTGTGAGCTGGAAACCACTTCGATATCTAATTAAGCTCAAACAAGTCAATTAGAGCCGAATGAGTTGATGAAGCTCTGAGAGTTTTACAAGCGGTACTTCTGCATGTGCCACAATTACAATGTCATTTTTTTTTTAATCTATTGTTTAACACACATAATATTGTTTTGAACTGCAGGACATTTTTTTAAAGTTGTACTAATTCAATACCGTTTGGTCATTATTTTGAGATTTTGCACGGAGGATGTTCAGCTCAGTTTCTGTCAAGTCAGCGGGAAGATTCAAAGGAAAAAAAACAGTGAAAACAGAAGATTAACACCCCGTGCCTTTAAATCTTAGTAATCTACAATGTGCTTGTGAAACTCCTACTTTAGTATTCATTTTCCAGTCTGGTTTTTGCCTTGAGTATGCGTGAATGGTGGTTCATATGCCTTTAAACAACATATTCCACAAAACTGGCTGCGTGCCTGGCAGGCCAACATCCTCACTTATTTATGCCATAAATTATTGGCTCTGTTTCTGTCACAGTAATGCTTCATTCATATACTCCACAAAACTCCCTGCAGTCCCTAAAAGCATATTTTCTTCTAAACTAAATCCCACTTGGTAAGGGCTTGAAAAATGGGCCATTTTGTTATTACATTTTCAAACAGAATGCTTTTTTCTAAGGAGTCAAAAATGTCAGTAGGTGACGGGTGTTAACACAAAGTGTGTTCAATAAAAGATCAAGGTTTAAAAAAATGCCTTTGACTGTCTTGTCTCTTTTTAAATGTGGTAAAAGAGACCACAAAAACAGCAAATAGTGAAATAATAAAAAGAACTCAGTACTCTGAGGATAATATAAGATAAAATGCCACACATATTCAGTAACAATGTCACATTATGAATAACAAAAGTTGACCTGAAGTCTGACGTGTTTTTTGTTGTCTTCAAGAGATTTCACGACTGAGGTATAGTGCAAAGCATTGTAGCATGCCCATATTATTTCTTTGTTCTTTGTAGACTTTGTGGAAAACTTGGATTGTTTGTCAATCACACCACAAAGCAGAGTCATAACCCGCAGACTGATGGCCTGTGTAGTTACCATTACTTGATGTACGTTCTGTGGCTTTGGCTTAGCGCTGGATGCCAACGGCAAAAATCGATTTCAGCTGCACAGAGAGGCAGGCAAGAATGCCAACACAAACACACACAGACAAGCACACACGCTATGTATCATGAGAATAGTCCAGTGAAGTCAGGAGTGTGAAGTGGGAGAACCCATCCGTCAGGCAGCAGAATTCAGTGCAGGTCTAGCGGTGCAGGACTGGTTGTTAAAGTTGCCATTACAGCAGCACAGATCTGCTGTTAGTGAGCTGCCAATGTGAATAATGTTTCCCTCTGACAGTTTCCATGTCCACTACACTTCAGGAGTCCACGTAATGATCCACAGAGACAAAATAAATAGATTTTTTTTAAAAAATGCGCCTAAATGCTGCCTTATCACACATAAGGCAAAGAAATTTTGTTTTTGGGCTCGATTAAGGATGCTAATCCGTTTGTTCAAGTATAAACTGGTGGTGTAATGGCACTTGGAGGTAACTTGGCTGGTTCCGCATGATACTTTAAAAGCGGAAGTTTTGAGCAAAGGCTGAAGAACAAAAAAATCTATCTGACTTTGGATTTCTCCATATTCTGGCACTAAACGTCTACCTTGACAACTCTATCAGGATTGCAGCAGATTTTTTTAAAAGGCTTGTCGTCCTCAGACTTGTTAAAATTCATTAAAAAAGCTCTGGCTTTTATATTAGTCATAGTAACAGCCACGGTCAACCAAGTTTGACCCGTGAGTCGTCGTTGTAAAGCAACACCTGGAGCAGGATGGCCACGTCAATCAGGATCTGGACTGAACCGCAGACCCAGAACTGAGTCGGGCTTTCATTCATGACAAAGTAGGTGGTCTTGAAGACGTCGCCGGCCGTCCACAGCAGCACCATCTTCACACTGGAGCAATGGAGACACAAAGAGAAACCAAGTAAGAGTTTTGGCATTTTGGAATAAGAGGCTTATCTGCTTTCTTGCCCAGAGTTAGAGGGCGCGAACATAGCGGAAGCCAGCAGTCGATTAGCTTAGCTTAGCATGAGGCTAAACTGGAAACAAGGGGAAACGTCTAGCCAGGCTCTGTCAAATTCTAAATCTACGTACCAGCAGCTTGAAACTTCACAAATTAACATGGTATATCTCATTTGTTTTATCTGTTAAGCTAAAACTACAGAAACAACACTTCCAACGCCAATTCATCTGTGCACAGATCAATGCGGATAAGTCACATAGCCCTGCATAACAAACACAGAAAAACCAGCAGGGCTCCTGTGGATGCTTCTAAAAAAAGGCTGGCTGTGAATTGGTACTATTATATAGCAGTTTACAGCAGTAGCATCGTATCAATGATTACTCCTGAGGTGGTAAACACAGTGGATGGACATAGCACAGGACTTCTGGAGAATTTATCACTTTCTACTGTGTTTGGGCACGAACAAAACAAAGCATCTCCAAAGTATGGTAGCAACATCGTCAATTACAACACATTTAATGATTAAATATAAAGACGTGAATGGCATAGAAACTTTTGCTTTAACCAGCATTTGTTTTCCTGGTGCATGTGTAGTCTTTGTGTTTGCCGTACAGACAGTCCAAGCACTCACAAATTTTGGCTGCACATGGATGTTTACAGAGGGTCCCTACAGACCCTTGTGGACATGGGTGAATGATGAAATTGACACCACACGTACACAATTTTTTAAAGGCTGTCAGGCAAACAGTGGAAACAAGTAGCTGCTAGTCCTAGTCAAGAGATATGACAGCACATTAACTTACAAAATCAAACATGTCCCTTTTTACACTTATTTTGTACTGATTTTTTTTGCTTCTAGAAAGATTTCATTCCCACAGCCAGCTGTTTAAGGTAAGGTAAGGTATGCAAACAATTTCTGAGTTGACTACATTCCTCCAAAACCCAAAGCAAAGGAAACGCACTAAAAATAAAATTGTAACAGTCTACCAAATATAATTTCTTTCCTCATTTGAAAGCATTTAACAGATTGTTTTGGTTTGTTTTTAACGAAGTAGCTGCCATCCAAGAAACAGCAGGAGAGGCTGAGAAAAATCAATCAACAGAGGGACGCTTGGCCTAAACCAACCGATCAGACCAATATAGAGACAGATGCACACAAAGACTGCCTGAGAGACACAGGGCCTGAGAATAAAGGCTTTATAGAGGACACTAGTCATCCACCAAGCCAGAGGCCTGATCCCAACTCTGTACCCTCAAGGACTTCCCTGAAACTTTACAGAAAGCACCAGACAAAGAACAGAAAGGATGCTCTGGTATCACATTTTTCTCCTCCACTCATCCTTTTCTATCCCGTTTAATCCTTCATCTGTTTCTTTGTTCCTGTGATTCTCTTTCATGCTGTGTCTTCCTCCCAATCTCTTCCTTCTTTCTGTTGGCTCATTTGCCATCATATTTCTTTAACTCTTACCCTTCACGCTTTATGCTCTCACCTCACTCCTACGCCACCTCCTCTCTGCTCCCTTCTCTATTCTTTATTCTTGCTCTCTGGTCAGTGAAGTCCCATAGGCATGAATGTGATATTTTATTATTATTATTATTAGAGCTGACCAGGCCTAGAGATGGAGCAGAACCATCAGTCATTGGTAGGACATACTGTAAGGGTCAGACATGGGTGAGGGAGAAGGGAAAAGCAGAGAGACAGAGACAGAGAGCCTGTGGAGGACAGCATTTATCTAGCATGCAGTAAGAGAGACAGGGATAAGTCAGCGCAACCACCAGAGAGAAAGAGAGGGACCTCTGTGAATGGGGAGGAGACCTCAGTGAGTTTGCTATGGATGCTGAGTGTGTATGGGGTTAGAGGAAGCCTAATGACTATGGGGACAGCAGTCCTGCACTATCCTTCAGCTCCCCTTGCAGAGTCACATCAAACTCTCCCCTGGGCTCTCTTTAGGCCCCGATGTGGAACTGAAACATTAGTGGCAAACAAGCCTGCCCTTCCACGGAAATGGAAGAGAAATGAGGGCAATATTACTTAAAATATCTATGACAGTACCAAATGTAGGCATGTGGTATAAAAATGTGATTAACAACTCAGACTGGAGAGCTTCAGGAAGTGCAAGGATCGGAGTTGAACTCACAGCTGTTAGGATAGATGTGATGGTGATGCTGCACATCTGGACACTTTCATACACTATCTGTATTAATACACTCATAAGGTGACTCACTGACCGTCTGAGCTGATTTTCACTGTATGGTAAGTTGCTGAGGCTGTGTCCGAAATCACTCACTTTGCCATTTTGTAGTGTCGTCCGAATGTTAAGTTACAACTGCAACACCCCAAATAGTGAACTCAAAATATCCCACAGTGCACCATGAAAAGTAGAGTACAGCCGATGGCCACGAACCAAGCAACGTGTACCATCAAGCACTGTGTGAACGAGAATGCGAATGAGAGTGAAAACTTGTCATACAAATGTACATAATTTCCCATTTAGTTGTACTGTTGTATTTGATTTGACCTGTTTCTTAACCACGTAATAAGCTGTAAATGTGATGCGTTTGCGCTACGCTGCTACAGCACAAATCACGGATAACGAGCGACGTAATTAATAGCTCGGGTAGTGTCTGAAATGTTACTTTTGCCGAGGTGCTCCCTACATAGTACACTATACACCAATCAGGAATAAACATTATGACCACCCGCCTAATACTGTGTTGGTGCCCCTCATGTGCTCAAAAAGGCTCTGAACCATTGGGCATGGACAAGAGGACCTCTCAGGGTGTCCTATGGGGTCTGGAACCAGGATGTTGGCAGTGGATCCTTTGGGTACTCTGGCTTGTGCAGTGAGGCCTCTGTCAATCAAACTTGTTCCACTGCATCCTGTTGATGCTTGATCTGTAGGAAGTTTGGAGGTCAAATTAAGATCTTGGGCCATTGTCATGTTCCTCAACATGTTCCTGATTGTTTGATGTTCTTCCATGTGGTGGGGTGCATTTTCCTGTGGGGGTAGGCCAGTGACATTTGGGATTTCCATTTGCATGAGGGAGTGTGCTTGTTGTGGGACAATGTTTATTTGGGTGTCTAAGTCTCATCAACACAGATGACAAAATGCAAGGTTTTCCAGCAGAACAGCACATAGTACCAATATGATCAATGTTATTCACTTCACCTGTCAGTCGTCAGAATGTTGTGGCTGATCGGTGTATAGTGGTCCCTAGATAGGGAGTAGGTAATGAGTGAATGATTTCGGATGTATTTTTGCAGACGTTAGACGTTGTTAGCCTCAACTTAGCTGCAAGTATGATTTGAGTACTCCAAACAATATTCTGACTCTGTACATCAAAACTTAATGTCATACCAATTACTGATGTTACAAGATTACTTGCTGCTTTTCGGTAGTGTAATATCTATACTGCAAGTTGACCCAAGAAAGAGAGGCAGCTAAAATTAGTGTCCTCTTTATAATGTGGGACAAACAACACTGTCTGTGCAAGAGCTACGAATGACTGAGTAAGTAATAAAATACACAAAAAAGTAACATCTAAATTGAATCAGCTGGCAGCTTAGGCTACTCAGCAACACTTTTCAAGTAGACATTAGATGGGTGGAGACGTGATAGTGGTGCAAGAAGTTGAGCTGCGCTGGCACAGTCTGTATTTCCACTGCACTGTTAAGCAAAGTAAAGTTATTTACCTAATGCAGCTCCGCTAAATCGATGATAAACACATTACATTTTCCATAACTTCTTCAAAAGTTCACCAGTGGAAAGCTTTTAATGTGAAGGAGTGGCAGTAAGAAAGGTTCAGTTACCAGCAGTAATTTAAAACGGCTCCGACATGGTTGATAGCAATCAGTCAACGAGAAAAAGTGTTGATGTCTGAATAAACAAACAGGAACACAGGAGTGAAACGAAAATACAATCCAACCGTGATAAGGTAGAAGCCACACGAGTGCTGACAGTTTAGAGCATGAACATGTTAGTATAGATAGAATTTAACCACAGTGGTCTAGCAGTGATCGGCTCTGCTACCAAACAGGACCGTGACAGCTCAGCTCGGCTTAGCTTGCCCCTGCTGGGATGCTGCATTGGAAAATGATACACTCGGCTCTTCTTTACTCTGGTGGCAAATACATGCAACGATGTATTTCCCATCAATGCATGTCACTAACTGTGTGTCTTCTCTCCCCTGTAGTTGTTGTTTTGTCCTCTCTGCACCAACCTCCCCAGTGCTCATTATTTTCCTATGTGTTGTTTGTCTCCCCTTTACCTTCACCCTGAGCATTTGAGAAAGATGGCCGTCCTTCCTGAGCTTGGTTTTGCTAAAGGTTTAAAGCTCTTTTAGGTTAGCCAAACAGCTGCTTAAAGGAAATCAGTTGGATTTGTTGGGTTTCTCTCTACAATTCAATACTGTAAGGTCTTTACCTTAATATGTGAAATGCCTTGACTTTCTGACCATGACTTATTGCATGTTATGAATTGCTAGTAAATAAATAAAATTGAAATGAATTGAATGGAACGACGCAGCTTAAATGCACTGAGCCATGCCAACGCACAACTTGAAGAATGCTGTGACTACAAATATGCACGAAAACTATTTCATTTACTTTCAAATAAGAAAGAATATGCATTTTAGTTTATATTTGTTTACGCGAAAAGTGAAAAGAATTCAGACTTCAGCTTAAATGGACTGACCCATGCTCACCCAGACACTTGAAGAATGCTGTTTTCACAAATATGACAAAAAATATTGTATTTGCTTTGAAAAGAGTAATATTATGCATTAGAGTTTAGATTTCCTTCCCCAAAAAGTGACCAGAATTCAGATTTTAGTCTGACTTTAAAGCAAGTATGTAGCCTTTGAAAGCAGGAAATAGGACATTTCTCCTTTTATAAATGAAAAGCTGAATTCATAAGCCATAAAAACATCCATAATTAGTACACTCAGATGTTTTGCTGCACCTCAGTTGGTTTTGCTTGATCAGCTGCTTATGGAGGCTTATGTTCGCTTCAGACAGACATAAAAGACTCTTTCTGTGTTTCTTTGCTACTTGCACAGCTGTTACGCTGCATCATTATTTTCTTACATAAGCACAAATGATGCAATTTCTACAAATATGCATTTTGTTTTTGAAGCGCTTCCAAAGTATGCCAGTGTTTTCTTATCAGCTTTAGTTCTGCTTTGAACTGTATTAAGCCACGCATCTTTCTTGAAACACGGGTTCAGCTGAGGGTGAATCCCTTCTGTGATTTAGCACTTTCACAGTGCTGTTCCTATACGTGGTCTTGGAATTAGACAGGACACTTATAAATACAGAGGGGTGGACACTGAGACTGAGCTTTGATGACAGACTTGTTCTCAAAGTGTTAGAATCCCTCAATGCCTCTATTTTCTTTGGAGTTTTTAGTGTCTGCAGGAACATGAGGCTCACTTTATATAGGCCTGCTTTAAGGTCCAAGTTATGTTACGCTGTTAGAAACCTCATATTGAAATTTAAAGCTCGAAGTTGGAAGGTAAGATTATCGTAAAGATCACATCTTTTACTCCCTAAATTATCGGGGAGTCTGTTATTCAGCAGTCCATTAGAAATCTTTCTGATGCTTCTCACGCTTTGAACTGAGTATGAGCTAATGACCTTATTTACCCATATCCTGTAGCTGCAGTGGCTTTTTTAGTGTAAAAGTTAATCACTCTTGCTTAAAAATGATGCAGTCCAAAGCTGGATCGGGTCCAAATGTGGGATTTTAAATAAAAGCCAGCAGGACAAATCACAAAAAAAACACAGCTCTCTGCTTCTTCCCTATATGGTCCAACTGATCCTCCTACCTTCAATTTAAACACCTCAGGCTTTCGTGAGAATCGGGCTATTTTCCAAAACTCCCAAAGGCTGATCAAGGAGCGCTTGTTTGGAGCACATCTGAGTCTCACTGATGTGTTCTGCTCCCCTAACAATTTAAACTTTTGGGGTAAACACTTCAGGGTTTGATTGAACTGCTCCAAAAATAAGCGCGCAAAAGAATTTAAAATCGTCATGCTTGTACTTCTTCCTCTCTCTCTCTCTCTCTCCAAGCTGCCAGTGTTCCTCAGGGAAAATATTTGCCTTTTTTTGTTCCACTGAAGGCACTTTCCTTCAGAAAATACCCTTCAATGAACTTCAGATTTCTTGTTTCATCTCTGTCCTCATCATTTCCTTTCACTGTGGCACTTTTTTCCCCCTTTTCTCCGCTGTCCAAATCAACTGTCATCTTTGCTTTTATCGTCTCTGTCACTGCTTTTACTCTGCTCATCTCTTTCATATAAAAGGGAATAAAGTTTTGTACTGTCATTATTTATGAAGACTTTCACCAGCTGCTTTTGTGAACTGTGATAAAATCAAACAATAAAGTTGCATTTTACAAGGGTAAGACACCTTGAGTAGAGGCAAGTGTAAGCAATTATAGTAGTAATTAGAACATTATTAATATTAATACTGCGACCACTGCTACTATTATGCAGTTATATTCCTCTAACATGGAGCAAGTTAGCGAACAGCGCGGACCAGACACCAAATCAGTTGAGCAGTAATGTGAGAGAGCCTTATGTTACATTATGTTTTATTAATGTTTCACTTTGTACAATGCACCTCCACAATAATATTCACTTTTAACAGCGAGGCAGGAGCCGTAACTCTTTTCTCACATAAAAGTAAAAATAAAATACAGCACTAGCAAAATGTACTTAAAGTTTCAAGGTGTTAAATAATAAGAGCTCCAAAGGTCTAACTTATAATATGTAAATGTTGGCCGGAGCTGTCAGGTGAAGGAAAAAGTACAATAACTAAGATTAAGCCACAGATTTAAAACAATTTACTAAAGCAGTGTTGGATCAAAACATCACATCTTAATGTAAATCATCACAATAATTATTTCCTCGTCCTCCCCTGGAGATTCTTACCTAAGTCTTAGTAGATTCTAGAGCAGATGTATGTAACTACGAGAATTCAAAGACGCACAAAATAAAGCTTTTTTTGACCTTCCCTGCAGTAAAGTTACGCAAAGTGTCACATCTAGTGCCTCCTTTATAGACTAACATCTCTTTGGACATGGATTGTGGAAATTTTTCAGCATGTTTGGGATCAGTGTAGTTTAACTTTTAGCTCAAAATCAGGGCTGCTGAGGCTCCAACAGCTGCAAAAGAGGGCAGAGCAACTCTATGCATGGGAAATAATGAATCTTCTCCGCGTGGTGTCAAACCGGCACTTTTGTTGTTAAAGCCTTGTAACTTTTAATTGCAGCCCTGATAGAGCTTGGTCACATTTTGGCTTTATTTTATGAACAGATCCTCCAAGACAAGTTGAATGTCATCTGTTGTAGCACTATTACAGCACACAGTATGTTAAATGGTAATGTTATGGATCCACATAAACCTTAGTAGCTGAAAAGGAAGAGGTAGCGTAGTGGGAATTTGCACTCAAAGTTGGAATAAAAGTAAAGACGAGGATAAAGAACATTAAAAAAGAGGAAGACTAGATGTGCCGCTTAAAGAATCCTAAATAGAAATCTATAGGGGGAATTAATTCTAAGAAGTATAAGCTGTGGGGGAAAACCACTCTTTAAACCTTATTTTTGGAAATGTCACCAAACTTTTTTAGTGTTTCTTTATTAGCTTTGACTGGTGATTCTACACAAGCAGTTCTATGTTCTGGTGCCGACTGAGATTGCAGTTATTGCTCTCTCTCCATTCATTCTGATAGCAGCCTGATCTTGTTAGTCTGAAATAGCTGTCTGGGGGTGTTACCGAGATTACCTGCCTATAAGGATTTTGAATGGACCATTAAGAGACCTTGGTGGATGAATTGTTGCATAAAAATCTCACCCGCTGCACCTCTAACATCCCACTTTACTTGATTTATTTCTAAACAATGTCTTTTTTGTCCTCTGCAGCCTATAAACTGTTGTTTATTCTTCATCATCCTCTGTTTTTTGGTTGTTTTTTTTTTTGCTGGTCTGTCTGCCTTTGCCTAACCTTACCTCCCCTTTCTGCACACTGCTTCACCCTGCCGAATTCTCCGCTCCCCCCTTTGGCTAATTTTTTTGCTCAGGAGACAGCAAACATCATTAACGAGGATGAGTCATTAACAATGTAATTAAGGAGGGTGGGTCATTTGTACAAAAGAAGCCTCTACAGCAGAGCATGGGAATGGAGACAAAACACCAGTCTGAGGTTGTGCATCTCTGGCACACACAACCTATTCCAACATTTTACCGACTGTTTGTCATGCTAGTCTCATGTCGGCCCATCTGAGAGATATCATTAAAGGTGGGGCCTGTGGCTGGGCTGACAGCTGATGAAAGACACATAGAACAAACAATTGAACTTGGTCCTGAGTAAGGCTTTGAGCGTCCACGGGGGAAAAGGAGTGATTATGGTATTGATTGAGAATACTGACTGACTGACCGCCTCTGTCACACACAAACACGCTCATGCACATACATCGATGTGCATCACCAGTTTGTGTTGAGCTACACAAAAACACTCAGAAATGGAAGCAGAAAATCCACAAAGTGAAACTGCACATTTTCCTTCTACGTTCTGAGAACACACAAACAAACTAACGAACTCTCACACATTCATCTCAGTTCGGCTCAGCCCGGACAAGTCCCTCATTGATTACTGCTGACCTGACACCTTTATCTGAGCTAAGAGGCCTGGGATGAGAGAGGAAAAGGGTGAAATCGTTAACCGGGTACTTCAAGGAAGGACAGGAAAAAATAAGGGGGCATGGAGCCGGGAGGATGGAGGAAAAAGCAAAAATAACGACAGATGGATGAAAATATAACCAGGCGAGGGGGATGATGAATGCAGAGAGGGGTGAGAAATGAAGCCACCCTGAAAGCTGGAGAGCGACAGGACACAAGAGGGGAGAACGATAGAGAGAGCGAGAGGAAGGTGGGGGGGGGGGAGTCCGATTGCACCGTGTGATGGCTGTGCCGTATGTGAGGCAGTAATTGTGCTTTGTATTGAACGAGTGCTGTCAGGTCAGTTATTAGCTCCTCTAAGTGGCTGGAGTGGACAAGTGGAACAGTGCTACAGGAAGCAGGGCTGAGTGACATTTAGAAAGAGAGACATGGACAGAGGGAGAGAGATGAAAAGAAAGGATGAAAAGGACATGCATGCGCTTTGTGTAATTTACTGATTTCACGTCCCAAATATTTGTAAAGTTGCCTTGAGCATCTTTAAATGTCACTTTGTGAAACGGAATCTTATATGATACAGAGATTCACTTCCGAATTATTTTACAGCTGCTAAAATCAATTATACTATTGTGTAAGTTATGGTATAATATGACGTAACAAAAAAAAAATCCCAAAGCTATTGCCAGGTGGCACGTTGTACAACTTCACAAAACCCAAATGACAATGTTTCTAGATGTTTCACTGTCAGAGCTTTGCAAAGGCACTACAAAGCATGAGCATAATTAAAAAACAAACCACCAACGTTAGCAATGCTACATTGCTAGGTGGACAATTTTTTGACTGTAATATTTCTCAAATTATTCTAATGGTGTAAGTTTTTGCAGAAAAAAAAACAACAATAACTGAAAATTTGTGCAGTTTTTCATCATGGAGGGTAATTTACTGTGTGGGACTCTGAGTGCACTTTCTATTTTGGTTGATGTAAGCGCTAAATACCTGGAGCAAAAGTGCAGCTATGTGAATTTCAAGGTCAAGACATTGCCAAACATTTTACCACCACCACAAAAATAAGGCCCATCTAGTTTGTACTTTGTGAACCATTTCGTCGCAGGAGCATTTTCCATCTTCTGTCAGCATAAAACCAATGGGAGCTCAACTGTGGAGGAGAGAGTCAATAATTATCAATCACTGCACGGGAAAACTGTGAGTGTGTGTGCACCGTGGCAAGCACAGGTGGTCAAAGTGGAACCAGCAAGTTGGGCTGTGATCTGTGGTTAATGCTTTCAGCTAACAGTTAGTGTTTTTGTTTTTTTTTGTTTGAATACAAAAATCTGAATAACCTATGGGATGTACAGAAGTGCTGGATTGGGCAACAAATCTAAGAAAATATCAGTCTGAGGCAGGATACAAGCAGTTTTTGGTGTAACAGTCAGACAAGCTGCACAGCAATCCTCCAATCCAACCTTTTCATCATTAATTTTCACCTCATATAACTATTTCTAGGAGCTTTGGTAAAAAGCAACTAGGATTCCCTTTTAGGTTCTTGAAGTTGTCATACCTCTCATCCAAGAGGCTTCTTTGGTTCTGCCTGACTGATGTGGAGTTTCAGATGTCACCCTTAGCTAACATTGCTAATGGCCCATTAACAGCCAAGTAGTCACATGCTTTAAGGTGTGAATGGTTATGAAACTAGGTGTAACTGGTATCATAGATCCCCTCGTCTGTTTTGAGATGGGTGCATCTACAAAACCAGTTATCAAGTACTTATAATGAAGTGTTTGAGTTCTGTCCAGAGGCAGTTTTACCACCATTAATATCTTGAATCACCGCTGACATGGCAGCTTCATATCCATTGTTGTGCAACCTGGCAGCTCCAAACTATTACTGTTACACCTTGAGGTCCTGAGTTGTTAATTGTCATTAGTTATGTGAGCTGGGGGTGACTATCTACATCTGAAACTCCACATCAGTCAGTGAGAACTGAAGAAGCCTCTTGGATGAGTGGTAAACTGTTTTCAAGAACTTAAAAGAGAAGTCCAGCTGCTTTTCACTGAAGCTCTTAGGACTACCACATCCTGGATGACTGAGAAGCTACATTCTCCTTTGGGTTTCAGAGATGTTCAATACTATTTTTAATAACTAACGCAACTGAAACGTTCAAATTTGTTAACTTAACCGGAGATCCAACGAGCAGATCCAAAAAATGGCAATGAAAGAGTTAGCTGATTAATAAAACAGCTAAAGTGATTGTATGACAGGCACTCTGCAGAGTCATTTGACAAGCAAAACCACCAGACAACCACACTAACTGGTTAGAGCTTCAAAATTTATAGACTAAACAACTGATTAATAAACCAATAACTACTATAATCAGAAGACGCAGTCCTACAGTATGATTTGCTGTGGTCACGCCGACAGATCTTCATTTTAAGACACCAGTCGAACCCAAGATTTCAAAAGTAACCAACTAGCTAAATCTGTATTAAGGGCACGAATTCGTAAAAACAGGTTCCATTGAATGTACTGGTGTAGCCACATAATACTTGTAACAATAAAAAGGCTAACAGAGACGTATTACTGCAGTTGGCTGATTTATTGCAGCAGGTACACTTCATGAGAAAAAGTATTCTGTTTACGCTAATGTAACTTTATTTACTGTCCTTTGACCTCTGTGCAAATTGCCCAGTGCCCTCACCTTCCGTCTTGAACTGCTCTGTTGGTTTATCTGTATACAGATCTGTTTGTTTCTATAGTAATTCCGCACACCTTCCACCTCTTTGTTTCTCTCTCCATCACTTCACAATCTCCTTCAATCTGCTTCTAAACTTCATCCCTCATTCCTGTCTCTACCTCTACTCCCGTCAGCTGCTGTCTTGTTATTTTCTTGTCCCAGCATCCTTTGCTGCCTTTCACCTTGTCCACTGCCCAAGGGACGACTTGATGGATGGATGGATGGATACTGGGATAAGGAAATGGCCAACTGAGGGCTGAAAGTTTCTTGCATCCACAGACAGATATTTTGTGACAGCAGTCCAAATGTGAAAGTGAAGTCAATGTCAAAGCTTTGTGCAACTTTAGGAGAAACAATGTGAAATAAATTCTACAACATTGAAAACACTTAAATATGTCACTTTTTTACTTATGGGTGAGTCACACTGAATGTACTAGTTTGTTGCATAAACACATGTAAAACATTCTGCAATAACTGGGTTTTGGGCAGGTAGATTTGTCAGAATTTGCAGGAGAACTTCCTATGACTAAAAGCCAAAATGTTGCCCTCAGTATCTCAGTGGAAACACAGCATATTTTCTCCTGCTGTGGAGATAAACAGGCAGATGATCATGAATTAAACCCAGTATAGGCTTGAAAGTTTGAGTGGGGAATCACACTTTGTCTGTGAGACTTAAAGAGTCCCCAGAGGGGGGTTAGACTTGATAATTCTGATACACAACTCTATGGAAATAGACAGATTTAAGCACCAGGAGCTGATGTTTAAAGCTCCCAAGATCTTCAATAACCCCCTCCATCTATTTTTGAGAGCAAACATACATGTGTGCATTTGGAAATGTGTGTGTTCATACATGCTGATTTGATGTGTGCGAGTACACATGTGTGCGCCCACACATAAGAGTGTGCGTGAGGTGATTTAGCAGCAGGGCTGCAGCTCTCCCTGAGGGGGGCAGATAGAGAGAGACGAAAATCAAAGGGCCCAGTGAGAGAGAAGCCGAGCTGCTCTTAACCCACTAATTATGAATTATGCATGTTGATCGATCGCACACAGGCAAACGCCGAAAAGTTCCCAACCTGCCAGAAAAAGATGGATTCTACTTCACAAAATGAAGCGGAGGGAAGGCAAAGAGAAGGACTATTGCAGAGAGTTTGCCTCGGGATATTCTAGATGCTTCTCTGGAGTATGTAAACAAGACAGAATTGATGAGATGGCCTGTTGGTGATGGCTATTTTAATATACAGTATTTGTTATAGCTCTAATCTTATGTAATCTAAAACAACGCTCTATTTGTCATAGCTGCGCTTCTCAAACTAAAGGTCAGTTGTGACTATAGAAAGCTACAGAAAAGCATATTATGCAAGGCTATAAAGAAATGCAATGTACTCACTTATAAGACACTTTAGCCACACAATGTACATAAGGGTGGGAGGATTCGTGTGTTGCTCATAAATAACACAATGACAAAACACTGCTTTGCTATTGATTGACATAGATATAAAACAAATATAATTCATTAAATTTATTTTTAATTAAAAGTCAACATAGGGAGGTGACTGAACACTTCCTGTGCAAAAAAATCAAACACTTTAGATTCTTATCTGCCATACAATATCAGGGAGGCATCTGGGCAGTCGCACAGTCATTCTACAGGATGAGACAATAATATCAAACATATAGTCAGAGTCATACAGAACTATCCTTTGTGACAACAGGGAATCCTGCAACAGATGGCATGGCACCCACAGAGCTTTGAACTCAATATCGTCAGGTCAGTCTGTAATTACACAGAGATGGAAGACAACCTGAATCCTCAGACAAACTGTGTCAAGTTCTCTAAGACCCCTGGGAAACCCTACCTGCCAAGTACCTTGACAAACTGTGTACCTGGGAGAGCTGGTGGCATTTAAAAGACAAAGGGTTGATCACACCAATGAAACCAAAAACACACAGATTTGATTTAGGCACATTTGTGTTTACTGATCTTTTTATGAAGGTGATAAAAGCTATTTACTCAAGCAGAACAGTCTGCAAAAACACATATTGCGATTCTTTTTTTTTATAGATTTTGCAAATGGAGTCACAATTCTATTTGTAATGGTGATGTTTTTCCTTTTCCGTTTTTATTGGAACAAATGATAATGTGATTTTGGCTGAAGTCTGTGCTAAACTTGGGTATTCATTACTGGGTTTATTCAATTCAATTCCAATTACAAAATATGTCGTCACATAGCGCTAAGTTTACATAGAAAACAATGGGAGGGCTGTAGCTAGTGTGTGTGTGTTTTGGACTTTATATAACACTGTGCGATTTTAGTCATTTAACAATAATGAACTCATAAATGTATTTAAATAGTACTATTGCAAAGACAAACATGGCAAAATACCCAAAATCACTGTTCTCCAAACCCCTACACAGTATAACTAAAAGAAATTCAGAGGTCTCAATGCAATGTCCTATCTTGTTATGAATGGGTATCATTAAAGTTTAAACTTTACTACGACTCTTACCAATACTGCTTATTACTCTTATCGGTCCATTATGTAAATTTTTTTGGAGAAAAATTAAACAAATTAAAGAACAGAATTAACATTGCTTCATTTCCTCTCTTTATTCCTCTCTTTAATTCTTCACTTTTAATAAAATATTTAATGCAGGACTTACTCTTTGACAGTGTTTTTACTGCACAGTATTAGTAGTTGTAGTTAAGAAAACAGTACTTCTGCCATTGAAAAGGAGACAGATCCCTCTTCTGGATTAGGATTAGCATAAATGTATCTTAAGCAAACTATAAATGCAGCTTGTGAGATAAAATATGCAAAACAACGTTTATGTAGCAATAATAAATGGGGAATCGATTTTCTTAATGTCTCCAGTACTGATAATAAAACCAACAATGTAAGAACTGGTTAATCTTCCAGTCTTTCAAAATTCAGCCTCGGGACTTATTTAGTACCAGGTTTCGGTACTCATCCTTACCCCAGGGAGAGAGGAATTGAATTTAACAACTACTACCATGACTTATAGCGTGGCTTTGATGATGGTAACTACACACTGGCAAATACTATTACAAACTGCACTGCAGGCATGAAATGCAAGCACAGTGCATGCATGTCTACATGAGCATAATACACAAAGAGGGACACAACTACATTTTAAGGGCTAATCTCTGTATGTACACTGCCTTCATATGACCTTGAGAAGAAAACATGCCCTTAATGTTGGTGATGGGAGTGGAAGATTCATAGGGTAAATCATACTTAAATAAATAGATCTTTCTGCTGTATATCCACCACACCTGGCATCATATATCTATATAAACAGTAATATGTCAAAGCTACTTCAAATATTTAACAGCTGCATTCACGAGATGAAGCATATAAACACCACATTTCACAGTGCAGGTTCAAAAAAAGGGCTGCAAGGATCATTAATTTTCTTGTGTTTCAGCGATTTCAGCCAGAGGCTCCTTCAATGATGATGTGCATCTTTGGCTTCTAAGACTTTTGCATCTTTCTATCAAATCTTCTATCACTGGGTGGCTACGGCATATGAGGCCAATGCAAACTCAAAAATTCAGGGTACATCTCAGGTCAGCAGGGTTTGTATTACATCCCATAGATTTAGACTGCAGAGGTAAAGGTACTGGCTGAAATGGCTTTACGGTAATAACAACACAGGAGAAATGTGAAACCATTATTAAGCTGCTAAAGGGACATTGTAATAGGATCACTATTAATTCTTAAACAGTTCTACCTTGAACTGAAAGTAAAAAACAAGCAGCTAGTGGTGAATTTGTAGGAAAGAGACTGGCATAAAAAGCAGTAGGGGCTGAATATGCAGCACAAATGGGGCAGGTCTTTATGTGTATATAATAGTGTTTCGGACTCCATTATGTGTCGGCAGTTTGTCACATTTATGACGATAAAGAACAGTGAATTGAATTGAAAGAGACAAAAAGAAAAGAGGGCTAAGAAAAAACGCAAACTGCCAAAAGAGTGGAAGCAGTGCTGTATTTGTACACTTTATTCAGTGCAACAGACACAGTGCCGCTGTCAGCGTCCCATCCACTGTCACTGAGTGACATTGTGAAGGTTGGCAGCTTTGGTGCAGAGCTGGGAGAGAAGAATGGGACAGGAGGCAAAACAGATAAAGTTTAATGAGAGGGAGGAGGAAAAACAGGCAGCCTCCTCAGGCAGCCGTGCACAGAGCGCTGAGTAATCACTCACATGCACAAACACATTGTTTATATAAACAAATCCCAATTTTACCATTCAGGTGTAGCACCCACCTGAGTAATGAGTGCTTTCAAATGCCAAGCGGGCGGCAGCTTCACTCAACCACCAAACGCTGTCACATGTAAACCTGGCAACTCCATAAAGTCAGTTTTTAATAAACGGTAAGCTTAATTTATCATACAAATAATGTGGAAATGTGCAAAAGGTTGAATTCACAGTCGCAGATTGGATTACTTGATCCACAGAAAAGAAATTCTGGCTTGTTTTGTGTGAAACAGATTTATTAGAAATGACCTCAGAGGTACAAACATGAAGTCACATTTTCTGAATGGTATCTCACCAACCAGCCAATTGCATCACCTCACATAATTTTCTTGGGAATCAGTTTCCTTGACAGGCATTAAGTAAATCTAATAACCTTCGTCCCTGTTCAGATCAAGCTAAAATAAATGGTCTTACATAAGTTTGTTTTAAATGAACACCTGAGTACATTTTAGTTGGTAGAAATCCTCAGTTAAGGTACTCTTCAGCAAGCTTCAGGCTGCACACTGATGTTGTTGGAGACACCTTTCCAATTCAATTATCTGGCAATTGTACAATAGATTCATTAACAGAGCTGTTAGCCATCTCCAGTGATTCCTTTAAACCTTCACTTTTCACTCTGAGGTTGCTTTCTGCCTCACTGAGCGTTCTGTGTGGTGCTTACCAAAGCAACAAGCACTTCTAGGTAGAACAACCACAGAACCACATCGCCTCCATTTATAGACTGCTTGTCTTAATATCCAAACTCACTGAGATTACTTTGTGACTCTGGGGAGCTATTTTTGGTTCGGGTTCACATGAGCAGAAGCTTCTTGTGAACAAGTAGCTCAAAAGTGCTTGTCCTTGCACACAACTCCATGATTCCTATTGTTTCTGCTGGTTTTCTCTCCTGCCTCTTGTTTGGTTGTCTGTTTGGTCTTTGCCTGTGGTGCTTCATTCTCATCCGGGTGCCTTTTCACCTGCGCGCCTTAGATCCGTTCACCAATCACACCTCTTCAGTATCTAAACCCTGGTTCTACACTTCAACCTTCGTCAGACTGTCAGATGTTTCTGGTGAGGTTTCGCAAACTCTTCCCTCCCTTTGTCTCAGAATCTCAGTCTTCTTTTGCTACCAGTTCACCAGCTACACCACTTACTACCTGGCTTCCTCGATCAACTGCAAGCTAGCCAGCCAGTCAAGTCGCAGGCCATCCCCTTCACCTCTCCAACTGCAGTCAACTTTTCTGCAGCCACACTACTCTCCAGTTAATCCTCCAACTCCCACCACCTCGACTTCCATGATGCTACGCTCACCAAGAAACAACCACTTTCCATTCTACAAACCTTCCACTTTCACTGGTTAATAAACTCTTGTTGAACTTACCGATTTCTGTGTCTTGCTTTTTCATCCCAAACTATCTCACATGCCACAGATTGAGTGTGTTTTACATTCAAATTGCCCTAACCTTCATCTTCAATCTTGTATCACTGATTTGATTCCAGTTTTTCCAACTCCTGACTCTATTAAGCTTTTGCTGATGCCAACAGCCCTGGGGGTTCATACTTTTTAAAGCATTTAATATGGACAAACATGCAATGATATAAGCCAGATTAGTTAAAAAAAGATTGGCTTTATTGATACTTGAAATTAAAATTAAGATCTGGTTATCTAAATAAATACAGGCAATCCTAGAGGATTCACTTTCTTTCACCTGCCACCATGTATTTCCTTAACTCATCAGTCATGTTTTTCCGCACCTCATCAAGTCTTCCCCTCTTTCACTCTATCCTTCCATCACCACTCTGCCGCTTCCTCGATTTCCCTGGAGTAGCGGTCTGAGTGTGAATGTATGTGCACACACATGCACAAATGGAAAAAGTGTCAATAGTGGCCAAACAGAATAATTACACCGAGTGTGATTGACCATGGCTGTCTATGCCTCAACTATCTCTCTGCTCTTCGTTTCCACAACATGCATCTCTTTGAAGGTGATCATTTGGACGACCTGGAAAAGGGGAGTGGTCCTCCATGAAACGGATCCATACACTCAGCATTGGGCCTCAGTAATAGGGCTCAGGGGGATCTGACAGTACAAAAACAACTTACTGTTTCACATGGAACAGCATGTGAGGAAGTGCTGACTCCGAGCCGCATCGTCAGTTTGTTCAAGCTTAACTGGGCAAATTGGAGAATCCCTAATTACACGTGACGAGGGTCAGAATATCTAAAGCAGGTGCTGATTAGGCTGTTTCCAGCCTGCAGGGTCATCTGTGCAATTAGTCCACTGGGATCCACAGTGAAGCTAGAAAATATTACAGTTGAAGTTATTTTCCACAAAAATGTCATCTAATATTGTGCAGTATATATTTTATAATCAGTGTAGAGAGTTGTTTGGAATAGAGAGAACATTTGCTGTCTTGTTGGTTTTTTGGTGGCTGAATTTAGGGAACTGATGCGCCAAACCAATCCATCAGTCACCTCAAAGACCTAATGTGGCATTATTGCGTATTTAATCTATTGTGATATTCATTCTGAACTGAATAGGCACTCACAGGAAGATGTGAGCCCAGATGTACACCCAAATGTTGTGTTAAATGTGGTTTATTACTGAGAGAGAACAGCAAATCATAGGTACACTACTGCTTCGTTTAAAAAAAAAAAAAAAGACATAATCAGAGCTATTTCTTGCATTTACTGACGTTAGGTAAACTAAGTGCAGGTGGCTAATTAAAAAATAAAACAAAACAAAACATTAAGAGTGAGTTAATGAGGAGCTAGCTGGGAAGATTCAATGAAGTTTGCAGCATGTGGAGAATATATCCACCTTTATCATTATCTTTTGGAAAGAAGAGAACCGTGAAAAGCATGCACAGTCCCATGAAACAAAACCCATTTCACCTTGTTTTATTGCCAAGTTTATGCTAATTCTATACTTTGGGAAATCAACAAAAAACAGAGAGTATACCCGGACAGAACAACAGTGATGGAGGATTTAAATTAGAAGATGAGAAGAAGATAACTGAATCATGAATCTGCAAAAAAAACAAACTGAAAAACTGCAGTCCAGATCTCGAATGCTTATCACAGCATCAGGTGTCCCTTGAAATGACACTATACTAGTGGTTTCTAACTTCAAAAATGAAATAATTAAAAAGAAAATAAGTGGCGGGAGTGTTCAAAAATATCTGTAGACATCAATATCAAGCTCAGAAATAATTGTGCTAGTTTCTGTGATATCATATTTTACATTTCCACTCCCACTTCCATTACTGACAACTTACCATGCAAGTAATATGTTAAATTGTCCAGTGGTTTATAAGTAAATATCAACACTAAAGCAAATGTTATTACGTTGACATGCCAACTTCACTTAACATGGTAAACATACTGGCTAAACATCAGCATGCTGGCATTGTGAGCTTTTAGTTCAAAGCTCTGTTAAGCTGAAGTCTCACTAAGTCTCTTGTGTGGCTGAAGAATGCTCATCTTGTTCAAACGATGTCAAACATCCCCAAACAAACTTTTGCGTCAGAGTAAACTGAAATTCTTTCAGCTCGGGAATGATGCTCAAACAAAACAAGCAATCTGATGACATCAGTTTGAGATTTTTGAGATTGTGATGAACATTTTTCACCGTTTTCTGCCATTTAAAGAACCCAACACTTGCTTGATTATTTGAGAAAAACAATCAGCAAAATCATCAAAAATGACATGAATAGCAGACGCATTTGTGTAAGAAGGAATCTTGATTCCAGATATGGAAAACAAAATCAACCCTGGGAGAGGCGGAACTTCCAACTGATGTCACTGCAAATTCCTAATTTTAGCCCTCCCTCTTCTCAACACACTCCCTTGGTGTGTATGCAAACTTGTGTCTGGAATATATACTTCCTGAACACCTACTGACAATTAAAGGTGGAAGTTCTTTCCTGGAGGGGAAAAGTGAAATATCAGTTTTGTCCCTGCTGGGTCTTAAAAGATAAGTGACCAGCAGAATGTGTGAATACATATACACAAACATACACACAATGACACACACACAGTATGCACAGGTTTTGCACTGATAATAGACAAGAGACATAATGAGAAAATAATGACTATAATTAGCATGAGGTCGTGTGCCATTAGGGGCGTAACTGATCTCACAGCGATCTACCTGAGAGCCTAATCAGTATGCACATTGACCTTTTACACACTCTGACATAATCTTAACAGGAAAAAAACGTTCAGAATGCAAGGTAAGGGTTTTGTTTGCCTCCCTCCATCACCCTCTAGTCCCACTCTTGATTCAGGGTGACCTTGAATTTAAAGTGGGTGCAGTCCAATCCCTGGGAAACACGAATGTAGCATTTATTAACTCTATCAATAACATTTCTTGGGAGGGATTTGTTGAGTCTTTTAATGGACTTTGCGAAGCAGACATGTTGTAATTGTAACAGTATTATAGTCGCCTTTTTCTACCTAATTTTCCAGTATTAGGGCATTTTAAACATTAAGTTTGAAAGGCAGGACTGACTACAAAGTTAATCCTTCTTAATCTAAGTTACTGCACATCACTGATGTTTGTTTGAGTCACTAATGCCAACAAAAAAGATTGATACTTGTTATGTAACTGCAGGGCTCATCCATTGCATTAATAATCCACTCTTTGGCATGGTGTTTTCTTTTTCATGTAGACTCTAATGACTATAAATGATCTTATTAGCATATTTTATTCATGAGAATATAAATTACTCCACTTCCTTGGGCATTAAGGTTAATGAGAGTACTTTTCATGTGGTGTTAGTGAGCACTTGTGAAGCCCTGAGAACATTTATGGCAGTTTTGGGGTGTGTCTTTGTATGCCAGTGCGAGTACAGTGAGTTGTGAGCTTCCTGCAGAGCTCTGGTTGACCTTGGAGCGTGATGTACCTCATGCCTTTGGTGGAGCGGTTGTCGAAGTTTTGCAGCAGCTGCGGGAGGCCCAGCATGGCCTCAAACATGACAGCCAGGGAGCCCAGGGTCTCCACAAACACAGCAGAGTCCAGCAGCAGCAGGGTCACTACTGCACACAGCACGGTGAAACCAAAGCAGAAGAGAAGGTAGTCCTCAAATGCGCTCCACTTCCAGAAGTAGTGAAAGTTCAAGTCTGGAGAAAAGCAAACAGACAAAAACTGTAACCTTCAATCTGTGGTTGTCATCAGTATTGTTTACAGGCAACAAAATTAAGTGAACAGATGAGGTATAGGATAGGGGAAACAGAAATGAAAGGGGAAAAGTGTGGGAGAATTTAAAGGACAGAAAGCCGACAGAAGAGCCTGACAAGATGATCAAACAAAGCAAAGTAACAGTGAAGAAGCGAGCGTGTAGTGCTGAAGGGTGCGAATATGCCTGCAATATGCGCATATGGGAACAGGAGAGCAATAATGACAAGCAGAGATTGAAAGCAGCGAGGGCGGTATAGCAGGAAAAGGAAGGCAGCAGAAAAGTGCAGGAATTTAAGTGTTTCATTAAAGAATGCATAGAAATTCTGCAAAGACAGCACTCTTAAATCAATACCGTGCACATGCATAAGTGAACGGAACAAAGACAAATGAGATATTCGAAAGCTTTTACATTTCTATTACGTTGGAATAACCTGGCCTTTGGCGAGGGAGGCAATACATTTAAGTTTATTACCTTTGGTTTAAAGCTATATTTACACTGACACAACCCTATTCATCATGTGTGACTTTATAATTTAGTGGAAAAAAGACCAAAGCTTTTATTTGTTGGCTAAAACATGAGTAAAAAAGTCAGAGTGTGATTGTGAAATAGAATTAAACAAACATGTGAACAGCCACTAATGCCTGTCCTGCCAACTTCAGTGATATTTTTCATCATGGAGGTTGGTTCAGAGGCAGCCAAAGGAAAAATGAGAAGCAACATTAAGCCTGCTACATCTAAATTCCCATCACCATCAGCCATCTCTTCAATAACCCATAACGTGAAATGATCGACAGGCTCTCATTGCTTATGCATGACCATTGAGCTGTGCAAAAACAGCTGACATCAGCTAAAGGGGATTGATGGCTAAATAAGAGCACATTAGTTACTGTGGTGACTCACGCATGACTTAGCATGCTGCAAAGCAAATGATGTTTCTATGTGCTGCTGTTACTTTTCTCACTTTACGCCACACAGGCTGCACCTTTAAGAGTATACATGAATGCATGTGTGTGCTCGAATCTCTCCAGGGAAGAGATGTCAAACGTCAGCAGTAAAAACAGGTGACATGTAGACAGTTTGGGGGTGAAACTTTTTATTATTATTAATTAATTTATAAACTGTTTCTTTAGATTGATGGTTTAGTTCATCACAAACTAGGTTGCTCCTGTGAACTGGTATTTTAGGTAAATACCATGCAATAGAAAATTTTGATTCAAGACGAGGGTCTGTCATGCCTCACTTTCCTCATGTGTCCTGTTGTTGTCTCCACTGCGAACTAGGCATGTTAATAGCAATGGATGCCACTGTCCATTAAATACAAATTTAAATTCAGACGAGCCGACCTATTGTGATCATTTCCCAGGCCGAGACCATGTATTGCAGCTTAGCATAAAAGGCCAACAAGTCGAGTGGAATTATATCTTTACAGTCATTGCTGTGCTGACCTGCATTATCTTTTCGGACCAAGTGAGATCACATCGTTTGCAGGTAATATTGGTTTAGCTAACGTTGGCAGTACAAGAATCAGCAGCCACCTTTCCTTGCAGGAGAGTGTACACATGCTCGTTTTGAATGAGGTAATGCATTGCTAGATCTTAATACTGCCCCACTGCGCTGGTTCTACAAGATGCCACTGTCCACTTTGCTGATTTACAACAGGGGGAGGAAGGCTGCACTGGCAAGTGGCTGGATAAAGGCCAGTTCATGCTCTTTGCACAGGTGTCTGTAAGGGTAGGCGTGACGTAAATTTCATTATTCACCCAAATCTGCATGAGTTGGGGATCGCATGCAGACCAACATTTGTGACTATGTGGACTGCACATGCGCACATGCTTTCCATCGACAGAGCCAAGAGACAGTGGCAAGACAGAAATCCTGTGTTACGTCCGGCCACTGTGGTCAGCACACCTCAGGAATATTCACTGACACTTATCAGTTTGCATACATGTATGTGAAAAGCTCAAAATTGGCCCTAGCATATTTGATGCAACAGTTAAGGGGCATTGTATATTATTAAAATATTATTAATTAGTTTATCAGACTTGTATTTCTAGTGACAACTAGCAAGGATAGCAAAGGTTAATAGTTTAGTCGACTAGTTGTGCACATCCCGATAGTGAAAATACATCCAGTTTACTACAACACAGTAATTACACTGAACAAGTCACTTCATTATGTAGATCAGCTGCATCAGCATTATTTTGTTATAAAACCATTATGACACCAGCCTGCTGTCTAAACAGGGATTTATCCTTTTATATTAATTTCACATGATGTATATGCATATATGTATGTGGTCACACAAACTACGCATGCACACACACCCATCAACAGGCTGGAAGGTTTCCCATTCCCCTCCAGTGCGCTGCATCTGCCGCTGCATCTTGGAATGGACAGAGTGAGACATCTTGCAGCGAGTGCAGCGTGGCATGTTTGTGGCAAACAGCAAATGTGATTAATGGCTTTATTACCGAGAACCACAAAAGACACATCGCCCACAACTGAGAGCAGATATGTGAGCTGGGAGAGGAGAGACACAACACAAACACACACACACACACACACACACGCTTCTCAGCTCTCGTACACACATATGACATGACAAACATCACCTCTCCGGGCAGACTTATGCCTGTTGTCTCAAGCTATGACATGGACAGAAGCCAAAGATGCTGGAGACAGACAGCCTGGCACACTTCAGCTCTTTGATAAGCAATCAACAAATCCCTCTACACTTTCCGATGCCCCTTTACTTCAAAACAACATCCGACCTAAGTCACTGTAGCCACTGGCAGCTGGCAGAATGAGTCTGGAGAGCCAGGAGAGCCTGCCCTTTATCAGGATAACAAAAGCCCTTTCATTTCCTTTTGAATGAGGGCAAGATGGTGAGGCATAAACATGCTGACAGCAGCAGCAGTGAGAGTAGTGGCATTTCAAAACTGCTATCAACTTTTCAGTGTATAAAAACCTCCTTCTGAGCCTCTCGCTTTTTCAGAATTTTGTAGTTGAGCTTAACCTCCCCTCCCTCTCTCCTGCTTATCGGCACACACACATGCACACTCAAGACGCCCAAAACACTCCTCTCTTGCCCGCTTACCAAGCAATCCAATCTGTTTTCAAACAAAAAAACTAACTTCCCCTCCTCTTTTTGCACTCTCTCTCTCTCTCTCTCTCTATCCCATTTCATCTCTCACTTATACAGCCTTGTATGTTTACCTGCATAATCAAATTGCCCGGAAGAGTATAATGAAGAGAGAAAGCCATGCATCATTCATGGAGTCATCTCTTTTATTTGTTCTCCTCTCCTATAATACATCATCCCCAGCTTCCTTCCCCTGGCCGGCTCACTCCTTTCCTGGAATCCTCTTTTTCACACAATTCATAAAACTGTCTCGACTTCACCCACACTTTCATGGCTCCCGTCTCGTCCCTCCTGGACAACACAGGTGGCCTGGCCTTTTTCAAACAGCATCCACCTGTCTGCAGCATGTCGAGGCTAAGGCGGCACTTCAAAGACCCCAGAGACTCCTGAGTGCCAGGAGGAGCCGAGGCACTCTTTCTTCACTCATGCTCTTTGTTTACACAGAGCCCATTCAAGATCAAATAATTCAATTACTAAAACGGCAGAGCAAGCCGCCCCGAGGATGTCAATACCTGTGTGTGAAGTTACTCCGGGAAGATGTGAAGGTGTTCAGGCGGGGTAAAGCCAGTCAGTCTGTGTATGTGTGTATCTGCTCAGGTGTGAGCCTGGAGTTTTGACAGCTCCAGCAGGTGCAGCATTGTCTAGACTTTGTTTCAGAGCTGTTAGACCTTAACAGCAGCCTTACGCAAGCTGAACTGAGGACGGAGAAGATGATTAGAATTGGAAGGAAGCATGGAGAAATGAAGAGGGTGAGTGAGTCAGAGGGAGAGTAGCCTTGAGCCAGTCGAGGAGATGTACAGTACAGAGCAGAGAGAGAGAGAGAGAGAGAGTGCAGTCTATGGAAGTGAGAATGGAGGCTCTGGGATACAGACAAGGATTGACACTGACAGCTAGAAACCTCTGATATATGCTGACTCAGCGCTGTCAGTTCGTGAGAAGAACAACCTGGCTCTGTGGAGTTGAGTCTGTGTGTTCTAAGACGAGTGAAAGTTGCTGTTTGACATGTCTTGTATGACAGGCTGTTTGTTGCTCAGCCTAATCTGTGCATAGGTGTGGCCTTTTAAGGGAGACACAGAGTGTAATAGATTATTGCAATGGGTTGACTCAACTCATCCCTGCAATAAACCAATAATCCACACTCACCAGGACCCATGCACCACACCCCTCCTATATGCTTACTATTATTAGCTCTATTTTCACATTGCACCTTTTGGTACTTTTATAATACTTATTTTATTGTATTTTGTACTCTATTTTATAGTGAATACCAGCAATTGTGCACCTTATTGTAAATGCCAACAATTTTTTTGTCTAAATACCAGCATTTTTGGTACCTTATTGATACTTCTTCGACCAGTGTCTGTCTATCTGTCCAGTATCTATCTAGTATCTATCCATCTATCCATCTATTTATCCATTCATCCATACATCCATCCATCTATCACCTCTATTTCTTTTTAAGTTTGTCCAAAGATTGGGCTGACAGCTACAAACTCATTTATCATAGCCTAATCTGATACAGGAACTGTCAATGTCCGTTGCTTTTATAAGTCCATGAACGCAGCTCCGTAGAGTACCAACATGCCAAAGAAAAAACCTCTAATACCTCTTTGACAAGCTATAATAGGACAGCAGTCTATCTGCAATCATCTGGACAGGCAGAAAATCACTGAACCATTCTGAACTCTCTCTCTCTCTCTCTCTCTCTCTCCAACAGCGTATTCCTGCAGCAGAAACACAACTTGGTTCACCAGCTGAAAATGAGTAAATGAAGATGGACAGGAAGAGGTCCACCACACTCCCAGACTCCCCTCTTTCACTCTGAAGCTCTCTGAATAATGCAAAAATAAAAAATGCCCCCTCATTAAGTTACAGTGGATTTACTAGTTTAAATTTAACTCGGGGGTGGGGAAAAAAAAGAAGCTTTATGACACAACTTTGTCCCTGGTGAAATACATGCTCAATTTATTGAGACAAATATTAACAATACTACCTGGGCACTGATTACAAACTCTAAAAAAATGAAACTGCACACGCTGATTGGTCAAAACAAATCAATGAAAAGGAAAACTGAACAAACTGACAACAAGAACCAACAATTGAGTTTAGGATGACCAAGAATATTTCATATCCACCACACCTACACATCATCTGCTCCGTTTCACTCTTGTTCCCTAATACTCTTTAGATTCTTCCCAGTGGAGATGAATTCGGAGATGGGATGTTACACAGTGTCAAACCCCAACACTGTCTCTGGACCAGCCATGCGTTACAGGGGCTATTTGTGGTAACAGGGAGCTGCTATTTTTGTAAACTTTCAAGGCAGGTTCTTGAGAGCTTCAGTCTCTTTATTGATCCCACTCAACAGCCACTATAAATCAGACAAAAAGGAAACAACTGACCCACAGGGATGGAGTCTTAATTGGCCTTGTCAGCTGCCAAAAAAAGCCCCAAGTAAACACTCTCATTTCAAATAACTAAGGCATAGAAAAACTCACCAAAAATCTTTAGGAAAATTAATGGCTCTTTTACCAGCAAAGGAAAAAACAACAAAAGAAGACAGCGATAAACAATGAAGAAGTGCAGGTTGTGACAATGCAGTTAGGGGGACTTTCACTGAAAAAGTAGGATTCAAGGAATACTTTACTGCATACTTCTCCTTGTGAGCATTTTACAGAGAAATTACATTTCCAGACACTACACAGGGATTTCAATGTCCAGTGCAATTAATGTAACTTTTAAATTTCCTTAAGTTTTCCCTGTGGGAATGTAGCATATTGTAAAACCGCATAGTGTTTTTTGAGTCCTCATTTGTTTCCGTTGCATTATCTTTTCAGCTTATGCGTCTAATCCAGTTTTGGATTTGTTGCTTCAGTGCCCGTTTTGTCGCAAGTACATCCTCTGATTTAATCCTTTGTGTGCAGTACATTAGCAAAATAAATTAAGTTGTGACAGAGGGCCGCAGTTGTTCTCTAATTCCGGAGAGCACTGCCGTAGTCTCTCTCATCTCCGTTCGGTCACATCTGCCAAAACAAAAAAGGCTGCCTGCATCTTTTTATGCTTATCTATTCATAGGGACAACTGGCATATTCATTTGCATACTATTTTGTGTATTACAAAAGTCATTCAAGCAGAAACATCCAAGTAATGCATTCCGAAGTCAACAGTTTACAGTGGCTTGCATGAATGCCTAATGGTGAGGCATCGTGAGTCTTTTAAAAAAGGTTCTCCAGTACCAAAAGAATGTGCAATAAGCTGCAAGGTTGAAAAGTAAGATAGACAGGAGAGCAAGCTTAGCGGAGTGATTGGATTTAACGAAGTCAGGAGCAGAACTTCACAAAAACTGACACATCTACCTCTTTCAGCAGACACTTTCCAAAACACAAACAAAACAATAAAAATAACAGCCTTTTTATTTCATGATTTAATAACTGCGTGTACCAGTGTGTCAACAGCATGAGTCAACATATACTGATATCCAGCATATCTACAGAACTATGTGCACATCCATGCTGTTGTCAGTGCCTGTTCTAAACAAATTCAGTGCTTCAGAGACTTCAATCATAGATCTGAACTCCAAAAATGAAGACTATGAAAATAGGATTACCATCACATTTTATAATATAAATACATACTTAAATAATTTGACGCTTTATTTACATGTGTCGCTACATTTACTACACATTTACAGTAACTAATAACTGTTTTTTGAATTATTTGAAATATCATTTTCCCAATCAGTTGATTGTTTGGTCTATTTAATCTAAGTTCCAATTTCCTTAAACCAAAGGGGTGTTTTCAAAGAACTTGTTTCGTTCAGTCAACAGTCTGAGAAAACATGGAAAAAACTGATTTAATATAATTTAAGACAAAGAAAAACAGCAAAACAGTCCAAATTCAGAAGTGCATACTGAGGATTGCTTGTAATTTTGGCTTACAAAATCACTCAACAAAACTATTTGTGATGAATACTCTAATGAATGTTTTGGCTCTACTGAATACACAGAATATCTTACTAATATGATTAACTATTAATATTTTGTGTCTTATTTATTCTGTACTGAAATCTTTCAGGACCCCATGTACTCGGTCTTGTTTACAACATTTTTAACAGCTAACAAGAAATACAAAAAAGCAGGAAAGAGAAAGTCGGATTTGGTTATAAAGAACAAACGAAAAAGTCTTATATTCATGGTCTGCAGCTAATAATCTTTTGTCAAGAACACTTTCCCTCTGAGTTTCTGCTGCAGTCGCACTTCTGACAGTGGGCAGCTCTGACCTTGCGAGTGAACCATGACTGTATTTTTCTACCAGTGATTTCTGCTTCACGGAGTGAATGTGTGGGTTCTTTTCTAGCCTCTTGACCGAGACGAGGCTTAACTAATGAGCTCTATCGGCATCAACAACTCATAACAAGAATTTTGCGACCGCTTGACCTCGGTTATATACTAATGGATTTTCTCATTTGTGCTCAATTCATAATAGAATAATTTTGGGATACAAAAGAGCTCCAAATCAAAGCTGGAGTACGTGCTCCTTTCCTGACAGCGGCTGAACAACCTTCACACGGTACATATCAAAGGAGCCACTTGAGTGTGAAACTCTTGTTAATGGATAGATTGAGACGGACAGAAAATGTCTTTTCAAACATTTTTGTATCGGTGAAAACATTTAACTTGGGAAGACTGATGGCCCAGACCTACGCTTGTTTGAATGCATCCTGACAGAACACAATATATCACTCAGTACAGTCAGTATGTGACATCTCCACAACTAAAAGCATTTGTCTCAGCCTCAGGTACACTGGCAATTCCAGTATACTGTCAAACTCCTACATCCTCCTCTGACATCCAATCTACCTTTTTGCATTCATTCTCGCTCTAGTGCCTCCGTCCACTTTCGGTCCTAAAAGTCAGCGGCTGGCGCCTGCAGCTCTGCGATAAACAAGAATGAGTCAGTCAGCTTGGGTATGCTACAGCTGCAAAAAGGAAAAAAACTCAGCCCAGCTGTCTGTCTGTATACATGTAAATGCATTTATGTATTTGCTTCTTTGTTGGAATTTTAGTAGATGTACAGTATTCTCCTGTTAATCAAGTTGACATCCATGACTGTCCACACTCAAATAACATATGTAACAAAGCCTTTGAAGCGTCTAAGTTAATTCGGAGAAACAGGTCTGATTTGTTGTGTTCACATGCCTGACCTATAATGCTGATTCTGATAAAACACAAAGTTTTACACATGGCAGTAGATGTTCAAATATGGATTTTACTGCAAAAGAAGTTTCAAATTCTAAAACATGGATGCTTCACACACACCTTTAACCCAACAGCACAGAAGATCTATGCAGTCACAAATGTGTTACGATGTGCACCAACAATTTGTGTCACCAAGTACGACCAGATGTTAAATATGGACACTGTCTCCTTCTCTGTTCCAGAGTTATGGCAGTAAATAATGTCCAGGGAAGTGTTTCTGCAGAACATCATGATTACAATCAAGCTGAACTCTGATTTTTGGGATGTAAAATTTCTTTAGTTTATCATATTATACACTTGTGTAAAATTTTGTCATTACTGACGTGTGAATTCTTGAGGTCACAGTGACATTTTACCACCAAATTTAATCAGTTTATGCTCGAGTCCAAGTGGACGTTTGTGCCAGGTGTAAAGAAATTCCCTCCCGGCCTTCCTGATATATTGCATTCAAAAGAATGAGTCAAGCATGAAGTGAGTGACCTTGACCTTTGACTACCAAAATCTAATCAGCTCCTCATTTTCAACATCTGTGCCAAACTTGGAGAAACTCCCTTGTGGACTTTGTGACATATTCCATTACAGGAAGGTGATGGACGTAAGGCCTGAAAACACAAACCCTCCAGCCCCTGCTGGCACAGAATCATAAAAATGCGACCCGAGAACCAGTCAGAAACAGACGAGAGGATAATTACACCCAATCCAAAACGCAGAGACCCAAACAGACAACAGAGAGGAACGCTGACAGGGAGATGATGCATCACCAATTGATGAGCTGCAGCGGCCCGAGAGAGTGGCGGTACGTGTCATTTTTGCCGTGCACTTCATAATTCACACTTGTCATCTCGCCACAAAAGCACATTTTTCTTTCTGTGATTATTAAACCGCGTCGCCTCTGCTGATATAGAGTCTGCTGGGATGAAACCAAATATTAGACAGAAACAGACAGATAGATTGACAAAAAGATCAGGGAGGTGTGACAGCGCAGTGGGACCCTACACTGAATATAATGAGGAAACAGTCTCAGTTTAGGTCAGTTATTCGGAGCAGCTTGAACCTCCTTTGCACTGTTTCTCTCCTCTTCAGTCTCCCTCTTACCCCGTTGATCACAGCACCTCCTTCCTACTGCTTTATTGTCTTCTTCTATATCTCTCCAGTACTGTAAGTTCCATTAAGCAGAGAAAAATCAGAGATAAAAAGCGCTTCACTGGCATCGCCCTTCGTTTGTCCCGATAGCAGCTGTATAAGCCTCTATATCTCGCCTTGCATGCCAGTTAAATCTCTAAATGACTCAAAACTTCTGAAGATCACACAGGTTCTGTTGTTCCTTCAGGTGGTTTGGCCTTAAGAAACTTCAGTGTGCTCTCTTTGAAGTTCACTGCTTGTTTAGGATTTTCTGTCTGCGGTGAAATGAAAGTTTGACACTGTTTCAGAGAGAATGCAGTTCCTTTGTTTCATGTGTTTTCAAATGTTATACAGCACGATCAGTGAGAAGGTATGTTTTGTTATTGATGAGCTGTCATCTACTAATCCCAAACACAGGCTATTTTCATTCTCAACGTCATAGATCATACTGCTCCCTAATGTTTGCGCACATGAACTGATTTTTATTAATATTCTTGCTCTCAGGAAGTTTAAAGACAACACCAGACTGATCTGATTCTCCATTTTCGTCGGGAGAAAAAGAACATTGGCCGAAGCAACATCAGGAGATTCGAATGAAACGAAACATCTCTGGCCTCACTTTTAATTTTTCGTTTTGCAGACTGGCATTTTCAGCCAGCATTGGCAGCTCATGTTGTCAGACTACAATGGGTTTGGGTTGTGAATGCTTGTTTGATAGCAGAACATCAGAGCACAGAGCTGACACTGAGCTGACAGCGAGCTAGAGAGTCCAGGAAAGTCGACTGTGCTAATGCCCATAAATGCAACTGCTCACAATGCAGCCCCAGTAAGTATGTGAACAATGACATGTTTTCTATTGTCCTAGTTCTACTGCAGCATGTTGGATCAGAAATGAATCAACAGCTATGAGATTATAGTGCTGGCTTTCAGCTTCAAAATTGTTTGATGTTCACATCTATACAATGTTCAAAGTGCTCTTTTTTTTTCTACAGTTGAAAAATCGCAGCACAATGCAGTACTACAATGAGAAATTTTCCAAATCCTGGTAGTTCTTAAATGTATTTGTATATTGCGTATCTGTCTTTCAGCATTTATCATCGAATGAGTCATGATATACAAATGCAAAGAGTGATAATAATCAAGCTTGCCAGAAAAGATCGATTACGATGTGGCTCATTCTTCAAGTTCTTACACCCACTGATGTACACTGTGTACTACCTGACTCATTGCCATCATGCAATAGTGTTGTCATATTATCCTACACTTCTTTTTTTGCTACTTCAAGTGTTCCTTATCAGATTCAGTAAATTCAAATCCACAAACTTCATTCTAACTGACCTTCAACTCCCTCTCTGGTCATTGAGTAAACCCTTATAAACTCATCCCTGTGTATCTAAGTTACATATCTAGATGCTTTTTCCATAAAAATGATCCATTTTTGTCTCAAAAAGGCTTAAATGCAACTCTACTGTTCCTTCCTTTAGAAGGTAGAAAGAAGTTTCCTACTCTCTCCACTTATCCCAGCACATCAGCTGACCTACGACTCTGCAAAATAACTCTATACAATGGCATTGGAATAATTTAGCCATACATGTTCAAACTGGAAACTGACCATGAAAAAGAGATACAGACACTCCCAACCCGACAATTTGACGGGAGCACAAGCCAACATCCTGGTTCCAGACCCCATAGGACACCCTGAGAGGTCCTCTTGTCCATGTCTAATGATTCAGAGCATTTTTGACCACATAAGAGGGACCAACACAATATTTGGCAGGTGGTCATAATGTTATGCCTGATCGGTGTAAAAACACAGTATAGAGATTAACACAGTATAGAGATTAATACTAATGTGATAAAACATAGGCAGAAAGGGATCTCTAACTTGATAAATGTTGTTTGTTCATTTGGAAGTTTGTGTCTGTGAGAGCAAAGGTATACAATTTGTGGAAATGAATCTTCATCAAAAGTTAAGTGTGCTGCTGAATGTCAGCATGCACAGATAGAATAATTTTGCAGGGCTAGTAGCTATATTGGAGGGGGGATATGTATTGCTTTGGCATAGTTTAAGTATTTTTTGATATTTTAAATTATGTCAAACATATTTAAACTCAAAAAATGTCCTTCAGATAAATTTATAAATTATTAAGTCAATTGATGTTTTGTTATAGTAGATGGAGACAGACTTGACTCTTAAAACACATCTGGTTAACTCTGGAATTTGGTTCTTAGCTGAAAAACAGAAACACACACAAAAATATCCCCAAAAATCACTCTTAACTCCAAACTCCTTGGATCTCTCGAACTAGCCACTTCCATTAGGCCCATTGTTAAAGGAACACTCCTGCTGCTGGAGTACATTTTGCGGCCACGCTGATTACAGCAGATATAAATGGGTTCCGAAAGACTGAGTTGTTGAAAAGGGCTGGTGTAGCGGACCGTGGCGCTGTGTGTCTGACGGATGATAACTGGACAGAGTGGTGAAGCGAAAGTGCCTGAGCTGCAGTGACCTTGGCGCTGAGGATGAAGGAGCGGAGTGGATGGAAGTGAGGAGGTGAAGCTTCAGTGGAGCGCTCTGCCCATCCTAACACATGCTGGGAGAGCATGACAGAGGCAGGGGAGTAGGAGATCAAATTAACTACACTTTAGCTCTCTTGTCCTTTCTTGACTCATTCTGCCTGCCTCATGTACTCTCTCACAGACACACAAACCATCAGCGGTGATGTGGGTGTGCACACTTAGTACATCACTTTATAAGATAAATGCATACACTGTAATTCTACATTTAATGACAGCATGCCACAGTAAAATATGAGGTTTACTGTTTCATATTGGAACAACACCTTCCAATAATACGCTGCTTGTACATAATTTGCCACTGTAATCAACATTAACTGTAGCTGCCTTTGAATGACAACATTTTCTTCATTTAAAGTGTGTAAAAACTACTCTGAATTGCTGACATATACTAGAAATGACAATGTGCTGTTAATCTTTATAATGCAGAATTGAGATCTACCAATTCTGTTTGACATTCTGAAAATTGTATATAGCACAGAAACACTAAAAAAAACAAAAACAAGAAAAGACAAGTTAGATTTTTATGAATTGGGAACATTTATTCAAAGACAACAGTATATAGAAAATTTTAGTTTGTCAAATGTATTTTATAACCCAAGGAAAAATAATTTAAGTTATTGGGAAATAACAAAAAAAAATGTTAAATGCGTTGAATATAATTAAAGTGTCTCTAATCTTTATGATCCACAATTGAACTGTAAAAAAATGCATATAACGCTAAAAAGCCTAAAACAAAAAAGCAGAAAGGATAAGCTACATTTTTATTGATCGGGAACATGTATTCAAAGACTGCAGTGTTTGAAAATTTTAGTCCGCTTATTTATTTTAGACACAAAGAAAAATTATTTACGATTAAAAAAAAAAGTTTTTAAAATAGTCCATCTCAGGGCATTAGTGTAAAGATGGCAATACTATTCATAGCTGTCTGAATCAAGAAGCTACTGAAAACAGTACTTTGTAAACTATTGTGTGAAGATTTCTTGCTCAACTAACACTCAATTTTTACAGTAACATCCTGTTAACGGTCCTTTTTATTTTTGGCTCAATAAGAGCACCTAGTTTTACAGTTTTTAAAAGCTTCTTAGAAAAAAAAGAACACTACCGTTAGAATTTGGTCTAAATTTCACAGTGAGTTTATACCATGTATAAACAGTTTTTCTTTTTGTACACACATACATTTACACACACACACACACGGTCAAAGTTAAGCCTTCATGTGTGTGAAGGTGATGGGCTCTGATAAAAATCAGCTGTTGACCACATAGGAGAGGTTGGGAGGTCCCGATAAGGATATAGCAACATTGGGGATCACAGTGGTCCAGACTGCTTATTAGGGTTTACTGGGGCAGACACATTATCAATGGGAGGCTTTCTTCCCATAGAGATAAGCAGGTGTAAATCAAAGATACTGTGACCAGAAAACAAAGTCAGGGAGAGCAGCGGGACTATTATTAGCTGCAGAATTACACTGTGTTTGTCGAAAGCTCTTCCGATCAAACAACATGACCTTCATGGAGGAGCTGACAGTGTGTGATGTGTCATGTCTGTGAACGAGGCTGAGGCTTTTGTCAAGAGAAGAGTTCTGTTTCACAATATTTCCAGTTTAAGGTGCAAATTTGTACATTAAGATTAATTTTCAGAACTGAGTAGAGCCTGATTACCTGAAAAGCAGCTCGATTGTAGTTTACGAGTAGCATTACAAGACGTCCCAGAGCTTCTACAAATACTATTATGTAATAACATTATTACACAATGTAATAATGTCAACACAGCATTACAGCATTATGTAATAATGCTATGTTCACAAATAAACATGTGGTGGCTTGCATGTTTGCAAACTTAGAAAGGTGCTGCAGTGTGGCTAATGCACTAAATTTTTAACAGTCCAGCACATTTCTTGCTTAGTCACGGTGCTAAAAATGAGGTCTCGATTTAAGACATAGCGTGAGCAGCGCGTTAGCAGAGGGGCAGCCGCTCCATCCACATTAATGCACTGTGATTCCGTGTGTAAAACACCAGAAAATAAGCTTTAAGCATGAAAACACTTACTGGGTCGCATTTATGGGAGGCTAGTGGGAGTAGACAGCTGGATTCACTAAAGTAGCATTAGATCTGTTTTGTCAGCCTTAATTAAGCCGTGCATACAGTAAAGGAGTATTTAGCCTTGATTAAATGAGTCTGAAAAGTTAAATATAAACTACTAATTAACAAATAAACCCAGTAAAGGTGGTGGGAGACAGGAGGAGGATGGATAAGCTATCATCCGCGTTGGAGAACATGTCCCAACCCATGTAGGACACTGTGTCAGCACTGGGCAGCTCCTTCAGTGACAGGATGTTTTGCTCACAGTGTGTGAATCAGCACTGCTCCCAGTAGACCACACATGGAAAACTGTCACTCTGGTGCAACATCAGTGCATTAAAACCTTTGCATGAAATATTCTAAAGTCTCTGCATAGTACCCTTTTCTCTACATATGGAAAAATATGTGCAATATTAGTATTTTCTACTCATGGGAAAAAAACTGCAATATAAATATAATCTGTGCAATACCAGCAGGTTCTACTCATGGAAAGATCTGTGCAATATCAACAGAATCTGTGCAATAGCAGTATTTTTAATATCATCATTTTCTACTCATAGAAGAATATGTTTAATATCAATAGAATCTGTGCAATATCAGAATATTTAATATAGTGATACAGTGTGGTTTCTACACATAGAATAACCCTCTGTAATGCTGTTTCTTTTCCATATTTAGAGGAATCTGTGCAATATCAAGACTTTCCAAATGTAGAAATCTGGACTTTATTAACATTGTTTATGTATATAAACACACTTTTTGTTTGTTGATTGTTTTTTACTGATGTTTCCTATGTTTTACACCATCTCTTCTGCTGCTATAACACTCCAAATTTACTCAATGAACGGTTATCTTATCTCATCTATTTTTTCCTCACAGCATGCTCAGAAATGTTAGAAAATAACCAGAAGAATATGACTAACATCAATGGAAGAATCTGAGTAATATGAATCGAGTCTATGCAGTATCAGCATTTTTAATACCAATATTTCTTATTCATGGAAGGATCTGTGTGATATCAGTGTCCTTCTACTCAAAGAATAACCCTCTAGAATGTTCTTTTTTCATGATTAGAGGAATCTGTGCAATATGCAGGCTTTCCACATGGACAAATCTGTTCAGTATCAACATTACTTATGCATACTTTTCTCTCTGATGTCCCCTTTGTTTTTACACTATCCCCTTTGCTGCTATAACACTGCAAATTTACCCACTGTAGAATCAATGAAGTGTTATCTTACCTTATCTATTTTTCCTCACAGCATGTTCAGGGGTGTTAGGAAATAACCAGATAATGCATTTAAACCTGTGCATTATGAATACTTTGTACATTCTAAAGACTCTATATAGTGTCAGTTTTCTACATATAGATAAATCTGGACAATATCAATAGAATCTATGCAGCATCAGCATTTTAAATATTAGCATTTTCTACTGGTGGAAGAATATGAGTAATATCAATAGAATCTGTGCAGTATCAATGTTTTTCTACTCAGAATAATCCTCTGTGATGTTGTTTTTTCCCCCATATTTCCCATATTTAGAATAATCTGAGCAATATGTAGACTTTCCACATGTAGAAATATGTTCAGTGTCAACACTGCTAATATATATATTTTTTTTACTGTCGTCTTCTTTGCTGTTATAACACTCGGAATTGATCCACTGTGGAACCAATAAAGGCTTATCTTACCTTATCTATTTTTCCTCACAGCAAGTTCAGAGGTGTTAGGAAATAACCAGATGCATTTAACCCTGTGTATTATGAATATTTTGTACATTTTGATGAATCTGTATAGCAGGGGTAGCCCGATCTAGTCCTTGAGAGCCCCTATCCAGCATGTTTTAGATGTTTCCCTCTTCCAACACACCTGATTCAAATGATCAGGATTGTTATTAGGCTTCTGCAGAGCTTGATGATGAGCTGATCATTTGAATCAAGTGTGCTGTAAGAGGGAAACATCTAAAACATACTGGATAGGGGCTCTCGAGGACCAGGGTTGGCTACCCTGCTGTACAGTGTCAGTTTTTCTACATATAGAAGAATTGTGCAATATCAACAGAATCTGTGCAATATTGGCATTTTTATATTAGTATTTTCTATTAATGGAAGAATATGTGCAATATCAATGTTTTTCTACTAATAAAATAATCCTCTGTAAGTTTTTTTTTTCATATTTAGAGGAATCTGTGCATGAATATTTGTTTTCTTACATGTTCCCTTTGTTTTTACACTATCCCCTTTGCTGCTACAACACCGCAAATTTACGCGCTGTGGAATCAATAAAGGGTTATCTTATCTATTTTTCCCTCACAGCATGTTCAGAGATGTTAGGAAATAACCAGAGCGAGCAGTTGACAGTGTGGTCTTCTGTCATCATTCAATGTTAAAAGAAAAGCAGTTTTAAGAAACTGAATACGGTACATTTGATGTATGATACAAACGACTGCCACTGACTTCACATAACAATAGATTCATTTTCTGCTTGAGCAATGCATCGGAAATAGGAGAATCTGGTGTGACGAATGAAATTGGTCGATGATACAGAGAATCGTGCGAATTTAAACGTTTCTGCAAGACACTCAGGACATCTGGAGTCACTGTGGTGAACACGCACACACATGGACTGTACACAGCCACAAACACGTCTTCATCCTCCTCGGGGTACAATTACCACATCGCCCAGTCCACAGTAATTAGCATAGCAGCAACTCATTAAAAGTCATTATTTAGATAGAGTGTCCACTGACCTTCCTCAACCACACTATCGGCTACATTCCTTTGTTCACTTCTGCCCGTGTGTGCGCGAAGTTACTGTCCAAACACAGCGTTCCCAGTGCAATTTAATGGGACTGTTTATACCTCTGGCTTTTTATCTAGCTATAATTGTGGGTGAGTGTCTGTGGAAGACAGAGAATGTTTTCCCATCTGGGGCAATGAAGAAGCAAAAATAACTAAATAGTAAAAAGTGTCAAAATATTATAATATGAGCTCTATATCATGTGTTCACAGCGCTGTTGTTGTCAACCAGAGTGATACGTAGGTACAATAAATGTCTTTTTGTGTCAGAGGGCTTTGTTTTTTTTAGCTTCTTTCGACTGTAAAAACAGGCACAGAAACAAGCTTTGGCAAACGTACACTGCGAAAGGAATATCCTGATGAGCTGCTCAGACTGGGTTTATTACAAGGTAAGTTCTCAACAACAGTCTACATTTCTATTTCTAATAATGGAACCAGCTCCAGAAATGTTGGCATCTCAGATAACACAGCTCTTTTATAACAATAATATGGAAATGCACTCCAACAAGACCTAATGGATATGGCTTGATTATCTAAACATTACAACTTTCCATTAAAAAAATACAGAAGAGTTACACTTAACAACAGGATCAGTCTTTAAATGATGTTGCACAAAGTTATTAAAAGATCTAAAAAACAGAAACTGGGCAAGACTGGACGTTCTCAAATAATAAAGCACAAGTATAATCCATTTTCCAATTACATAATGCTATTTTCTTTTTGCCTTTCCATTTTAAAGTTGAAACGAACAAACAAGAAAAGTGTCATTAAGTTGAAGTTCTGTTAGACTCTAGTTAAGTAGAATCTTCGTAAGTTTCTTCAAAATCTGCATGGATGTCTTTTTGCAAATTAAGTGCATTTCTTTTTTTGCAGTCGGCTGGTTTTGAGTGCTTGTTTTTGTAGCCTGATATACAGTCTGAATGGGACCAACGGAGTTATTGCTGTGAGTTGCATCAGTGTCCGCTCGCTTGCTCCGACAGTTAAGAGAGGAGAGAAATAAGGAAAGATTTATGGGGTTGAGGGGAGGGGAGGGAAAGGGGGTATTAAATTGAGAAGGAGTTGTGCGAGCAGATGAATTAAGTTTAAAAATGTCTGGCAGACAAAGGGAGGATGCAGAAAAGAGATGGTTGGCTATAGAGAAAAGCGAGCCTCAGTGTCAAAGTGTTTATTACAGTGGGGCTTGTTTTACAGCAATACTGAAGTCTGTGAAGGTAAGGTAGGGGAAACATCATTATCTACTTAAAATGGTCACTTCCAAGTCAAAAAAATTTTCTACCTCCAGATAATGAGTCATCTGAAAGTACCCACAGCATAGCCTGCAAACTGTTGTTTACTCTGTTTCCAACATGAAAATAATGTCAGGTACAAAAATCAATTTCAAGCTAAGAGCATGTTATGATTGTCACCCTTTTACCTGAGTGCAAGCAAGCTGTTTAAGAGCCAAACAAACACTTTAAAACACCAAAGGCACACAATAAGATCCTCTAAGTAACCAACTGAGCCGCTCGCCCAGGAACTCCCATGTTACTGTTTTCGTTAAAGGAGTCTGGTGGCTTGAAGAGACAGCAATACAATATTTCCTGTTGGAAAGGTGGAGATAAAGCAGTGAAAATATTCCAGGGCAAGCACTTAAACTGATATTGATTTTTTTTGTTTGGTTTTTTTTTTAGTTCTCAAAACTGGTGGTGTGCCAACCCTCATCTACTGTAGTAAATCCAAGGACTAACCCCACTTCAAAAAATCCAAGCTAACCCCGAGGCTGACGGCAAAGTTCTCTCCGTCTCTAAAATGCTTGGCAGATGTTGATACCTGTCTTCATTCTGCTTATTGTCACACTCTTTTTCAAACTGCTTTTTTGATAAGCCTGGATGCTTTGCAGCTCAGTCAATCGTTGCCAGTGCTAGAAAACCAGCTTTTTCTTCAGGATTTTCAATGACTGAATCAAGGTCTACCATTTTAACGACCGTGCAGCCAATAGGACTGTGATTCACCAGTGCTACTAGCTTTTCTAAGGCCTGAAAACAGAGTAATGTGGAGGTACAGAAGTCTGGTTTCCTGTCAGACCACTTAATTTACAATATATTGAAAGGTTATCATTTAATTTTTGCAAAATGATAGCCAAAACCTACTGTCTATCACAGTTCTAAATCCAAACATGTTGGCTCAACCTACATATGCAAGGAAATACAGTGAGATAATGAGTTTACAAGAACTTCTAAATTTGTTTCATGGCATCAACTTTGGCTCTATGATGTGTTACAAAAGCTGCCATCTCAGTTTCTTGCTCTGACTGTTATTCAGATAATTACCTAAGATGTTGTTGATCGCCCTGCTTTGGGGGAACTATTTGATCTGCGAAACAGTGGCAGCACAGACTGAGGAAAAGTTACAAAATCACTCAAGACAGGGTGTAAACAAACTACAAACAAACCTAAATCGTGTGGTTGTCTGACTTTTGTCTTAGTTTTTTCAGCAACGCTGCAGTCTGTCTAGCCAGTTTTGTCATGGTCTCACAGTGTAGGTGTGCGCGCGTTTGGGTTTGAGGGCAGTCCTGCAGGCAGCGATGTTCTCGGGAAGCACAGTGTGACATGTTGGGGACAAGTCAAAGGAGCCTGTGCGAGTCTGCTGTCTCATGGATGGCAGAGCGCCCAGGGCACAGCATCATCTCTCCAATTAGGACAGCACGAAAGCAGGCTCCCTGCTACATCATCTACTTTACACACAGCTGTAAGCTCCTCCACAAAATGGTTCATTCCTGAAATTGTTGTAGAGTTAGAGTCAGAAAACTTTCTACTTCATGGCAAGTTTAAGTTCTAACTTTAGGAGTAACTCAAACTGTTAAATGACTCATGATGTGTATGACACATATTTTCATGACATACACAGCCTAGACATAATATCTTGGCCAGTGAACAAGTGAAACAAGGAATGTATAATTATTAGGAGTAGTTAAGATAGATAGCTCCTATAAGTCAGGGGTATCTGTGTCTCTAGGAAACAGAATATTGGACAAAAAGTTTTCCTCCTAATGAGTGAGCCTGAGGGCTTTTAAAGTTTGACGCCATCATATTCCCTCTGATCAGGTGCGATCAGAGCACAACACACTGAGCAACAGAGCCGTGAGAGAGTGAAGGAAGAACAGCTGAAGCATTTCTGTTCAACTCAATGAGGAAATAATGAGCTTAAACCTCACAGCGTTTCTTTTGCCGCCTCCTTGACACTGTGGAGTCAAGGACTAATGTGCATTAACCCTCAAAGAATTGCGTGAGTCACTGGACAGTTTTGCTCATCCTTTACACATGACTGCAGCGGAGTAGGAGGAATTATATGGCACATAATTACTCTGTCCATAACCAGCAGTTTTGCCGCAAAGAATTTAACGTACGCAACTGTTGGTAATAATTTATCTTTGAGGTTTGATTCCTTTTAGCGTGAACAGCTGGACTCATAGAAAAGTAGAAAAAACAGGAAAATTAATAATTGCTTTGGGTGATGGGATGAAGAGACAAAGCTATTAAAATCGGACAAGAAATAATTTTCCAGACATATGAGAAAGACAGAGGACAGGGGAAAATAAAGATGATAAAGAAACAATGAAGGCAGGCAGATACTGACAAGAAAACCAACTAAATTATTGTGGAATTCCCTCCACAGGGACAATACACTTTAGTGGTTTTGTATTTATGTGCACTTTGGTCTGTGGTTTTAATAATCATGTCAGCTACGCCACAGTGCAGCAGAAGTTCGCTTGCAAAGTGTTGCAGCAGCCAGCAAAAACAAAATGCTCATCAGCTGTGAGGACAATTGGAGAGAGACAAGCACAAAAGGACAAAAAAAGCTGCTGACAAAGCAGGTCAAACAATGTTAATGTGGTAAAAGTGGTTTGGTGGTTTGAAAGCAGCAAGACTAAATTTACACAACTGCAAATTATTATCACCCCAAGCGAGGGCAAGCCAGGACAGGAAACTAATCTCCTTTATCACCCTAAAAGGTGCCATCCCAGTGAGCACACACTGTGTATAAAATTACAGGCTCATGCAGAGGCTGTTAGGATCACACGCGGTGTCCAACATGCTAATTACACCGTCATTAGCAAGGGAACCTGACCGAAACAACGATCAATCACATTCTCAATTGTGGTTGCTTCCCCTGATAACAAAAACAAGTAAAAGAGTGAAGAATACGAGCTTATCTTAATGTTTTCATAGCTAAATATTGATTATCCTGCAAAAGAATGTGAGGAGGATGAAACAGGTTTGGTCATTTCTACTGTAGCAGAAGTTTACACTGATCAGGCATAACATTACGACCACCTGCCTAATATTATGCTGGTCCCTCTTATGTGCTCAAAAATGCTCTGAACCATTGGGCATGGACAAGAGGACCTCTCAGGGTGTCCTATGGTGTCTGGAACCAAGACGTTGGCACTGGATCCTTTGGGTACTCTGGCTTGTGCAGTGGGGCCTCTGTCAATCAAACTTATTCCACTGCATCCTGTTGATGCTTGATCACAATGGGGTGTAGGAAGTTTGGAGGTCAAATCTACATGTTGGACCATTGTCATGTTCCTCAACATGTTCCTGATTGTTTGATGTTTTTTCCATGTGGTGGGGTGCATTTTCCTGTGGGGGTAGGCCAGTGACATTTGGGATTTCCGTTTGCATGAGGGAGTGTGCTTGTTGTGGGACAATGTTTATTTGGGTGTCTAAGTCTCATCAACATGGATGTCACAATCCAAGGTTTTCCATCAGAACAGCACATAGTACCAATGTGATCAGTGTTATTCACTTCACCTGTCAGTGGTCATAACATTGTGGCCGATCGGTGTATGTACAAGCTAAGTTAATTGTGCTGAAATGTAGTTGATTCATGATAAGTCAATCAGCTGAAAATTCATTAGCGACAGCTCTGGTAATCAATTCAGTAATTTATAAAATTTTATAAAGAATAAATGTCAAACATTTGCTGGCTTTAGCTCTCAAATGAAAGATTTGAATTTCTTTGTTGTTTTATACTATTCTAAACCCCCTGCACAGCTGGCTGTTATTTTTATTGTCTTAAAATATTTAAATTAGATCAGAAAGCAGCTTCTATTTTCTCAGATATAAGTAATCATCAGCATACTTATGGACAATAGTGACATTATGTACATTTCTAATGATGAGTGCTGATATATTTTATGTGGTATCTAATATTTTTGACATTCTAAACAGACAGCTTTGCCACGGAAAAGGCTGAGGCTGCTCTTTCATCGACTGAACAAGCAGTCAGAGAATATTGACTTCATGTTCAGTTAGCAGGCATCTGGCCAGGCTGAGATATGGAGGTCTTTATCGACATAACTGATACGCACGCACACACACAAGCATGCACACACACACACACACAATCTGGTACTCAAACACTAAAACAGATGTGCAACATGCCCTGAGACACACTCTCTCTCTCTCTCTCTCTCTCTCTCTCTCTCTCTCTCTCTCTTTCACACACACACACACACACACACAAATACTGTGTGTACCACATAACAGATGGGTACACATAACACCCTCTCTTTACACACACAGAGACAAAAACACACACACCTGTCGGGTTGTATGGCGGAGATGGACGGTGATAGATGGTGTCTGTTTGTCAGGTCTTTTCTCTGGTGCTGATCTAATGAGGCGACACACTGTCCTGACTGACACAAGCAGTTCAACAGGGTCAAAGACAAGTTCATGAATTACTAACCCACATCCATAAATAACCGCAAGGTATCGGGCCATACCCGCAGAGAGACACTGATGAAATTTGCTCAGTATCAGATTTTTCATTAGAGAGCCAAGTGTCACGCCCTCCACCTCTGCTGCCTGAGTGGCAGTCTCCTTTCCCCTTCTTTTCCCTCTTCCCCTTTCCCTCTCTCTCTTGCAGGTGGGCGTGAGCAAGGTGTGGGCAGCGAGGAGCACGGCAGGTGCAGCCACTTGTAATCAGCGGAGGAGGCACGCGTGTGATTGGATGATCAGCTCTCACTCTCCCGGTTATAACCACGCTCCACATGCTCCTCGATGCCAGACCGTCGTTTTGCCTCAGTCAGTTGCCAACCTCTGCTCTCGTTCTGTCTGCTCCGTTTGCTCTGCACCCTCGCTATTGCTAACGCTATTCCCTCTCCGCTTCCAGTTGGTTCCCCGTCTGCCGTCCACGTGTGCCTCCTCCGGTTCAGCTCAACCACTGCCTCCACTCCGCCAGTAGCCCAGCCACCGCCAGGATTCCAGTCGTGGATCGCCACCCCCACTCCCGGACCTCAGCTCACCACCCAGCCTGCCTGCCTGCCTGCCTGCCTTCGCTCCCACCTGCTCCGCTCACCTGCTCCGTCGTGCCCCCCTCTCCGTTCAGGTTCAGTAGCATTAGCATTAGCATTAGCGTTAGCCCGTCTGGCTCAGTTTCCCAGTGTCTTGGTTGCTATCAGCTCATAGGTTTTCGTAGCTCGCTTTTTGTTTGTATCAGCTCGTTGGTTTTCGTAGCTCGCTTTCTGTTACCTGTTCGTTTTTTCAGCTCGCCTTTTGCAGCTCGCTTTCTGTTGTTACTTTTAGTTCGTTTTCAGCACTCGCTCGCTTTTAGTTTCGGTTTTGGTTTGGTTTCCTGCTGTGCAGTGATTTTCTGTTTCCGTTGTTGTAATAAACATTGTTATTTTATATATCTGTGTGCCGTGTTTCTTTGCCTGCGCCTGAGTCTCTGCACCGTTCGTAACAGTACGGTCTGGCCAACATGAGCTCAGCAGGCAACGAGACCGGCACTAGTCCTGCCCTTAGTGAGATAGACCTGCAGCAAGCCATAGCTCACCAGGGCGTAGTGATAGGGCAGCATGACTCTTTGCTACAGAGTCTTGTGGAGAGTAACCGCGCGCTGATAAATCAGGTCTCCCAGCTCACGGGGAGGATTAGCACGCTAGCTGCCCATTCGGCTCCTGCTGCCGTTACGTCTATGGCCGCACCCGTTAGCAGTGATCCAGCTAATGCTAGTTTCACGGCCAGCGGTTCAACTCGTGAACCGCATGTGCCCGTTCCTGAACGCTATGACGGCGACATTGGTTCCTGCCAGTCTTTTTTGACTCAGGTTTCGTTAGTCTTTGACTTACAGCCTCACTCTTACGCCGCAGATAGGGCCAGAGTAGCTTTCCTGGTTAGCCTCTTGTCAGGCCGAGCGAGAGAGTGGGGTACTGCGGTGTGGGAACGCCAGGAGGCGATCTGCGGCTCCTATGCCGCTTTCACCGCCGAGATGAAGAAAGTGTTCAACCATCCGGTGCAGGGAAGAGATGCCAGTCACCGTCTTCTGTCCATGCGTCAGGGGAACCGGAGTGTGGCGGACTTTTCCATCGAGTTTCGCACTACAGCGGCGGGGAGCGGATGGAACGATGCAGCTCTGCAAGGAGCATTCTACGCAGCTCTGCAGGACGGCCTCAAGGATGAGCTGGCTACCCGAGATGACGTGCGCAGTCTGGATCAGCTCATTGACCTGGCCATCCGGATCGACAACCGGGTCCGCGAGCGGCGGAGGGAAAGGACCCTCCGCTCGGAGTCTCCGCGGGCCCTTCCGTCTACCTGCCAGAGCCCTCCACCGTCTTCCCGAATCGTTCCTGACCCTGAGCCCATGCAGCTGGGACGCAACCAGCTGTCCGCACAAGAGAGGCAACGCAGGCGGGACGCCGACACCTGCTTATACTGTGGGAAGACTGGTCACTACCTCGCTGCCTGTCCCCAGCGTACAGTAAAAGCACGGGCTCACCAGTAACTGGGGAGATACAGGTGAGCCATCTATCGTCGTCTTCCCCAAATCGGCTGCAGCTCGCCGCCTCCCTCTGCTGGCAATCCCAGTCTGTACCTGTACAAGCCTTCATCGACTCTGGTGCCGAGGAGAACTTCCTGGACCTTCAGCTCGCCCGTCAGATGGGCATTCCTTTGGAGTCCCTGGAGCCCCCCCTGGAGGTCCGAGCCTTGAATGGGCTCCACCTAGCCAAGGTACAGCAGAAAACTGTTCCTGTCACGTTGTTTTTGGCCGGCAATCATCGGGAGAAGACGACCTTTTTCGTTATAGATCACTCCAGTCCCCCCATGGTCCTGGGTTATTCCTGGCTTCGGGCGCACAACCCCCACATCGACTGGAGGAAAGAGGAAGTGATATCCTGGGATCCCCGGTGCCATGAGACCTGTCTGCACTCAGCTCTGACCCCTGCTGACGCCACCAGCCCTGTTCCGGACGCCCCGGTAAGGTTGGACTCCGTCCCTCCCGAGTACCATGACCTCGCTCCGGTGTTCAGCAAGGAGAAAGCCTTGTCTTTGCCCCCTCATCGTCCCTACGACTGTGCTATTGAGCTCGTTCCCGGAGCCACCTTACCCACCAGTCGGTTGTATAACCTCTCCAAACCGGAACAAGGGGCCATGGAGACCTACATCCGGGACTCCCTCGCTGCTGGCATCATCCGCCCGTCTTCGTCGCCTGTGGGGGCAGGATTCTTCTTCGTGGACAAGAAGGACAAGACCCTTCGGCCGTGCATCGACTTCCGTGGTCTCAACGACATCACCATTAAGAACACCTACCCCCTGCCACTCATCAACTCCGCCTTCACCTCCCTGCACGGGGCATCCGTGTTCACCAAGCTGGACCTCCGCAACGCCTACCACCTCATTCGCATCCGCGAAGGGGACGAGTGGAAGACGGCATTCAACACGCCGCTGGGGCACTTCGAATACCTGGTCATGCCCTTTGGACTCACGAATGCACCCGCCGTCTTCCAGAACCTGATCAACGATGTGCTCCGGGACATGATCAACCGATTCGTATTCGTCTACCTAGATGACATCCTCATCTACTCGAGAGACGCCCAGGAACACACCCGCCATGTCCGCCAGGTCCTCGAGAGGCTGCTGCAGAACCGACTCTTCGTGAAGGCCGAGAAATGTGAGTTCGGAGTACCTACCGTTTCCTTCTTGGGGTACATAATCTCGGCGGGAGAGGTGAGAATGGACCCTCTGAAGCTGTCCGCTGTTAGGGACTGGCCCATTCCGGAGAATCGGAAGCAGCTGCAGCGTTTCCTGGGCTTCGCCAACTTCTACCGTCGCTTCATCCGGGACTACAGCAAAGTGGCAGCCCCGCTCACCTCCCTCACTTCGGTTAAGCGGTCCTTCTCCTGGACTCCTGAGGCAGACCAGGCCTTTCACTCCCTGAAGCAACGCTTCACCTCCGCACCCATCCTGACGCAGCCTGATCCCCACTTGCAGTTCGTGGTGGAGGTGGATGCTTCGGACATTGGGGCAGGGGCGGTGCTGTCTCAACGTTCCCCCGCCGACAACAAGATGCACCCCTGTGCCTTTTTCTCTCGGCGGCTGTCCCCTGCCGAGAGGAATTATGACGTAGGCAATCGAGAGCTGCTAGCGGTGAAGCTAGCTCTGGAGGAATGGCGTCACTGGCTGGAGGGGGCGGAGCAGCCGTTCATCGTTTGGACCGACCACCGGAACCTGGAGTACATCCGATCGGCTAAACGACTGAACGCCCGACAGGCCCGCTGGACGCTTTTCTTCGGCCGCTTCAACTTCACCATCACGTATCGGCCTGGGTCCAGGAACGTCAAGCCAGACGCATTGTCCCGCCAGTTTTCCTCCCAGGAGACCCCGGCGAACCTGAACCCATTCTGCCTGGAACTTGTGTGGTGGCTTCTCTCACTTGGGAGATCGAGTCCGTGGTTCGCCGGGCCCAAGAACAGCACCCCGACCCAGGTAACGGTCCTACTAACCGCTTGTTTGTTCCTGATCCAGTTCGCTCTCAGGTCCTGAGCTGGGCGCACTCTTCACGGTTGACCTGCCATCCTGGGACTGCACGCACCGTGGAGGTCCTGCGGCAGAAGTTCTGGTGGCCCACGCTGGAGAGGGATGCTAAGGAGTTCGTGGCCGCATGTTCCATCTGTGCCACCAGCAAGACCTCCAATCGGCCGAGTTCGGGGCTCCTTCAACCGCTGCCTATTCCTCATCGACCCTGGTCCCACATCGCAGTGGATTTTGTCACTGGGCTTCCCCCATCCCAAGGTAAAACTGCCATCCTAACCATTGTCGACCGGTTCTCCAAAGCCGCCCATTTTGTCCCCTTAGAAAAATTGCCCTCTGCCAGGGAGACGGCCGATCATCTGGTGAACCACGTTTTCCGACTCCATGGGATACCTGCCGACATAGTGTCCGACCGGGGACCACAATTCACGTCGGAGGTTTGGAGAAATTTCTGCTCTGCGTTGGGGGCCACAGTCAGTTTAACCTCTGGTTTCCACCCGCAGTCCAATGGTCAGACGGAGCGGACCAACCAATCACTGGAGACCTTCCTGCGATGTATGACCTCGGAGAACCCTTCCGCCTGGAGCAGCCTCCTCCCATGGGTCGAGTATGCGCACAACTCCTTGTCTAATGCTTCTACCGGGCTGTCTCCGTTTCAGTGTTCCTTGGGATACCAGCCGCCCATGTTCCCCTCCCAAGAACGGGAGATCTCCACCCCGTCTCTCCAGACCTTTCTCAGGAGGTGTGAACGGGTCTGGAGGCGCTCGAGGGCCTCTCTGATAAGGGCTTCGCGGAGAATGGAGGGGCAAGCCAACCGTCACCGTTCTCCTGCCCCTGTCTACTCCCCGGGCCAAAGGGTTTGGCTCCGGGCTAAGGACTTACCTCTCCGGGTGGAGTCTAAGAAGATGGCGCCCCGGTTCGTGGGGCCTTTTGTTGTTGAGCGCATCATTAATCCCAGTGCGGTCCGCCTGAAGTTGCCCTCCTCGATGAGGATCCACCCCACGTTTCATGTCTCCCAAATTAAACCAGTGAATGAGAGCGCTCTGGCCCCCCCTGTCCGTCCCCTCCACCACCCAGGATGGTGGACAATGCCCCAGCGTACACCGTGCGCCGCCTGCTGGATGTTCGTCGTCGGGGACGTGGTCTCCAATACCTTGTGGCCTGGGAGGGATACGGTCCAGAGGAACGCTCCTGGGTACCCAGACGCCAGATCCTGGACCCTGCCCTGATCCGGGAGTTCAACCAGAGGAGACCTGACCGGAGGATTCGTGCACCTGGAGGTGCACGTAGAGGGGGGGGTACTGTCACGCCCTCCACCTCTGCTGCCTGAGTGGCAGTCTCCTTTCCCCTTCTTTTCCCTCTTCCCCTTTCCCTCTCTCTCTTGCAGGTGGGCGTGAGCAAGGTGTGGGCAGCGAGGAGCACGGCAGGTGCAGCCACTTGTAATCAGCGGAGGAGGCACGCGTGTGATTGGATGATCAGCTCTCACTCTCCCGGTTATAACCACGCTCCACATGCTCCTCGATGCCAGACCGTCGTTTTGCCTCAGTCAGTTGCCAACCTCTGCTCTCGTTCTGTCTGCTCCGTTTGCTCTGCACCCTCGCTATTGCTAACGCTATTCCCTCTCCGCTTCCAGTTGGTTCCCCGTCTGCCGTCCACGTGTGCCTCCTCCGGTTCAGCTCAACCACTGCCTCCACTCCGCCAGTAGCCCAGCCACCGCCAGGATTCCAGTCGTGGATCGCCACCCCCACTCCCGGACCTCAGCTCACCACCCAGCCTGCCTGCCTGCCTGCCTGCCTTCGCTCCCACCTGCTCCGCTCACCTGCTCCGTCGTGCCCCCCTCTCCGTTCAGGTTCAGTAGCATTAGCATTAGCGTTAGCCCGTCTGGCTCAGTTTCCCAGTGTCTTGGTTGCTATCAGCTCATAGGTTTTCGTAGCTCGCTTTTTGTTTGTATCAGCTCGTTGGTTTTCGTAGCTCGCTTTCTGTTACCTGTTCGTTTTTTCAGCTCGCCTTTTGCAGCTCGCTTTCTGTTGTTACTTTTAGTTCGTTTTCAGCACTCGCTCGCTTTTAGTTTCGGTTTTGGTTTGGTTTCCTGCTGTGCAGTGATTTTCTGTTTCCGTTGTTGTAATAAACATTGTTATTTTATATATCTGTGTGCCGTGTTTCTTTGCCTGCGCCTGAGTCTCTGCACCGTTCGTAACACCAAGAGTGACTTTCTATTCTGTTTGATGTGACTTTTTCTGAACCAGGTGGGTCAAATAAGAACACATTAAGATTTACACTCACTTTTTTATTAAGTCTCACAGCAATATATTTGGGCCTTATAAGTGATGGATGAGGAGATCAGTGAATGAGCTTTGAAACTGGATTTCACCTGTTTAATGAAAGCGAAGAACAAAAGACACCATGTGGATTTCACATGCTCTACTCCAAATATTCTGTGTTTTAAATTCTTTAAAGTATACCATTGCTTCATTAATAAATGACCCACTGGGCAGTTTTTCAGTTTCCTGCAGAGCTCATTTTTATCTCCCGCATAGTCACACAAGTATCTGGCCGATTATCGTGGTTGATATTTGGCATTTTGCTGATTATCGGTAAATTATTTAAACAATTATTGATAAATTAAATGCGCTACTTCAGGTTTGGTGCAGCCTGCTCTCTCTGTCTGTTGTCACTTTGTGGTCTCAGAAATGTCTCTCAAGCAGAGATTGTAAAAACTGAACAAGAAACAGAAGCTGTTGACACGAACCAGGAAATTAGCTTGTCTCAGAGTGGCTAAGGCTATGCTAGCAGCTAGCGGCTAAGTTAGGAAGCAGCCACAGATTAACCTGAAACACAGTCTGGAAAACAATAACTAATAATGCTTCAAGATCTGGGCCCGTATTCACAAAGCATCCTAAGGCTAAAAGTAGCTCTTAGTGACGTCATTCTTAGAAAAATCTTAGAATTTCTCGAGTTCTAAGATTTTTCTTAGAATTTTCCCTTGGTAAGATAAAAGTTATTCACAAAGCGTCTTAGGCCTTAAGAGAGCTCCTAAGGTGAGAAACTGTTAGGAGTAGGGAGGAGGACTTTTAAGAAGCCTAAGAGTGGCAAGATGGCAGAAAAACCGAGAGGAAGGAGAGATGTTATCTGTACGTTAAAAGACGTTAAAAGACAGCGATTGAATAACACGCTAGCGGCTCGATCGTGCAGAAATAATGTTTGTGGTTGATCTCATCAGGGATGAGTTTATTGTCCCACTCAGCGCAGTAACGTACTAAGTCCTGAGATGAAAGTTATCGCAGCATTGTGATACCTGACCACAGGTAAAATGCAGCAGTGTAGCAGAGATGACTTGGGTCTGTGACAACCATCTGTCAGCAGAGAGACCAGTCAGACCAGTACGGTCTTTCACAGCTTCGTATCGTTGCGCAGTTTATTAATTTCAATCTCCTCTCCTTGAGATTACAGTACGTACCAACGCTTCTCACAGCAACCACAGGACCTGCTGACAGCTGAGTCTGTGTCCACCATTAATATCAAACACATGAAGTAGTAAAATTACCAGCATGGACAGTAAACATAACAATAAGCAAATCAATATAATCGGCATCTTAATGAGGTACGTTCAAACATTTGAAGCTGAGTCACAACTAATTTAATTTTGCCGAGTTTCATCATCATGACATAAAATTAATGTCAAGATTACATATTTCTTAATACAGTCCAAGTTATATGATCGGTTGATTTTACTGTCCATTCATTACGAGGAGCACGGAGCGCATTTTTCTTTTGTCCCGCCCCCTTTTTGTACCAACCAATCACAGCCTTTAGAAGACTGCGTCACACCTAGCAACGGGGTCAACCACACCTCCTCACTAAGATAAAAGTTTGTGTTCCCTCCTTGCTGAGAGTTGCTCTCAGAAACTTCCTGAATCACTCTTAAGCCAAGATTCCTTGCTAGGAATTTTTAGGCTAAGTTAGGAGCTCTCTTAGAAAATTCTAAGACGCTTTGTGAATACGGGCCCTGGACCTTAGTGGTCAATAAAAGTGATAGAACAGTGAACGATTAAGAAAATAGAGAAGAACTGTAGGTGGAACTGCAGGAGACAAACTGATCGATGTCAGCTGATCCCACATAAATGAGGCTTCGTGATTTAATCACTCCTGTTTCTGTTTTACATATTCAGTTATAGTCACCCTTATCAATGAAGAAGTCTAGTTATGAATGACAGGTTCTCTGCTATCACATGGTGTTAAAACATTACATTTAATGTATATCAGTCCCAAATATTGGTCACTGGCTGTCCTTGATTACCAATAATCGGCAATGGTGTCAGCCCTGGAAAACCCATATCGGTCAGTGTCTAGTTTTAATCTCTGCTCATGTTAAAGCTATGCGCGGGGTAAAGAAGCTGCCAGATAAGTACAATCTGTGCATGCCCAGAGTCTTGAGATAAGGTCTAACAAGGAAAAGTGAAAAAACCTGCGTAGGTGAACAGGAAGTGTGCAAGTGCATTAAAAATCAATTTGCTGAAATTGTGAAAAAAAAGTTTTTTTTTCTTTTTGTAAAAACTATGATAGTGAAAAATCCATCTAGAGGTGTGGTCATGTGCTTAAGGGAAAGCTAGTTATTTGAGATTTAAGAGTGGCTAGCAAAAAAAAAAAAAAAGTTTTAAGGTAAAAAAAATCAAATAAATGTGACCCAATCACAATCTTTCTTCTTAACAAGTATTTTCATCTTGCTTATGAGGCGAGCGCAGGTGTTGCTCTGGAACTGAACAATGGCTGTTCCAATCAAGTGCTCAGTAAGTCCTAAGAGTGAGCCAGCATGGGTTATATCAGGAACCTTGAATACATTAAAATTAATTAACCTTTAACTTTGTTATTTACACATGTAACCCAGCAAAATGTACAGTTACGAAAGCCTATAATGTCCATAACTGCCCTTCAAGGTTTCTGTGTATAGGCTATATGTATTGTATGTATGTATTATATGCTGCACAACTAACACACACATATGTACACTTTGCCTGGAGAATGCCAGCTGTGCTTTATGTAATTTCAAATAATGAGAACAACAAAGAGCCCCTGAGGGCTGAGTGGTCGCCTTAACCATCAGACAAGAGGAAGAGTTTCTTCTTTGTTTTTCTACCAAAAAGCCAGCACTCCTACTACAAATGTATCTCATGCAGGAGAGGCACCAGGTGAAACAAAAACTAAGAAAAACAGCCTGGTCTAATCCAAAAGTTAATTACAAAACTTATCTTTGTTGGAAAAATACGGTTAGACAAATTGCCTCTCCTCTTCTGTGAAAACTTTGGAGCAAAAGAAAAAAAAAAATATCTCTGCAAATACTCCCTCTGAGGCATGTCATTTTATTCCCATTTTTTAAAAATATCCTCCCAAAGTAATCCAATATGCTCGACTGCTAATAAAGCACCTCTCACCTACCTGACTTCATCTGACTTGCTAATTAAACTTTGCTGTTATCAGGGGTTTAATTAAATACACTTCACGTTGAAAGTAAGCAGAACACTTTTCGTGCGTTGTAGGATATGTAAATGCAGCTCGGGTTGCACGGTATCTGTGTACGTGTGTGTATTTGCATTTGTGTGTGTGTGTGTGTGTGTGTGTGTGCGATGGTGTTTGTTACACTTAATTCTTCTCGCTGCGGTGCTGTTGGAGGGCTGCTGTTCGGGGCGAGCAGCCGAGTCATCATACTCTGTACAGCTCAGTGATTATGTGACTGTGATAGCATATCAAGGCTTGGCTCCAGACTGCGACTGACTGGTCCTCCCCATCATGCCCTGTTCATCATGTGTGCTATTTTTCTTACTAAAGCCCCAATGCATTTTAAGTGGAATGGTCGGAGCAACACACTGGAACCTCTGCAGTCCAGTTTTCATTTTCTGACAATCAACTGTGAAAATTGAGAAAGGAAGTATAGTCTATAGTTATGGCACATAATAATCACAGTGCATGAAAGAAAGTCCTGGACAGTAGGGACACACCAATATGGGTTTTCTTTTTAGGGCTGACACCAATTATTGGTAATCAAAAAAAGGCGGATAACTGATATTTGGAACTGATATAGGCCTACATTAAACGTAATGTTTTACCAGCATGTGATAGCAGAGAACCTGTCATACATAACTAGGATTCTTCATTAATAAGGGTGACTATAACTGAATATTTAAATTAAAAATAGAAGTGATTAAATCAGGACGCTTTCCTCTGTTTATCAACTGAGATTGATCAGTTTGTCTCTTGCTATTCTTCTCTATTTTCTTGATCTTTCGCTGTTCTGTCACTTTTATTTCCCACTAAGGTACAGACCACAAAGCATTATTAGTTCTTGTTTTCCAGACTGTGTTTCAGGTTAATCTGTGGCTGCCTTCTAACTTAGCGGCTGGCCGTTAGCATAGCCTTAGCCGCTGTGAGACAAGTTAATTTCCTGGTTTGTGTCAACGGCTTGCGTTTCTTGTTCAGTTTTTACAGTCTCCGCTTGAGAAACATTTCTGAGACCACAGAGTGAAGACAGACGTTGAATTATTAATAATAGTTTCACACTTTCTCATTATAATATACTCACTTCTGATGCTTAGGAAAGCTCTAGTAAAACACACATTCTTTCTTCTGCGTTATAGCCCAGAGCAGAAGCAGCGTCAACAAATCTGGCACCAGTAAAACCAACCTGAGAGACTGAAAGAAGTCCATGCAAGTGTTTAAAACTCAGAATTCCAGCATATTAGAGACGAAAGTCAAACACAAAAAAGATCCTCTTACAAATTTTAGCCAATAGTTTTACCTACAAATGCTGCCAGAAGTCATGCACACCAAAGGAATGCAAACATCTTGACCTTCAAGGCGGCAGACTGACTCAGAGTGACAACCTTTTTTTTTATCACTATCCAAGACAGTAGTGTGCTTAGCCCACGAAGCAAATTCAAGAGTAAACAGTTAAAGATTGATACATGTGCACAGCCTACGTGATGTGAAAGTAAAAAATACTTAGCTTTTTTCTCAGTCAATTTGTCCTTGATCCCACAGCAGTAGTTATGTGTCGATTGATCCGCCACTGATTCATTTAAAGGTATATTTCAGATGCAATAAGGGTGAATTTTCAGCTGTTACACGGGTGAAAAGCTCAAGGTAGAAGAACTGTGGTTGCATATGTTTCTTTAAAACAGCGTTATGTGCTCACTTGCTTTTTTCAAAACAAAAGAAGAGTGAAAGTTCATTGTGCAACATTACACACGATGAATTAGCCACCGACTGAGCCCACAGTCTTTAAACAATTCCTATCACGCTTTCAGTGTCTGCTCTGTCTAACCTCTCTTGAAGAGGTTATCTAGGACAAATTGAAGTTGCGCTCACCGCTTGAGTGCTAACGGTTTTAAGGATGACCACAGGGTCAACACCGGCTATCAAGAGTCCCATCTCTTCTTCTATTTATGGTCTGTAAGCTCTCGCTGGCTCCCACAAACAGGATGTTAAATAGCGATTGAGGCTCTTTTCTAGGTGACTCACAAAGTGGGGTTGTAGGCGTGCGTGTGGGCTGGTAAAAAGTGAAAAAAAAATTAAAAGAGTATTGACTGCGTGCATAGGGTGCAAACAAAAAAACAACATTAGAACTGAAGCCAAATGCGTTCAAATAATCAGCCTGTGCATTACTCACATCGACCAGTAGAGGAGGATGTTGTCCCATGTTTAGTTTGTTTCACCTTTAAATGAACTCATGGCTGATCAAATAAACTAAATTCTACTAATTGCTCACTATTAAGCCAATACAAATGTTGCTTTTACTTTTTTTAGGTTTCCTCAGTTCTGGTTTCTTTTTTTCCCTCATTTGTTCAAAGTTACTCCCCACTTTTGTTGCACCGAGCCTGACGCTTAGCCTCAGGTCACATTTGCCTTTCAGTGTACTCTCTCCTCTCACCCCCCCTGCCGGGCTCCCAATCTCTGTATCATGAGGGCAGGGCTGTTAATGTGGTACCCTGGGGCAGTCACTGGAAGTCACTGCAAAGTCATAACTCTGAGTCAGCTCAGTCTATACAACATAACAAAGACTCAGCTGAGGCACACAGGGTCCAACTCCTGTCTAAAAAGCCACCAAACTTACACTTTAATTTGATTAATTGTCCAGAAGGTACAATTAGAGATCAAATGCCTTAAAGCTGATACATTTATTCACTAATAAGTTAATACAGAACATATTTTGACCATCAAATATGCAGACATTTGTGGAGTTTCACCTCTAATGGAGATTATGTGGAAAGAACCTTGTAATGGGCACTGTAACAATGCTGACGCAGATCAAAAACAGCTTGCTGACCTTTAATTCTGATACTACTGCATCATCAATGCTTTAACCGGCAGAAAGAGCGATGTGGAGCCACCACACAGACACACAAAAAAACATTTAATTCACCACGCTCATACTTGCTCAAACCTTTCAATGATAATGAAGGTGATGTGACCTGAAACATTCAGTCCAGGTCTATTCATGCTGACTCTCTCTCAGCTTCACCTTAAATAAAAAGGCAGAGTTTGAAAGGAGACAGTGTATTCAGTTCAAATAATGCCTGTACTGTGGGTAGTTTGTTTAATAGCGTCCCAGAAAAGGTACTGCACACATCACAGTGTGGTTGAGAGAACAAAAATGGAGTTAAATACAAAAGAGGCATTCATACTATCTAAACTGTGTGTGTATAAAAGGTGATTTCACGTTAAGCCCATGTCTAACATAAATGTCAGAAAATGTGAAAAATAAGAACAAGTGTGGCTCAAGAGACATCAGATGAGAACTCCAGGTGGCCTGAGACTAGTTCCAGTTATACATATTGTGTGTACAGTCAGAATACAGTGCATACTTATTCATATGGTGTTATGTAATTACTGGCATTCTATCATTATTAACAAGAAAACAAGAGAAATAAAATGCTGCACACGGCACAACAAGCCCAGCGTAATGCTACACAATGCTGGAGCTCATTGTTTACCTCCTTGACTACCACACTCCTTTCAGTTGGGCCAACTTTACACTCTTGCCCGCTTTTCCAGGATACGTCAAAAAGAGAGCCAGCATTGTTTCCTGGCAACAATAGTTAACACCTACATTTTGTTAAGGAGGCATTACGCAAACGCACCATGAATAGAAACAATAGTAAACAAGCATGAAAACAAACCAGCAGGTTTATGAGAGACGGGACAATTAAAACTCGGGCTGGGACTCAAACAATCCAAGCCATTCTCATAAGCATATTCAACTTGCGTCTATGCATTTGGGAAAACTGTAACAATGCGTAGCCGGCTGTGTTGTGCAGAAAAAGCTCTGTGCGTGAGGTTGGACCGCACATGAATCAAAGCAGCACACCAGACTTCATAATTACACTGAACACCCTTGGGCGATATAGAGCAGAATTCAGCAGAGGAATATCACTTAAATTTCCCATATTGCACATAACAAGAGATGCCTTCTCAAGTATTAAAAATGAAAACCAGAACAGGTTGAGGCTGGCTGAGTTCAGCTCAGTCAGCAACAACAGCATGTGACAGGTACAAATCAGCAGCACTCACAAGTTGCACAGATAAGTGACAGGCGATCCTTCATTTTGCCTTCTGTCAGTTTTGCTTGTGTGTGGCTTTAGGATGTGGAAAATTAGGTTAGTAAGTGGAGGACAGGTGTTGGCAAAGGAGCAAATGGACCAGAGATGACCTCAACATGGACTCTGGCAGTCTCGGATGTCAGTTCGCAGAGTAGAAGTTACGGGAAGGAAGAGGAGGAGGAGAGGTGGGAGCAGACGAATCAGCAACAGAAGGACCAACAGAAGGAAGACAGAGGACTGATGAAGAACAGTGGAGGAAGGTGGGAAAAAAAAGAAATGATGCGAAAGAAGAAAAAAATAAAGAGTAGATAGGAGTTGCTGAGAAATGACAGCGAATTACCGATCTGTGAAAATAGCCACACATTAGGAAATCGTGCCAACATGCATCTTGGGGAGAAGCAACTACTTTGCATAGTGATGACCCTGATCTGTTGGAAGGACTTAGCAGTGGAGGGATGGAGGGAGGAGCAGACAGTTGGGACGAAGGGCTGTTCTGATCTATTCCTGTCCTGACCCCACCATCCCCCCAATCATACCCTTCGCTTTCGGCGAAACCAGACCTCAGGCTTGCCCTTCAGAGAGGGGGGGGCTTACTGCGAGAGGGTGGTCATGCTGTGCGACGGCATTAAGAACCAACTTGTGCATGAAGATTTGATCCCTTTTAATCAATCGTCCCCCCGTTTTCTCTTATTAACACAAGGCGTACACTTGAGCGGTTTGCACGCAGGCTTGTTGTCCACCGCCACAGACAAAGCAAATGGAATCCACCCTCAGACAAACCACCACTACTTGTCATGAATTACTTTATTTGCCACGAAAGATGTTTAGCGTGGGCTGCATGAATATAAGAAAAAGAGAGCCGCTGATGATGAGTAATACATCAGCTCTTTGCAGGAGACAAGAGAGGAGATAAAGATGATCATTACTCTCATGTTCAAATACACGCAATCTGTAGTTTCTCCATCAAACCCATTTAAAAAGATTTGCTGCTGACAGCAAAACAAATAGACACGCATTCTGGTTCGCCCGACAAAAGAAATATTCTCCCTCTTACATATCCATCAGCATAAAAATCAAACAGTTATCATAATTTATGTCTTTAATAATGCACTGTGCTCTACATGATTAGAGTATTACAAGATCCCATCATTCAATTTCCCTCCGTAGGCTGCTTTCCAATAAAAAAAAAAAAACCTACATAGATTGAAGATCTGTCAGCCCATTTGCAAAAGCAATCAACTCAAGCATCTGCAAAAAACACAATTACCTATAAAAGATAGCACTGTATAAAGAGTGACCCTGGAAATGATCATGGATGGGCTCCCCTTCCCTGGCAGTTGTGCACATAAGGTGCACAAACACGCACACAATGCACAGTGGATGCTGATATTGGCCAGCTTAGTCTTACCTCCCTCATCCCCTCTCACGCTGCAGCAATGCCTCATCCACCTCCTCTTCATTCACACTCTCACAGACTTACGTATCCATCACCTTGAAGGACATTACAGTGATTTTCATTCATTTCTTTGAGACTCGCTCAAAACTGCTGCTTCTCTAACCCTAACCTTCACCTTAAACCAAGTCTTTACCCCCATGTTTAATGATTTATGTTTTGGGGACTCGGTTTTTGTTACCAAAATGATGTGCAACACAAGGACACACACACACGCACACACGCACACACACACACACACACACACACACACACACACACACAAAGTCACGCTCAGAATAGACTAATCTCATGTGTGACAATACAGCAACTAATACATCCACTGGACAGTTCTGCTCTGCCTTGCACTTTCTCACACGCTTTTAACTGCGATGCTATTATTTCCATTACGCTTCGGGCTCCTCTACTAATAGTACACAGTAGCATGTGTTTTAATGTCCAGAAACAAGAGGCAATTACTCTGTCAAACATAAGGGAAATACAAAATTAGAAGAAAAAAAAATCACAGGTAAGGTATTTGGACTCAGCAGTTTTGCCATGTAAGCTTTTCCAATGGCTCCCTCTTTTGGCAAGAAGGACGAGTTGAAGCATTTGGCACCTGAACTGCTGACACAGAAAAGTGGAATGCTGGAAATGTCATTCGATGGCCTAAAATGATTTGTACCATACACAAGTAACAGCCTTTCCATTGTGTGGCCAGGACAGTTGTAAGAGTGATTATTTATGACTACTGTCAGTCACTGTGGCACAAAGTCGGTTACCTGAAAGTCGATGCTGCCTGGTGCTGACGCGGTTGGTGTTTTGGATGGTGCAGCAGAGGTGGAGCATGGCAAACATGGTGAGGATCATCACCACACTCTGAAGCAGGAGGGTCATCTCAAACTGCTTCCCGATCCTGGGAGAATGAAACCAAAACAACCAATGACATTCGAGAACTGACATGCACAGGAGAGCCACAGATCTAGAATACAATCTGATAATCCTGTATATGTAAATGATCACTATGTCCTCTGTCATGAATGTATTCATAACAACAAATAAATGTACGTAACCACTGCAGTTATCACACATGACCTTTCTGCTTAGTTTTGTGGATTTTAGTACAGGATGAGTCAGACAGGCCTTATAAATAATATAAAGTTCTAGCCAGAATCTATTAAAAATGTATAAAATTACCACTCCAGTCCCTCCAATTAACAACAATGACTTGTCATGTGTAAAAGAAATGTGCAGTAGAAAATTATTCTGTAATTTCATTCCTATTACGCCTATGTTGAGTAATGACTCTATAAAAGGCCTGTGCTTTCCAAAGCGAGAAAAGAAGAAAAAGACAGACCAAATACTTTCTCTCTCATCCTCACCAGAAGAATATACGCAGTATGTTGGCTACGAGCAGCACAAAGCAGACTCTGGTGGAGAAGCCCTCGGTGTTGCTGCTTCTCTGGATCTCCTGATACTGCGGCACATAAGGCAGGGCTCCTCCAAACACCATGACGAAGGACGCCAGCCAGGACAGCAGCGTCCACGAGCCCTCCATGTCCTCCTCCTGCAGAACCACCTCCGCGTCCATCACACCAGCAGAATCTCAGGGGCGTCCAGGAGGTGTAGCGGTAGCACCTGGGAAGCAGACAGATAACAGGCCAGAGTAATCAGACTTCAGAGTGATGGGAATCCAGCAGAGTTATCACTAATGGGTGTCACAAGGCAACCTAAGGTCACTAACCACGTCAGAAATGAACACTGCCAAAGTGCCAGACAGCACTAAAACATATTAAGCTGATTACATTTAAATGCCTCAGTTATGTCTGCGCCAGTTTGCTTTTTGCCAGGATTAAATTACTGTCCCCTTCACTTGACAATATTCTCTCTTTTTCAGAAAAAAAAATCTAATTATAGTGGACCAGTGGCACAGACACAATGTCTATAATGCTAAAACCTACCTTTAGAGAGCGTAACATTTATATCAAACATTTCAATGTGCCTTTTTTAAAGAAGACACTGACATCTCATTGTGGGAAAATCACACGTGATAAACTTAATGATGTCTGACTATCATTTAGTTTCTTTTGCTTCAAGGTCCTGGTATTGTGTATGTTAGAACAGAACAGGGCCACTGCTAATATTTCAGTAACACCTGTGCTTTTCTACTATAACAAGTCAAAATGCCAGCAATATGTGACAGGGACATTTTGTTACATGGTAAAATTTACTCTGGATACCTTTTCTTTTAAGTTATAGTGTATACAGTGTGAAATATATACATTTTTAGCAGTTTTCAGCAATAGACATATTTACTTTTTAGTCCTTGATCATGTGTTACAGCTGTTGTCCTGCATATTTAAGCCTGTTAATCCTTTTTTCTGAAGCTGCTATGCATACAGTATTTTTCTAAGTCGACTGCTGAAGTTCTCAGGTTAAGCTCATGCATTTCCCGTTTCCTGTTTTTTTTGCTAAAGTGACAAACCCTGAGCAAAGCAATCAGGAATCAGAATTTACTATCCCGGCTAATTCATTTGTTAAAATAGACTTTACATTTTTTATTACTATTTTTTTTTATTAAGTAAAATGCAAAACATTTTCTATATTATTCTTGTTTTTTTCCCATTTATATCCTCTAAAACCTGATGTACATTCATTGCATATCACATAATGCCTACACATGCAGGACTCACACAAGCTATAATTCTATAGGCTGACATGATCACACTTGAAATAAGAGGTGCAGTAAGGAAATCTGGCACAAGAGGTGGAAATATATGCATGCAACACTGATTCTGAATAGCTGTGTGTCAAGAGAATTAATAACTACCTGCTATACTAATATTATTCATGAACATATACTTTAAAGCTCTGCCTGAAAATCAAATTTTGACTTTTTATTACAGTCAGTCATATTGCAATCATATTGTTCAAGACCCGCAGGCAGGGACTAAGCAGAGCTGTTATTTTATTAACAGTGGATTGAATATTCATGTAATTTAATTAGCAAATTATTACACTGTGGAAATATTTTGACTGGGCAGGACAGACAAGAGTAACGGTTTTCATTCAGAAACTTGGGGGAAAATGTGCAAATTACTTCTCTTTTTTTCATTATTTAAATATACACAAGCAGCGAAAGTAGTCTTAAAAAGTTGAAGCAGTGCTTTATGATTCAGCAAACCGCCTAGCAGCACGGGCGATGACAAGCGGGGAATTGGAGTCAAAGATCTGGAAATGTACCATAGCGAGGGAGGACGTGGAGAGCTGGGGAAGGTCAAATAGTCAACAGGCAGTAAAGGCAGACATGACAGGCGGGTATTGGGGGCATTGCTGAGGTGACCCAGAGGGGGGAGGTGTCAGTATTAGCTGCCACAGGGTGGAGATAACAAGTCAAAATGCAAGACTGCGTCTCCTCCTACTAACTGACTTCTGTCCGACTGCAACTACACCACAGGTTGTTCACTCTTGATTGTTCACAGTTAAACACATGCTGTTACCAGGCTGTCCTGTCTGCATTACAACTAGCTCAGGTACTTGATTTGCTTTCATTTAAGTCCTTAAGATAGCGATGCTTTATCAGAATCACAATCAGAAATACTTCATTGATCCCCATGGGGAAATAGCTTGCATTACAGTTGCTCCCATTCAAGGTTTTAGGACATAAGGAGAAAAACATGTCATAAGAATATAAACGCAAGTAGACTATGAAATGCCAAGTGTTCATAGTAGTTGGTGCTTTTCTCAGACTGCTCTACAAAACAAAAAAAATGGTTCATTTCATTTCAGTCAATGCGACACGCTGCAGCTCCTCGAGAAATAGAAATGGCATGCTGATTCTCCACCCGTATGTTGCTGTGTACACAAAACCATTTTGAGCAAACAATGTCAAGCACGGGAAGTTAGTGAAGCGTGATTCTTGAGGATTTGTACGATTCTTCCCACTGTTAGCACAATGTTCTCTGTCAAATCTGAAAAATAAAAACAGGAGGCCGGCTTAAATGTGCACTCCATTCTTCCCATAATGGTAACCAGTGTCAGCTGACAAACCACTCAGTGTAGCTTAGAAAGCAGGTCAACACGGGTCAACATTTTAAGTCATGACAAAACAGGAACTTCATCTACAGGTTCCCTAATTTTTTAAGTTTTATTATATCCTGTGCATGATTGCTGATATTTAAGATAAATGTCATCTGATCAGATCTGTTATTTACACTTATTTGTAAGGGAATAAGGATGGCTGTAATCCAAGCAAGATCTCCCCTGTCAAGTTTTCTATACGCCCAGTTTATGTCTCCATGTCTTGTAAACCATATAAAAGGTAAGAATATCAAATGAGTGAATGCAAACCTACTGCAGCCTTTGAACACACTCCATAAAAAGTGTTTTTACAGGTTTGCAAAAGTTAAATATTATTCAAGAATGCAACAATGTCTCTCTCGTAGTGGAAGTACACCATCAGTATCACTGTGGTTTCCTGAAAGTGTTGGGCCACCTCTGCTAACAGAACAAGCTCTGTTATGTAAGCAAGGCATAGCTTCATGGGGTTGGGCCAACATGCCTCAACTTCAAGACATCAATTTTGGGCTACTGGGCTAGCGTTACAGCAACTACAGTAAGAGCACACAAAGAAAACTGCCATTACACCGCCTAGCTGCACTGGGATAAATTGTATTTAATGTCGAAATGACCACTCTGAAGTGAATATTGCTCTAATATTGCGTGAGAAAGTTTGTATTTTAAGATAAGAGTGACATCAGTGTTTTAAAAAGCGCGTTCCCTGGACAAGCAGTGCTGCTTGTGTATCGCTCCTCACAAGGATTTAATAGCAGAATTCAAGATTTTTTTACATTTTGTAAACATTTTTTAATGTAAACTTCCTGTTCTACTTACCAGTCGCCTTCATTCACTTTCCTTACAAATGTGCTTTAAAAAAAACACAACACAAGCCGCACACTCACGAACGTCTCAGCGTCAAAACACACACGGGGTTCCCTGGCAGCTCCAACTTTCAAATCCCAACTCGTTCGGAGGAGGAGGAGGAGGAGGAGAGGCGTGCGCGCGCATACGGGCACGCACGCACACGTGCACGCACATTTTCCGTTTTTATTTATTATTATTTTATTTATTATAAACTTGTCAAACTTCGGGGTTAGAAATGAAGGAGCGATAAATAGGAATGCAAAAAAATAAACAAATGTCCCAGGACCTTTCTGTGGCCATAAACGGATAAACAAAACTACAGTTCTGTGCACGCTTCCCATTTAAAACTCCACGTTCCACACTTCCTAGCGCCGTGACGTAGCTCTCGCGAGATTTTCCTCTGTGTTGTGGTACAGCTGACTGTGCGGTGGGGTGGTGCAAGTGACTGTTTATTTCGAGCAGTTTCAGACCTCGTAGCAAAACACTTGCTCGAATCGCTTTTTGAGTTTTAGCTCTGGTCAGGCACGGATAATCATTTACACTATAAAATGGCCGAGACGGATCCCAAGTCGGTGCAGGACCTTACAAATGTGGTGAGTCGTGATCGTGATGCAAGCTAACGCTAGCTACAGAAGGTTAGCGTTAGCTAGCAGCGGCAGTGCTAACGATGGGAAGATGTCGTTAGCTAGTTAGCTAGCAAAGTTCAGCCAGTGCGTCTGAGGCGTTTCGTGCTATTTGTTAAATTTTAAATACAGTAAATACGAGGACGACGTGACTTTAAGCTGTTTTATTGAGGCCAGAATGTCCTGACTTTTGTTACGCTTCATCACGTTATGTAATGGTCAGTCGGTCATGTAAATGACATCACCAAATCACAGCCGAGCAAACCGCATCGCATCACATACATACTGTAAAATGCTATTTCTGTACCTACGCTAGCATTAATAGCAGTTGTTCCACTTCCACTGCCTAACCTTAGTAAATAGTGTGTAGTTTCACTCACATAATTTACATAAATCATTGTGCAAATAGTTTTAACTGATAATACAAGATAGCTGAGGTTATGTTTCACAGTGTTGTTATGGAGATAAGCGTCTTCTGGAGGCTTCAGCCACCCTAATGAAACCATTACCATCACCCTCTGGTAGCTTAAATGATATGTTTTGGTCATACAGTCACAGAAATTGTCGAGTAAAGTTTCTTTTGATAACTCTCTTGTCAAATATGCTCAAATTTAGGATATTCTTATTTTATCATGCTCCTTCTTGACATCAGGGTGCATATTAACTTAAATTTGTTGTAAACTGTTGTCAAGGATGCCAGTGCATTATGGCATCATTTTACCAGTTCTTAGCACCGAAGTCAATTAAATAATCGTCTAAGTTAAGGTGTTCAGTGGTGTCTGGGTGTATAGACAACCCTCTGGAAACCACTCTCATATCTGCACTTTGTAAAGGGCAGGACATGCACAGATGCAGAAATCAATTATTTATCGTTGCTTTCATTGTTACGCAAAAAAGCTTGTTACAGTGAATCAAATTCATCTTCTGTGGCTTCCAAGCTTTTCTACTGTTGGCAAGGAAACAAGCTGATTACCTTTGTTCTGCTTGTTTAAAAACCATCCATGGACCAGAGAATTTTACAGTGCCAGAAATGTTTCTAATACTGAATAGGCGAATGGTGGGGGTTATGACTTACATTTACAACTACAGAAATTAAACTGATGAATCTGACATACGATTTCCATTTTCAGTGGACCTGCTGTTATTAGTTGATAAACTGTTCTCCAACTTTACTGTCACTTACAGTATTACTACTTTTTTTCCCCCACAGGTCCAAACGTTGCTGCAACAGATGCAGGACAAGTTCCAGACTATGTCAGACCAGATCATCGGGAGGAATATCCTAACTATCAGATTAAATACCACCAATCCATTTTACATAGATTAGATGCATTTAAGTGAATTGTTTTAATAATTTAATGTTTGTTCATCCCCTTGGGGAAATACAGCTTCTGCATTTAACCCATTGCTCCCATTACATTAGGTAATGGGAGCAGAGAGCTGCCGCTGTGGGGAGCAGTGGGGGTTCGAACCACTGACCTTCCCATCAGCAGCCCAGGGCTTAACCTGTTGCACCACCACTGCAAACTTGGTCAAGTTTTGATCTAATTATATGATAAATTGATGCCTTAGTGGTCGTTTCTTGCATCTTCCTGTTCTGCATTCTCTACAGTTTCCCTTTATAATCAAAATATTTTAATTATGTTCCCTAACTAATTCTCCACTTGATGAGATGAGCACACGAATTGATGATTTGGAGAAAAACATTGCTGACCTTATGACCCAGGCTGGTGTTGAAGAGATTGAGGCAGCACCGGAGAAAGCTAAAGAGGGTCAAGGGTCATAATGAAGGTAAGAAATTGTTAGACCCATCTAGATTTCTCCCTCCAGGGTTTCACATTAGCATCAATTTCCTGTAAATGTGGCAAAATGTATGTTAAATATTTATGAATATAGCTTCAGTGTCTGGTTCGGCTTACTGAAATCTGGATTTTTTTCTATGTCTGTCCCACAGGTTCCCAAACAACAAGGTGTGAAGTCAGTCCTATGTTCAGGAGCAGCAGACTTTTCCAATCTGAAATTTACTTCTGTTGATTTGGTGTGTCGTTGTGTGAAATGCTTTTTTATATATTGAATATTGTGAAACGGTTACAGTTATGTAATGACTTGAAAAGTTGAACGTTATTTGTAAGTTAGAATAGTGTGATATGCCCTTCAGAACTTAAAATGTGCAGGAATGCAGATTATGGATTTGGCGCGCCAACCTGGGGGTTATTTCATTTGAAATCCCTTAAGGTAACGGCTGATGGGGACAGCTTTGCCCCAGCCTGGACTGAGAAGTAAGACCCGCAGGCTAACAGCCCAGTAGAACCTCCTTCCCTACCAACATGGGCACAGCGAAGATCTGAAGCTTGCAGTGTTTGACAAACAGCACTGTTACTACAAAGGCGTGGGATGCATTCCAATTCTGATATTCTTCTACTAAAGCTATTTAATACACTGCTGTTTGTCATGTATGACATAATAAATATTTGGCCAGGTGCTGAGTGAATTTTTAAAAATACAACCAACTCTGAGGTGCTCACAGTGTTTTTTCTGTATTTATTTTTTCAAACCAGAATTGTATTTTATGATGAAAATGATCTAGAACGTCTCAGTGTTGCATGGTTTTTGGTCTGCCTTGTTTAAAATGTACTGAATTCACATTTTAGTAATATGCTTTAAGGCTAAATAAGCTGAGTGAAATTGGGCATTAATCTTCGATAATCATCAATAATGTCAATTTAAACTGACATCTCTGTGTTGAATTAGGCTTTTTATAACACTCTACTCAAATGTAGTGTTTTGAAAAATTGTAACCACATCTCTGTCACTTCACTGCATTCTAGAAACCTTTATTCAAATTAATGCAAACAAAATGTATAAACAAAGCAACTAACAGCAATCCTTCAAAATAAAGTGCCAAAAGCACCAAACAGAAATGAACAGATGTAAACAAAACAACACTAGGGCAGAGCTTGATGGTGTTACACAACCTCCTGAAGTACAACATCAGTAGTCTATGAACATACTATAAATGCAATATTAAAGTACTGTATCCAATATGAAGTGCATGGTTTCCTTAATTGCATCTTGGTACCAGCTTATGGGACTGGACTTTTGGAAGTTTAAAGTCAGAACTCAAAATCTGCCTCTGTCATGTCGATGGCCCAGGCGAACTTATCCCGTTGGGTTTTATTGTAGATTTTCTCCACGGATACCTCCATGTTCTTACACCTGAACAAATCAGGGCAAATATTTAATTCAATCCATCAGTTAATCTTCAAAACTCAAAATATTTTCGCATAGAAACAACAAGCACTGAGATATACAAATGGAGAATATGAACACACCCAAAGCAGCAACATAGACAGAAAAAATCCTACAGTCACAAACAGCTGTGCCAAAAATGTAATATATCTCCTATCAAACTATCACTGAAGGCAAAGTGAGTCTGATGATCTGAAAAGCATGTTGCTTTCCATTTTGTTACTCGATAAAGACAAAACTTCAGTCCATTTTAAGGTTTTGCAAAGTGGATGACTCAGTCAGTCAGTAGGTGGGTTGTTTACACATACTGATTCAATAAACTGAGATAAACTTGCCTGAACAAGTTAGCATTGAAGGTCAGGTTGTCAAGGTGATCTCCTCTTATTAAATGTGTATCGGCTTTGCAATACTGTACTGGAAAGTCTTAGTTGAAGGTGGAGCAAGTCGTTCTAATCCAGTGCAGTTTCTGTAAAGTTTACCAAATTTCTCCTCACGATCTGCTAGATGTCTGCTCTGTGTGTGCTGCAAAAACTATGTTTGTACACAGCCTTGGGTCTGTAAATGGGAAACTAAATAGCTCAGTGTAACTCACACAACTGTATTCCGCTGTGTCCTCTACACATTCATGCTCGAACACAGAATAAGAGGAAGAGGAGCAGCAAAAGGGGAAAGAGGGACAGTAAATCTGGCACATGCTAGCTTTTTAAATTTGCAAACTAGCCAAACGTCTTTCTGCAGAATGACAGACTCCATCTTTAAGCCACAAATGACCTAAATAACCCAACTTCCGCTTTGTGACGCAGGCCCCAGGACAAGTGCATGCATATATGGGGGTTCTCAAGAAGGCATCGAGTAGGTTTGAAGTGCTGATGTTACTATTTACTCACCAAGCCACGCTTATGCGTGGGTCCAGGTAGTTGAGCTTTGAGGTACCCAGAGCAATCTGCTTGTTCTCTTCTCTGTCTGTTGCCTGGACCTCCATCTTCAGCAGCTGCTCCTCACAGCGCTTCACTGCTGCCTTCTTGCGTTCCACCACTCTGACAACAAAAAATATGCCAAGGAAGGTATAACAGAGCAAAGCAGTCAATTCGGGGAAAGCATTTAAAAAACAAAACTTGCAGTGTGGAGGAGGAGTCCTAATGTGAACTCTTTGCACATTCAGTACAAGCAAAAAAAAATCTTATGTAAAACAGTTAATTTTTAAAAAGGCAATAGAGGTGATAAATAGGGCTAAAATGCACCATCAGAATTTGTGCAGACTTCATGTAAATATACATTTTTGGCCACAAATGGCCTAAATCTTATGGAAAAAAAAATCTTGTCTGGCTTTCAGGAAATAACCTTCTATCATGATATAAATGTAACGTTCACAGAGATGCAGTAGTTCATATGTGGACGTCTTATTGTACTGCAATGTGGGTGACAAAAAAACTTATTAGTAGCAAAGATCATCTTTATGATAGCAGGAGAGCTCTTGCCACAAACATAATTTTCACTTCAATATCTTATAAATTATATAGCTTTAACCCACAGCTCATTATTGACACTGAAGCTGTTACACCCATGGTTCAGAAGCACCTAAACCAGCAGAGTATCTTTCTACTGGCAAGTGAGTGCAACTAGTGTAATAAGTCTTTCTAATTGTTTTAATTCCCATTGCTGGTTGTTTTTTGGGGGGGTGTGGTGGGGGTTGCATTATTTTGATACTTACGTCTGTAGCTTGGGGTCTGAGCTGCCTTTGGTCTTGGCCTCCTTCTTTGCTTGCTTCAGCTCCGTCTTAGCGAGGGCTAGCTGTTCCTTTCTAGCATCAATCTGAGTAGACCACATGAGGACACAAGCTCTTACATTTGTTAAAGTCAAAATATAATTGACTGGTTTGTAGGAGTTACAAAAATTAACTGTTTTTTAATTTCTGTCCTGGTATTCTGTCACTAAACTGTGACAGAAAGATGCTGTCCTTTCTGATGCTATGTGATGAATTACTGTCTCCAGTAAAGGAAGTTGAGCTGCCCTTACCTTGGCCTGAAGGTTAGCCATTGATTGTTCAAAGGTCTTTGGCGGCGCCCGCTGGTGGTTACAGAGAATAGCAACTGCTCTGTTAGCCCTGTTGTAGGACAGCAGTTTCTCTGCCACATTGTCGGACTCTTTGGAGGGTGACAGAATAGCAATTTATATTTAAACAAGAAAATCCAACTGGGAACACGTAGCAAACCAAAATCATGCACAGAAATTTAAGAAGATAATATCATGCTGGCATCCCTCGTGTTTTTACTTCACACTTTCCATCTGCTTCACAACATCTCAACCTTCAACACGCACTCTCACGATTACATTTTTCTATTTCATTTCATTTATTCAGATCCCTATTAGCTTCATCTATTCCGCCTGGGGTTCAGACAACACACATTGAAACCACATGTCAGCCAGCATATTGGCTCTCAGCGGCAATCCAGAAATGAGAAGAGTGTGACACTTCTATCTGTGAATGAGGAATGGTGGCAGAGGCAGCCAATGGGACACTGATAAGAGAGAGGCAGAGATGCACAGTACTGGGTACAGTGATAATGTACTCCTGCCATTACTGAGAAAGCTGACTGATGTCAGTGTATCCTGAACCAAGAAAACTAAAAAAAACAAAACTCAAGTGCGACAGTTTTATCATGAGACTCCATGACCCAACAGTCAGGTAATGACAGAATGACAGGAGCCAGACTGATAATAAGCTGCAGTATTAAAGCAGCTGGTACACATCCAGCAGCTGAGGAGTATAAAAATCCTCTGTATTGTATACTGCATGTTCTGTAAGATGTTTTTAGTGTGGTGAATGTGTGTGAGTTACTGTTCGTGAGCTCTTTGAGCTGCTGCTGCAGGGTGATGGAGGCGTTATATGTCCTGAACACCTTTGCAGTCAGACCAGCCATTAGTGAACTCAGATGTTTGTTCAGAACGCTTGTCTGCAAGGAAAAAATGAGAAGCACAGGGACAAAAAGAACAAGTCGTCATCACAAAATCATTGTAAAACTAAATCAATACATGTTCTTTCCCACTGGGTGGCACTGTGGCATTGTGACACTGCAGTATTTAAAGCATCTATAATGTAACATAACAAATAAAACACATAAAATGCCATCTCTGCCTTCATTATCATCAGCATCCATTAGAGCAGGGAGATTAAAAAAGATCAGAGCACCATTTCCCCTCTGACATTTCTTTAGGTATTATAGCAAGTTAGAGTAGTCATAGCCAGTGGTTTGATAGCCATTAGCTCCTGTGAAATGACAGCAGTTTCAACAGAACAGCACAGTGATGAAACACAGTTAACAGTGTAAGGGCACACACTGGCGAGAAAGCAAAACAAACAGATGCTCACTGCACACATACTGATATGAGGTGCAAACATGTGGACACATTCAGGCAACACATTCATTTTTAAATTCACCTAAGAGCATACAGTTGTGAAGAAAAAAAAACATACAGATGGGCTCGCTAAATAGCTCAGAGCTCTAACAAAAGAAGAAATTATTCTGATGAAGACCACAGTAATGATGTGGCTGGTTTAATCAGACCGGGGTCAGGACCTGGCTGTCTGAGGCCACAGACCTGTATCAATATTTGTGCATCTCACTGCAGGAGCCTATTTAAAGCAGAATGATGCTGTGCTTTCATCTATACACATGTACATGTGCATGCAAATGCTAGAGAGTAGGTAGGTAGATGCAGGTATACACATTTGCACATACACGCTGTAGCTCCGTGCATGCCTTGCTAATGAGCTTCCCAACTCTGCCCCTGCAATGCTAATGAAGGAGTCTGCAAGTCTGAGGGGCAAGTACGATAGCTCTCACACACACCCCCAACTCCCTTGGCACCTGTGTGTTGTGTGTGCACAAATTTGTGTGTGTTTGTCATCCATGTCATCTCCTAAGGCATTATTGCAATGTGCCATTACTGCAGTTCTAATTTCCTATCTATAATACAGGATGCAACATACTGGACTTTCTCATTAACATCCTGCTAGCCAATTTGTGGTGATGGCAACTAATGCCAGGGAGAAATATTGACTGTTGCCATTCTGTGATCATCTGCTTTTCATTTTTTTGCCAGATCCAATTTGTGTGTTCTCTGTGTCTCTCTTCAATGTAACAAAGAAAAATTCTTCTGGTACATGGTGGACGGGATACAATAGAGAGGAGGAAAAACAATGAAATATGCCAAATAAAACAGCTCACAGGGATTATACTACACTGCAGATGTAGTAAATGAGAACAGAGTGAAGTCACAGTTGATCTGTAACTTAAGGTAGTGCGTGCACTGTAGCATTAATGACATGGACTCCAGAGAGGAGCACTTGCATTTTCAGCTCAGACACTCAGACCTCAGCATGCTATCTGTGTATGCATGCTCAGGAAAACCACAATCCTGGCAGCTTATCTTTTTGCAATCTTATATTGATGAGCAACATCTCTCCCTCTCTTTCTCTGAAACATTACTCAGTAAAATGACATGTTCCAATGCTGAATGCTTTCAGACACTTGAAAGCTCAAGCCACATTACCCCACCATTCTCAACTGTTTTGAGCATGCGACTGTATGTCCTTTTTGCCAACTCAAAACCGCATTTCAACATGGCATTTTGTCGCAGGACAGAAATGAGTGAACAGGCTCCCGAGGTGGATTTGACCTAGGATATTACACTTTAATGATACGGTTTCTGCTTTTGAACAACCCAAATTAATTTTAAGAATTGGATTTAAATCCCTCTCGTAACTATATTCCACGTATTTGCTTTCACTCACGTAATCTCCTTTTTTGGTGAAAATAAAAGTTTGTCGTTTTTAATCTTTCTGTTTCTCACAAGCTAAGTTACCATACAAATGTGTAAAACCTTTAAACTAACATGGAAGTCTATTCAGTTTCATCCACTACAATTATGCAAATATTAGTAGGGGGTTGATCAAGATAAATAGCTGGTGGCACTAATTCAATAGTAGGGTGCTATTAAACTATAACAAAAAAAGAGGGTGCAATAAGAATACCAGTTAAATCTCAAATGGAGAAAAACATTGTAGGAAATATGATGTATATATGGCATTTATGTTTGCATAAATACTCTAAATTACTCTTCATCGCTCCACACAGATCAAATGTTTTTGTCATGTGCAACGTTAATTTTTTTTGTCTCTCAGTAGAGAGAAGCCTCAGGGAATGTTTCAGTTATGCATCATGTCTGTTGTGATTTATTAGCCTGTTTCCAGCCAAGTGTGAACATCTTCTTAGATAAAAACAATTTTCTATTTCCACTTTTCTTTGAACAAAACTGAAAATGTAAATAAAAGCAGGTGGATGGAAAGTCATCTCATGTAACTTTAAACAGTGTCAGTAGACTTCAACCAAAGAACAGGTTTTCTAAAACAAGCCGTACCCTGACACAAAGTGGATGCTGTTATCTCAAATTGTACATTTTTGCGTCTCTCTCATCTCTTTGATGGCAGGCTTTTCATGCAGCCTTCTGGTGAGACTATTTGGAACATTTTTACCTTGAAACATGGCTGAACTTCACATCATATTAAGCAGTTTGCTTCAAGGATACCGACACCATAACACCACTGAGCCTGCAGGACCCTGTTCTCAGAATACACGATTTGATACTCAAATCTGAGTCAATGTGATCTTCTATTGTAGCCATTTGTTTAGGGAGTCTTTCATATACAAATAAACGTACTCATTCTGTTACCTCATGTTCAAACAAAAACTGAGAATGAGACAATTAACATCAGGCTCATCGGGCAAGCTAATTTGAGACCAAATGTCAGAGGCTGTTACAGGTCTTCAGCTCCCTTCCTTCTTCATGTTTTTCTCATTTAACGTTCAGTCTGAGATTTCCATTTCGCCCAGCTTCTCTCTCCATTAGGCCAGCTGACGATAGCAGCGCGGCGGTACATTTCCACTCATCTTCCATTCCCTTCCTGCCCCTCATTTCGGCCTAACTGCTGCTGCCTGGCTGTCACTTCTCTCTTTTGCCATCCTCCCTCTCTTTCACCTCCCACCTTTATCCAGCCATCACCCACCTTCTCTCTCTTAACCACCCCTCACCCGGGCCAGCTGTCAACTTTCCTACTGCTCCATCTACTTCTCCAGACCTCTCCTCCCTCCACTCTCTCCGTGTCCTGGCCTTTCCGGGTGTCAATCAGGCCTGCCCTCAGCAGCCATTACCATTCCACCTCCAACACACACTGACATTTCCTGACATACTGGAGGGCAGAGAGCAGAGGCACTGCACTCCCTCCTCCAATTGCTCGGTCTCTTCATCTCACGCTCACATTCCTGTCCTACGCTGCATCTTCCTGTTCCTACCTGTCAATCTTAATATACGAACACATGGCTAGCGCTCTAATCTTCCACGTGCTTTCTTATCTCCATCTTTTTTCTCTCCATTTCATTCCACCAAGGTAGCCACTCATGTGTTGCATAAGGTTCCACCAACAATTTTGCATCACTTCAACATACAGCAAAGGCTGTGTCTCTGCAATCAGAGCACTTAACACAAGGTCACCATACCATGAGTTGCTGCATTAGTAGCTTGGTTTCCACTTCAAGAAACTATATATTGAGTAATTCTGAGTAGGTTTCCTCAACAAGGACAGCCTCTTAGCCTGAGTTGTTATCTCAAAAACACAAATAATGTGTTCTTTTAAAGACTGAATGCAGCCTAAAAATTACACTTTGGCTAGTGGTGGACTAACCATACGTACAACTGTTGCAATTTGTGTGGCCTTGCTGCCTGCAGCTAGAGGTAGAGGTTGAGAGGACACCAGATTTTTATGTGTGGAAATTCATCCACCCAGCATGTTCACTCTCAATTTTCACTACCGCAGTTTCATTTTTATCTGCCGGAGTCCATCCCCTCTCTCTTTTGAAACTCCTTTTCTGCTTTCAGTGCCCCTGCTTCCAATATTCTTCCTCTTCTTCTTCTCACCTCCCGTTTCCTCACTTCACCCTTTTCATCTCTCCACACCAATAGCTCATCCTCATTCAATCTCATCTCTTACCCCTTACAATTTAGTCTCTGCTTTTCCTTTACTGCAGCTTTCTGTCCCTAGAAAATGTATATAAAAAATGTAATTCTATTTCACTTTCACCATCTTTTTTTTACGTTTTCCTCAAATATTACACACCTCAGGGGAATCTGTCACACTTTAAACACAACCCAGTGCCCAAATGCAGGTGCTTTTGCACCAAGTAAGCAATTATTCAAAATGCTTGTGGTCAGTGTTCTACAAACTAAGCTTTTGTTTAACCAGTTGCCTTTGACACTAAAATGTAGTGTACCGAGTGGCAATGATGCACAAAACTTATAAAAACGTAACATCTGGGATGATTAGAATGATATAAAGCGTGTAACATACTGAAGTAAATAATTGCAAGGACAGTTGTTGAGATACTCACATTAAGGCGGTCAAACAGGTCATCTCCAGGTTGCTTGTTCTCCAGGAAAAGTTTAAGATTTTTAAAAACCTGAAAAGATAGACAGACAAATCAGATCAAAGGGCTTTCACAGGTATAAATAATATAAAGGAAGATTTAATCATCAAATATGTTTCACTTTAACCAAACAACCGTTGAAACTCTGAATCAAAGTTGTGTGTCGCACTGAGGAGGACTGAGACAATTTAAATATCTTGGCTGCAAAACATTAGAAGTGAAACTAAGTTCAATAAATGAATATAAAAAACTGAAAAGGCTTTGAAGTGAGAGCAGTTCTTTGAAGGCTAGTTTACAACTGAGTTACCAAATATAAAAAGAGAAAACTACACACACACAGTTCACATGTACACGCACATTATAGTGCAATTAAGACATAAGATTGTGGGGTGAGTGTGTGTTTGCAGCCTGACTTCATTTGTCCATCTCAGAGCAGTAAAATAGGCGCAATTACATCTGACATTTCCAGTGACACTGCGGGTTCCACAGATGCATCCTTTCCCCAAATAAACCAGTAAAATATGCAAGACTCCAATTAATAGCAACAGATGTGTTGATTTAAAACCACACTGACATATTCACTGGCTGATATGTGTGTCAATTTTGTTCCCCTTGGAAATTACACTGAATCTATAAAAAGTGTCAGTACTTTTGGGATGAAAATGTAAATCAGTATCTGCCTAAAAGTCTCAGAGAAGCAGAGACACCAAAATGAGCTCACCTAATTGGTTTTTGTGATGTGTTTGGGTAAGTATGTGGGTGTGTGGAGGTAATCATTTAGAAATAAATGCCCTGCAGGATGACCGTACCAAGCACAATATGCATCTGCAGACGCCCTCACACTCTGGGGTTATCTGATGAAGTCATTCAGTCTTCTAACTTGTGTTAAATTGAGTAATAAGTGCAGTGCGTGCTCGTTTTTAAACAATCAACAGATACATTGACACAGAGAGCAGTCATTTGCACAGCATTCATGTGTGGAGAAAGGCGAAGAAATGCAAGGCGGTGTTCATATTCATACTCTCCTATTCTGCACCGAGAAACACTAATGGAACTTTTTACCAATAAATTACATATGGGACATACAGTACTGCCGGTCCATAGCATGCCTTGCGAGGTTTCACCTTATAACCATTTTTGCATTCATTCCCAATAGCGTCCCATGTTCTCTGCATAAAGGAATTTTGCAGAAACAGCAGAAATTGCATATGCAATATATATTGGATAAGCCGGATATAGACCTTAAGAATAAGATTCAATGATTTCAACCATCTCCAGGGGTTCCAAATAGAAATTCTTTCCTTCCATTCTTGTTCCATTTTATTCCAAGTGACATTTAGCAGCAATCTCGCTGATTTGCCAGGGAATTGATGATGCAAAAATATGCAGGGACTAATTAATTCTAGCTAATGTGATGCTTTTGAATGCACTCATTTGAATAATTATATGTTCTGCCAAGAAACAAAACACTTTGGCTGTCAGGTGCTAACATTTGTTTTTCCATCTCTGGAATAGTAGATAGCATGGGCTGACACCAGAGGAGGGGTTGGAAATTTACATATGCATACATGCACACACACACACACACAAATATGACAGCTGTCTGACAGATTGCAGACAACTAAACAGGATTTAAGAAAAAAAAGTTTCCAGACACATTTTTTTTTTTCTATTGTGGCATAAGCTGACCTGCTCACTGTAGTCTGAATGATCATTTACTATATCAGATAAACAACTGACAAGAATCAGTATTGTTAGAGACACTTGCCCAGTTAGGAATTAATATTGCCTGTGCAAACAAATGACATTAAAAAGCCTTCCTTTGCACAAAATAATATCACAATGCAATACAATAAAGCCAGTGGAGCTTGAAAAATGACTCAGACTGATGACTCAAAATGATAAATGAGTATGTGGTTTAGTGGGCAAAGAATCTCAAAATAACACAACATGGATTAGTCCAAATTACTTATATTCCAGCTTTCAATTCAATGACTTTCAGTGATTTTGCTTGTGGTAAGTCACACAAGTCTACTATTACCCTGTAAGAAACCAAAGGAGTAGAATGGCTTAATATAAACATAGAAAGTAGCCAAGAACCTCAGCAACAAGCTATTAAGTTGTACCGTGAACTGTGAAAAATCTGAAGCACTGGGGAAATTCTGAGTAAGCTTCAACAGGCTTCCTGTCATTACAGTCTTTACGCTGTGAAAATAACCCTTTAATGGCTCTGAAAGTCTATTTAACTCGTCACAGGGAGCACATGTGGCTCTGATTGATGTTACGTAAGTTGACATAAGTTAGAAAAAAAACCTTGATATTTAGAGGGCAGGTTGGAGTGAAAGATGCGATTGAGCTGACCTTTAGAATATATGATCTAATGTTTTTGAAGCTTGATCTGTACTGAGAACTAGAAAACAGGTTTTCTCTGCCTTTGCTGCTGATTTTTACCATGTTTTATGTTTATGACAGTTTTTGTCTTTTTTTAATGGAAGACTAACATTAATTACCAAGTCCTGTCAGAAACCTTGAATCAGTTTCCTCAAAATCGCTTTACTCTACAAAAATTCACCCACATAAGCATTTGCACTAAACAGATTCAGAAAAAAAACCAAAACATCTGCTCTGTTGTGACTATGCGGCGACCAACCTTAACGTCACAAAAATTCAGGGAGTCCTCTGCTGAACTAGGCTGAACTGCAGGCTGTGCTTACACAGAGCAGATAGAAAACAAATAAAAAAAGAAATGTAGCAAAATATCTATAAGTACGTAGAGCCAACATTTTCATCTGTATTGGTAAACTCTGTGCACACTTGGAAAAATGTTGTAAATGTTGATTCCAGTTTTTTTTCCAATCTTTGTGTAATAAATATTTACATAAATTGAAAGGTCTTTTTTATGATTTATGGAATTACAACTGCATAAACAACATTTTTGAGTTATATATAATTCCAGCCATTGTTGGGGCTGTATCAATGAAGGTGCAGCACATTATACTGCAGTGAAAATTGAGCCTACAGTGACTGAAAATGTGACTGCTGCAAAAATTGCCCAGAATTTGCCTGGAAATAAGAAAAAGTTAAGATACAGACGATATACACTGTGAGTTGAAAAAATACACAATGATGACATACAAGCACGGAGAATCTGAAATACTGGGTTGTTCACCTCCAGCAAAGATGCTCCTTAGGCTCAGGATTTTATATGCAGCTTCAGACTAAGTATCCTGTTGTCATGAGTGAAAATCCATTTAAAGCTGCAATTTAACTTAGGAAATGTTAGAAATGTGGATAAATGCCTTCCCAAGTCATGTCAGTCAAAACTGGCCCTTAAAGTTGCTAATTTTGTGTTGTTAGACAAAAGATGATGAGAAGAGTAAAGCGAACATAATTGCAATAGCAGTCTACTAAGCACTGTTTACAGAGCAGCTAGTTGACCAAAGTATTCAAATCACAGTATGATGCTTGGGCACACAGAACAGCTCTGGGTTTGTGGGTTAAAAACATTTCTCCATTAAGACGGAATCCAAGAGAGGCAGACTGGAGCAGACGGACAGTTGAACTATTCTAACAGACAAACAAATTAAACTGCTACAGCCGCAGGAATCCAATCTACGACAGAGTCCTTAGGACAACTCCAGTTCCCTCCGTGCTGCAGGCTCTGTGCATATCGACATGCAAGCATATGACCTTCTCTGCAGGGACTTCTGCCAAAACCCAAAGGGCAAAACCTACATTATTACAATGAAATATATTGAGTTTGTATCACCGTGAACAACTCTTTCACCAGTGTCTTTGCTGTTGTCCTCTAATGAGAAGGGACAAACTTGCCTTGTTTTATCTAAAATACTATAACAGAGGTCCGAACAATCCACAAATTAAAGAGGGAGAGAATGATTATGTGGATGTGGAAGATGTCAATCAGTGTGTGTGTCTTTACATTCTTTACCTTCCTGATGACGGGGACCTTGTTGTAGTAGCGAATGGAGTCTTTACCCAGGAAGTCGAATTCCACCACACACTCGTTGCCATCAAGTTGCTCATGCAGGGTGATGTGCTCGACACGAAGCGAGCAGCAGCCCACTGTGTCTGCCGTCTCTCCCTCCTCTTTCTCATTACCAGCTCTCAGGGCCAGCTTTTTTAGGTCAGGAGATACAGAGATTACTGCACACCCAAAATCCACAAATACATGCCCAGCATTTTTATCACCGTCCCACAAAGTCACACATTAATATATACATATGCCCACATAAAGAACTGCACAGTAAATACAACAAAGCAAAATCGGAATTGAAATAGTCTTTGACATGAGCCAAAAGCAATCACACGGTCAATCTATCATTTCATTTTATGCAGACAGAGATAATTAACTTGGGGTCACTGGACGAAACTGCGACATATAATCCATTTTTCTCCTTTCAAAAGATCTTTCATCCAGTTATTTGACATAACAGAAAAGGCTATCAAGACATATTACAGTATTTTCCAATATATGCGCATGACTTTTGGTATTAAAGCAGCGCACTACTGGTATTTTTCTTGTGCAATGATTTGAAGCCAGACCTTGTCTATGAAGTACAGGGCCACGGCTCTTTGGCGTGTGACCATCTCTTTAGCCTTTAGATCCTTGAGGTACTGGTTACGGATGTCGTCCACACACGTCTTGAGTTTCCGAGCAACCTCATATTTCTCCCAATCCTTCTCCCCCTGCATTCATAGAAGGATAGGAAGGAAGACAAGGAGGAAGAGGGGTGCAGACAAAAAGAGAAAGCAAGATTAGCAAGAGTGAGGAAAAGGAAGGCATTGAGAACAAGTGATAAAGATAGGAAAACAGGAAAGAGGAGAAAAGTAAACATGAAACAAAGAACTAAAGTGAAAACATGATAACACAGTAATTTTCTTCGAAAAGCCTCACATCAAAACTTTCAGTATGGTAATCAGGACATGAATGCAGGGTGCTATAGAATAACACAAAGACACAACATTAATGATAAAATTCTCTGCATGCGCCATTTTCTGCTGGTTATATAGTGGGACCAAGACACAATTAAACCCACCATCAGTCAGCAACATGCATATTCTCATGGAGACTAACAGTGGAATAACTTAACCTTTCCAAATGAAAGATGGAAAGAAGGAAGAGTGAGTAAATAGAGGAGAGAAACGAGAGGGAAGAAGAATAGCAAGAAGCTGCAGAAGTTTATTTGCAAATTAATTGCAATGCAGTCACAAGTTATCAAAGTATCTCAAAGGATAATGTCAATTTGGCTACCCACAAGCTGAAACTCTGTAGAAGCTGGGTGATGCAGCAGAACAATGACCCGAAACATCAAAGTAAATGTAATACAGAGGGACTTCATTCAGAGCACAGAACACATCAGAGATGCTGTGGAATTCTGTTTGAAGAAATTTACATTTACTTGCATATTTTTTTCCAAGAGGACTCTACTAACTTTCTGTAAATGTGTTCACACCTCTTGTGATCATTCTTTGTTTTGTAATTTTATGTAATGTTTTCACTCAATTCACGTTATAGAAATAGTTTGGTAAATCAGCTTTGTGTGTGATAAGCAAGAAGCAGGCTGGCAATTATTATTTGGAAACGGAACGACATCAAGCTGACCTCAAAGAACTAGTGCTGAAAAAGGCAAGCTTATCGAATGCTTTGAAGTGCCTTAAAAGTTCTCCACCAATTTAGTCATTGCAGTCCCAAACATTCTCAGACTCACCATTTTAAAAAGTCAAACATTAACTTCAGTCCAGTTGGAGATCCAGGGGTGTTATTTGTTATGCAAGGTAATGTAACCATTAAGTGATGGATGCAACAGGGACGAGGCACAACCAGTAGATATGCAGTGAGTTAACTTCTTTGAATCAGAGGTAGTAAAATTCTGACAGACTAAGCCTGTCTGTCCTAGAATTAAAAAGAAGAAACACATACTTTTCTTTTCTGGGAAAACTGCCTAAATAAAAGGAAAATAATTATTCATACCTAAGCCAGTTGCAGCCTTTGACAAAATAACTGTGTGTGCCAACATCAGTATGTGCATTTTCTCCCTATTTTACAGCAGACTGATTACCTTGAGTTTTGAGTTGGCATTGAGCATGATGTATTTAATGGAGCCCTGGATGTTTTCTGTCCAGCTGGCCAGCCAAGTCACAGAGTTGTCATGTCGAACTTCCTTCCAGCGGTGGCCAGCAGGCGGCACAGGAATACGGGATTCTCTGCCAGAGCAGGAGCAATTAAGTTTTAATATAAGCAGTCACAGTACATGTACATTCAGTACATGCTTCAGAGGTACAAGCCTCCGATAAATAAATGACACTACTGCTATAAATGCAATCTTTGTCTCACATAGATACAAAGAAAGATTTCTGGCCAGCATTCCAAGCAGCTGTGAGTAAATAAGCAACATATTTTGAGTAATGTACTGCCTTAACTTAACCTTATTTCAGGAATTACCAAAAGACGGCACATAAATTCTGTAAGAATCGAAAATGTCAGTAACTTTCGTAGCAATACATTACCATTGACTGTGCATCTGAGATAGACACTCTTTTAAATACTAAGAAACAGAGCAATTTATGTTTTTTGAAAGACAGAAGCGATTTGCCTGTGATTCAACACTTTAAATCACTTTCTGCATCAGGACCTAGGTCTGTTGCCTTCAGTAGGTAGTTTTCTGCTTTACACCCAGCCAGATGGTCACACCTTTGAGATTTGTTTTAGCAGCAAGTGATAGTGTTTCAGTGCATCCGGCTTCCCAAAATGTAAAAATCCCACTCTCACTTGCTGCAGTTGATGATGACATCCTCTGGTTGGATCCTTTTCTTCAGCATGCCCTGTTTGGGATGCTCGCCTCTACCTCGGAACAGACCTGGAGGCTCAATCTTAAAGTTTCCAATGCGTTCTTTATGGTGGTCTAGCAAACAGTAACCGTATTCATCCACTATCTTTTGGTTGGCTACTTTCAAAGCCTACGACAAATATGAAAAACACAAATAATCAGTTATCCAAATCCTCAAAAAAGTCCATGGACCTCGCTGAGACACCAACACAGTCAAAATTACAGCAAAGAGCACAGAAGAAACGAGCCTGAGTTTTACCTGCTTCTCTTCCTTGGTCATGTTTTTTCTGGCCTCCACCTTGGCTTTATGCATAGCATGGATTTCTCCGAAGTCACACTTGTCAAGATCTTGAATCAGAGATCTCTCCTTGTTGGTCATTTCCTGAATAGGCACAAAATATGTTACATAAAAACTCAGTCTCATCTCAAGTCAGTTTTTCTCTAAAACAGAAACTGGAGATGTCCTTTAGTGAAAAAAGTGATAGCAAAATAACAGCTAATCAAATATTCTTTTCAGTCACAGATGAAACAAAATTGAAAATGCCTATGAAAGTGCACTGCGCATTATCCACGATTTTCAGATATTTTACAGATAACAAAATAACTAAAAAATCTCTACACTAGTTTCAATAAACTGCATTAATGATGGCAATAATATACATATTTCATTTACCATTAAGCAGTAAGAGTGCTTAAAGCTTAAAATGAGAGCTGAAAAAAACTGATGAAACCAAATCTATTTGAACTGTCTCTTAAAATTCTTAATACTGATAACACAAAGTATGCACAACACCTCTTTCAAGCTGGGGAAAAAGCGTCAACTGAAGGAACAAACAAACTATCTGCACACAACATTGCTTTATTGAATTTATTGGGAGCTATGAAAACAGAGTGCAGAACCTTTGTTCAAATAACACATTAAAGCAATAATGTATCATAAAAGACAAATTAGACAAGCATGATCAAAACATGATCAGTGACCTTTTCTTTAATTACTCATCTTCCTGGCATCGAAGCATGCAAACAAGAAAAAAAAAACACCAAGTAGTGTTGTTAAGAAAGGCCAGAGTACAGACCATTTCCTCCAAACAAGGCGCTCACACGTACAAATTCAAAAGGCAGGTACAGCAACGGCTGTTGTTCTTAGTGAATGAGATGAGGCTTTGCGGCCCAACGCCTGCTGAGCTCGACAGACACGACTTCAAGGGGGAGTTAAGAAAGGCTCAGTACTCTATGACGCAGTGCAGGCAGCATCCAGGAGTAAGCCAATCACAGTCATCCTGACCCAACAGAGACGCAGCAGAAAGTTGTTCACTACTTCATACCACCATACAGGAGACTGTTTAAGCAAATGCAGAAGAAACAGATTTTTGACTTCTTCAGCTCCCCAGTTCTCTGTAGCCCCTAATCTGACAGCATCTGAATATGTCAGCTTCACAACTGAATGAGCAGCTTGTCAACTTTTACATAAAAGTAACAATGGCACTCCTAATAGTTCAGATGTAGTAACATTTCCATGTCACTTTTAACAGAGCAAATGACTGAACTGCACGCAGAAATACAGCAACACAACATAACCACGGTCCAATCTGAAACAAACACTGCGTGCGTATCTTGGCTCTTTCGGTCACTGTCATGGTTATGTCCAAATAAAGCCAGAACAAACATTAAGGTGAAAGTGATCTATGTCTAAATATTGTCACTTTAACAGATAAGTTATACAATATAGATTAATAAAACATAGTATGGCATCTGCATCATGTTACAACTCTCCAGTCCAAGCATAGTAATCAAATTACATCTTCAACAACACATTTCCAGAAATATCGATTCATGATCAACCAAACACTGCTGAAACTACTGTTACGACTTTGTATCCGTATTTGTGAACGCACTGTAAGTGAGCACCAGCACACTAAAAACAGCAGCAGCAGCACAGCAGCTGAGTTTCAACTATAATTGTCAACTTTCTAAGTTATTGCACAAGGGGTCACTGAATCAAAGAGGTCACTAACAGGGCAGCAACACAGAGTGACTCAGTGGTGGCTTTATCTTAGAAGTTTCTGTTGCTAAAATGAGTGGCTTTTAATAATGCCTCTTGCTGTCTGGAAAGAAAGCTATTGATGCAGGAAATAGAGGCCAACATTTTAGGGACTATCAGCCCATGCAGAGCAAAAGTGTCTATGTTTCCATATCAAACTGGTCTTGTGGAGCAGAACAAAACAGTAAACAATGAACAGGGCTTTTAACGAGTTGGGCATCTCGATCTTATTGTCACCATCACACTTTGCATCAGCAGAACTCATTAAAAACAGCACACTAACACTTATAGTCGTAATATAAAAGCACAGCTTATAATACAAGCAAGACATAAAATGGTTAAGTATTAGACAAATGAAAGAGCATCCATCCAGAACATAAACACTAAGAACGAAGGAAATGACTGTCATCCATCAAGCATTAATGATCTAGCCCAGTTTTGTTATCTGTGGTCATAGGAGATGAGATGCAAAAACAGACCTCTAGATAAGCACAAAACACACACACACCTCTCTCTGGAAACACTGACAGTGTGGACAAGCAGCCAGTCTGCGTGTCTAAGCATGAATGACACCCGACAGTGGGCGGGCACTGAGGGCAGTGGAGCGAGGAGAGTTTTTTCCGGCTATAATAAAACAGTTTAATTGGATTTGTTCATATGCAGGGGAGCTAGTTGTCTGGATTAGCATATCAATGCCTTCACATAAATCGTATTTTCAAGTGCATTGAGCACTAAGCAGCGCAAAATTAATTCTGCATGATATGCCTTAGGGCTTGGCACGGTGTTTTCTCCATACAGAGGACACCCTGACAGACACCAGCAAGCATGTACCAGTCACACTCACATACTCATTCTACTATTTACAACACATGCATATTGTAACACCAAGCTAGAAACCAGACAACTAATACTGAACTTGGATGTTGTGTCAAGACAAAGTTTCTGGAGCTAAGTTCACAATCACACATACAGGTAACGTAACTTGCATGATGTCGTTGGGCTTTACCTTCCTCCAATCTTTAAAAAAGTTCTCCCGGAACACCTTCTTAGTGGTGTACTCGTGGTCCAACATCTGGGCAAAGAACAGTGCCACTTCCTCTGCTGCTAAGCTCAGCTTCACCTTCTCACCTGTACACAAACAGAAGCACTGGTTCACTGTAAATATTTTTTAAACAACACAATCCCAATCAACTTCGGCTTTTTAAATGTTTTGTGACCTAACTGTCAAAACCTACATGCTTATCAAGCTCTGATGTTCACCAACACACACAAGCCTTTGGAAGCTCCCAGTTTGATCAAAAACCAACATGCAATACTGCCCACCTCATCTCCTCTGGAGGGCTGACAGATTAATCCATTCTTTCACAAAGGTAGGTTCAGAGACAAGGACAGAGATCTACATTCAAGCCCACTGCTAAGCTACAAAAACAAGAACATGCACGCACAGGAATTAATAGATCAAATCCACTCCCCATAGGATACCATTGTGGCTTGACTGCTAAACAAAGCAAAAACAATTACTGTCATCAATCAGTGTTTGACTCAATGCATGTCTGGCATCCTAAAGATCCAACTGTGCGTGGGTATGTTGTGTGTGTGTGTGTGTGTGTGCATGAGGAAGTGACTTAGAGTGCATGCACACTAGCATTCTTAGATCCATACATTCACTTCAAAGAACTCTTGTTTTCTACACAACTTTGTCCAGTGTTCCTCCTCCTCCCCGAGTCCTTACTCTGCCTGGCTTTAATTTCTAAGATAAAGGAAATGTGCATATGTACAATATGCCAACACAAAGTTAAAGCATTTAAAAGAGTTTGTTGTGATGTTCCAGTACTACTTGCCTGTCATCTAGCATTGCTGGAGATGCTGAGAAGGGTTGAGATTGTGTCACTGTGGAGGCAAAGCCATGTAATTTAACACTCCTAACTTCAGTGCATTTTTAGAGTCAACTGCAATGACTACTCTTCAACAAAACTAGGCCAGAAGGGACTGCATGCCTCTGCAGAACAGTGTTACTTCAAAGACTAAAAGGGACAGTTTAAGATTTCACCACGCCTTGGCTATGGAATGACACAATGCCACGAAAAGCTCAGACTTCAGAAGTCACCATCTTCTTTCGAAAGGCTACTGAAGACACATTTCTCTTTGACAGGCTTTTTCATAATCTAGATCATATAATACTTCAACTACAATGTTGCATTTGACTAGAGATGAATCGTACTGAACTTCCAGGCACAGCCATCTAAATCTGGCTTTCAAAAATGAGCTCACAGGTGGCTCAGATTGTGCTGACAATTACTATTTAGATTAAGGTGGAGCTGGCTGCCGATATGAGAGGTAAAGAGGCGACCATGTAGGGTGAAGATGATGAAAAGGAGACTGCCATGTTTTTGGCCATATAGAGCTGGAGACACACTCGTACTTATTATCGACTGGTCAAGTACAAATACACAGAACTCTAGTCAGAAAGTGAAATACAGCCTGTAGTGCATGAAATTTCTGAATTTGTTAAAAATGGTCTCAACACTACCTGTGAGGTGATGACATTATTTTAAATTACTTCCATAAAAAGAAAATGTGTGGGCACTGTCAAAAACTGCTCATGTAAAACCCTTTCAACCCTGTTTCAATTGCCCTTTCTTACACTACTACACCACTTCAATGCTCAACTGACCATTATAGTAGAAGTGAACATTGTCAGGTAGAGGCTGGTACTCAGGAGGGAAGTAGGGCCCATTGTGTTCCAAGAACTTCCATTTCACCCCATCTTCATACTTCTCCTCCTCCCACCTGACAAAAGGGAAGATGATGAAAAAATGAGGAAGTATTTCAGCAAGTGAAAATTGCTCCTCTCCTCTTTCCCCATGCAGTTTGTGTGTGCATGTAGGTATGTGTGTGTCTGTTCTAGGTGGGTCCAGGTCAAAGCAAGATGAAGAAAAAAAGAAAAACCATCTCCAGCGTTTCTGCTCCTCCTCCTCCTTCTTTTTGATCTTCAGCTGTCTTCCTTCTTCAATTTCCTCCTTTGTCCTCTTGGGTTTTTTTGAGACCGGATGCTCTCCTTCCTCTTTCTTTACCATCTGAGCAGAGAAAAACACTTAAGATATGGATTCAAACACTCCCACCATGAACCGCATTTACAGCAAACTACTACAGATTACCTTGGGAAGACAGATGTTTACCTTTTCTGTTCTCTTCTTTGGCTTCTTTTTCTGAGTTTCCTCATCACTTCCTTCTTTGTGGCCGTGTTCCTTATTTTTTTTCTTTAAGCTGCACATATCCAGAGGCAGAAGAAAGACAAAAGGCTTATGTAATATGGGAACAATGAAGGTTGGAAGTTCATCAAGTAGCAAATTTACACATTTACACATCAATATTTCTGTGTTTTGTAAGCCAAAGTAACGTTGTTAACCGACAGGCCTGGTCAGACTTACGTAGGTGAAGCAGAAGACTGTGAGGTGCCTTCAATGGGCTCATCTTTAATTCTTTTCCTTTTCATCCCTTTCTTCTTTGTTGTAAAGTCATCATCCTGTGGCTCTTGTTTCATCAGTTCACTACACAACAAAAATAACAGAAAACAACAGTATTTTTTAAACCCCAGGGCCCGTATTCACAAAGCCTCTTAGAGTCCTCTAAGAGAGCTCCTAACTTAGTCTTAAAATTCCGAGCAAGGAATCTTGGCTTAAGAGTGATTCAGGAAGTTCCTGAGAGCAACTGTGAGCAAGGAGGGTACAGAAACTTTTATCTTAGTAAGGAGGTGCGGTTGACCCCGTTGCTAGGTATGACACGGTCTTCTAAAAGCTGATTGGTTGTTACAAAAAGGGGAAAAGACCAAAAAAATGGGCTCCACACTCCTAGTAATGAATGGACAGTAAAATCAACCAATCATATAAAAGTTGGATTGTATTAAGAAATGTGTAACCGTGACATTAATTTTATGTCATGATGATGAAACTCAGCTAAATTAAATTAATTGTGACACAGCTTCAAAATGTTTGAACGCACCTCATTCACATGCTGATTGTATTGATTTGCTAATTGTTATGTTTACTGTCCATGCTGTTAATTTTACTACTTAATGTATTTGATATTAATGGTGGACACAGACTCAGGTGTCAGCAGTTCCTGTGATTTCGGGCACCCTTCTAAAAAGCGGTTTGCTTTAACAGAGTGACCAGAACAACGAATGACATGGATAAAAAGAGAACAAGAAAGCCAAACTGGACACAAGAGCAGTGCCTGCTGTTGGCACAGCTCGTGGATGAAAATAAAACAGTATTAAGAGAGAAAGTTAGTCCTGGGATCACAGCCCAAGGGAAGAGGCAAACTTGGGAGTCTACTGCCGCAGATCAATGCGTTGTTCCCTCTCCTTTTACACACGAGTGACGAGTGTGAGAGGCGCTGGTACGTGCTGCAATCCCAAGCGGAGAATGAAAGCGAACAAACTGTGCAACGAGCGTGCATGTTGCTAAATCGCTGTCTTTTAACATACGGAGAGTATCTCTCCTTCCTCTGCCATCTTGTCTGTTTAAGACACTCTTAAGCTTCTTAAAAGTCCTCCTCCCTCCTCTTAACAGTTTTTTACCTTACGAGTTCTCTTAAGGCCTAAGACGCTTTGTGAGTAACTTATCTTACCAAGGGGAAATTCTAAGAAAAATCTTAGAATTCGAGGAATTCTAAGATTTTTCTAAGAATGTTACCACTAAGAGCTACGTTTAGCCTTAGGATGCTTTGTGAGTACGTGCCCAGGTCTATATTCTATAGTCTCACTGAGTCATGCATTTCTGCTTAAGTATAAGCTCAGTTATTTAAAGATTCTTACAAAACTGCAGTTCTAATCTTGAGCTTATAGTAAAATAACAACCGCCCTTCTTAAAATCCAATTTACAGAAGGTAAGCAATGTTTTCAATCCCAATTTATTTGATTCCATTGAGACCCTGTTTCAATAGTGTAGGACTTGAACAAACACGTTTCTAAAATCTTATTAAGCGTTCTGTATTTTCTTAAATGGAAATCTGACTGGAGCTGTTGATTTTAAATTAGCCCTTAGTTAAAAAGCTAATAACAAGGCAGAATAAAAGCTTATTGGCTCCTTTTTCACTGCAGCTTGCCACACTGCTGGGTACAGAGTTGGGCTAAAATTACTCTTCCATGTGGAATAGAAAAAGAAAAAAAAAATCTTTAGGCACATAATGATGACTCACTGACCACAAGAAATCACACATAATTGTAGTAATTAAGCAGCATTATCGAAACAGTAATGATAATGACATAATTACAGCAGTTAGAAATACAAAAATAATTACAAAACTGCATGCGCGTATTTCCCTGCAGAGTGAAGACTGATGGGTAGGGAAGTGGCCTAAATTAAGAAATCATCAAATTAGAGTCGCCAGTGCTAATAAATAACAGTGTTCTCCTTCCCTTCACATACCATTTAGGTAAAGGGGGGGAATATAAAGCACTGTAGCACATAATTGTCAAATTGGCCTACTGAATCCCAATTACAAGCCACTATAGTAGCAACTAGCCAGTACATGATTATGAGCCTAATGCACTGCCTTTGCTCTTCAACAGTATGACCCCTGGTGGCATCAGACTGAAGATAATGAGCCTTCTCTAAGGTTCTCCGGTCTATGACTCCATGTGATCTTTACTGCAAACACGAATTCATTCAGGCATAAAACAAAGATAAGGTCTTTGTTTAACAGCTGAAAAAAATACATTGTTGGGCAGATTAAGCCAGAACAAAAAAAAACCTGACTTGAATCATCCTGTTACACTTCTTCAAATATGCTACAAGACAAATTCAATATTGTTTTACTGAAAAGCTTGTTTGTTTGTTTTTAAGAACAACTGCTTTTTTCTCCCAAGACCTGACGAGTCATTGTTGCAGCACATGAATAAATAATAATTAATTATGGCTAGATTCTGTTTAGCTGCTTCAGTTTCTGGATTCAGGACGGACTTTTAAATAGTGCCATGGTTAATGTTATTAACACTGATGCATTTCCACTCAAGGTCAAATGTCTGCTGAAAAAAATTCCTATTGTTTGATATAAAGCAGAACCTGCTGCCATGCACCTTTGTCTGCGTATTGACAGAATCACTTTTGGCAGTGTAGTTATTCACCTGTACATGCTGTAGGTTAGTAGAAAACAAGACAAGGTGACTGTTCTGGGGAGGGGCGGTGGGGCATCTTTTCATGTCATAACTGACCTTTATGCACCACAGTATCTTTAATCAGACATCACACTGTCATTTTAATTATTTTTTGACCTTTTGTATTTATACAAAAAGCTGTATTATAAACACAAACACCAAGCCTTGTGACATGTATATTCTTTTTCAGCAACTGCTCAGAGGAGTGGTTCATGAATTCCTAAATTCTTCATGAAGATGTTATGTTGACAAAAGTTAAAGTCCTGTTCCTGTTACAGTCCTACAAAACAACTTGTGTATCATTGTCATTTCACTTGACAGTATCAGGAGAACATGGGTCAAATACAGCCACACTGAGTGCATTAGTAACAACAGGCACAAGGCTTCACATAGAGCTTTGTGCATCACAGACAGAGGGACTTTTAATGTGACAAGTAAATGTAGAAACCCAAATGCCTGCCTGCAGCAGTCACAATCACAACCCTTCTTAAGGAAATTACAGACACATCAGTGTTCTTAACCTTTGCAGGAGGCAAACTACTTGTGAGTGAAGGCTCTTTTTATTTTCACTAACAACTGAAGATGTAGCAGAAGCATTTTCTACCCCCGTTCCTTCTTTCGTTAATTTTGCAAATCTAAGCGTACACTGAGGCCAAACTGCTCAGTTGAAATGTTCAGTGTGGAGCGAGAAGAAGTAGGAGTTGGTAGAAATGGTCGTGTTTCTTGGTATACTGCACCACTGAGCAAAATCCATAAAAAGCTATACAAAGGAGGGTGGGTCACTGCGTCCATTGACATTTACGGTCTGTGGTTCTAATAGCCTTATGTTTCTTCCATAACTCTGCTGCGAGGCCTTAACTTTCCTCCCTGTGTGAAACCCACTCAACTAGCACAGCTACCACCTGAGCCATTCTGAAAGGGAAAAAAACACTACAGGGAAACATTAAAAGCTAGAATTTAGCAAAATAGTTTTCCAACTGACACCTCCTTTGAAGTGTCACTCATCATGTTGGGTTGGACTAAATCCACATCTGGAAAATAATCCATTATCAACTCTATAGAAACACTGCTGTGAGACAGATTTGACGCAGCAGGCCTTCGGCCACAGTCTGCCATCCTGGCAACACCCTGCTGAGCATTCAACTACTCAAACCGTGCATTCTCATTTATTACTTTCCTGACAAGCCACAGATATTTGTCTTCAATGCAGACTGAAATTAATTTTCTGTGAGACAGCTTAACACATTGTATAAAAGGGGAATGCTTCTGTCCTGGGCCCTTGAACATCAAAACACAAGGATTAATTTCCATCACCTCAGGAGGGAGGGAAGACAGAGAAAAAACTAGAGAAAGAAATAACATTTCCAGCACAGCTTGTTCCATTGAAGCTTGTCAGCCTATTGTCTCAGCCGTTAATAGTATACAATCTACTGGCATAGGACTTCATGCCTACCTGGCACTGCTGGCTGACTCCAGGGTCTCTGTCTTAAGTGTCTTGACCTAATGGGGAGGACAAGCATTAAAGCTCAGGACAGCATAACTGTGTTGCAAGGACATTCACACAGCTGGCCCATGACATAATGCACAGCAACACAGTGAAATAAACAAATACAAGAAGCGCTGAAAAATCATACACTAGTATCTGTTAGATCATACTCTGAATAATGTAACATTTTGATTAATGAAGCATGTAAAAATGCTCTTTATCGGAGGTCCTTGATTATAATTTCAGTGCAGTACCCAGCGAACAAATTCAAACTTCTGCACAGTTCTTCAATTTATTGGAGGAAGAAAACACAGTAGTCATTGTATTAAGCAATCAATAGAGCATTTTGATTGCCAGTTTATCAGGCAAAAATGAAAAACATTTAGCTTCCAGCTTTGCAAATGTGATGATTTCCTGATTGCCCCTGTTTGATATCACAGTAAATCTGATTGCTGGTAAGACAAAACAAAGCAATTTGAAGAAAATTGTGTTTCTTTTTTAAAAAGAATTTTCTTAAACAAACTACTTTTTAAATAACCATCAGATTGAACCAAAGAAAATACGTAAACATATATGGTTACAGCCCTAAACACAACCTTATGCTTTTCATTTAAACACTGTAAATAATACACTGCTCTTACATTACTTCCAGTGGTATGGGCATTGGTATGCATGTAAATATACTTTGCCAATGTTGTGGGATTCAAATAGCATAGAGGTTACCTGGTAGAACAAGCTGTTGCACATATTATAGCTACTGAGCTGGGGTCACTGTGTAGCAGAGGCTGGAATTTTCACCTTGGTATTTAGCATGCTAATTCCAGACGGGGCAAGAGTCACATGACCATCACAATCTCTTCCCTGGTCGACATGACACTGAACTTCCAGTGAGAACATATAAACTGGGGGTCAGACTAAACTTGACAGCCACAGCTAGCCCTGCGCACTGTAAAAAGAACAAAAGAAAAGCACCAGTTTACCTTCTTATGAGATTTGCCATTATCAGTTTTCTCTGTAGACTTAGTTTGCTTTGTGCTGCTCATCAGGATGAAAAGACAGGACAGGCATGACCATGAGAGGAAGAGAAAAGTTTTGTTAGTGATGCAGTATTTCTAAAACGCAAGTAGTTAAAGAAACACTGAGAAATTACAAGGAGAAAGCTACCCTCTATTCTTTTCTCGACATAACTGAGTGGGCTGCTAAAAGACAGTTTGAGCTGCACTGTTATCAAGTGAGGGCTTACAGGCATATTAGGCTGATGGTAGACTCGTGTCTCCGCCTGGTTAGGATCATTCTAGTCAAACAATGCTATAAAATGCCACCAATCAGACAAGCAGCTTCCCAAAGGATCTGCCTACAGCTCTGAACATGTTTCTTTTCAGTCTGACCTTTCCAACCTTCAGGGCTCGATGTAGTATAAAGACCGAGCTGCAATTACTCCCCAACTATGTTAATTTTTCTTATTCAGAAATCTCAAATTCGAACATTTGACTAAGGCAGTACAGCAGTTAAAGAAAGAGGCACTTGTCTCAGGAAAATCATTTCTATGAGGCTTGTAGCTGAGGTGGATAAGTTGATCCTTAATCAGTAATTCAGTCAGTGTGCCATGAAATAACACGAGGCTAGCTGTCACAGAAAGCTGCCTGCTGCACTGCCAGTGGCGCTTACAGGTGTCTATTCATCTCTCTGCTCTCATCAATTACACAAGCCAATGACAGATCACTCCACATTCATTTGTCTGCTCACATATGCATGGTAATAAACGCATCAGATATCAAAGTAAATTAATTTATTCATATGAAGATGGAGTACCCACTGTACTCTGTGAAATGAATGCATGCACTCAATGCCACCAGCCCGCTAGACAGCTCAGACACCATAGAATTCTCTCAGTGACTCTTTTTCGTGTCTTTTTTTTAATGGCACACACATACTGCCATAATTGCAAGTATGTTTTTTTTCTAAATTCATTTAAAGGAATTTGTCTCCACATTGTAACAACATCAAAGGCAAAAAAAAACAGCTTTGATGTGTGGCCTGTGTAGATGTGGACCAGATGTTGGATGTACTCCAATCAGGTTACATGCATTTATTACTAAGGAGCTGCTCTAAGGTTGCAATCATGACATGGAGGTCCAATGGTACCTCAATCTCTCATGGCGGAGTAGTGATGAAGTGCTAGCTAAACTGTGCATGTCAGCTTATCTTTCTTCAGTCCGCTTTTCTTTTCAGTTCTCACAGGGACACTCACCTGTTCTTGACATTTTCCCCCGCACCTGCGCTTTCACTGTCACTCAGCCTCTTCAGTTTCGTCGACTTGTGCTTGGTTTTCACGTCTCCTTTAGCGTCCTTCTCTCTTCCCATCTCTCACAAGTACCTTAGCAAAGCACACCAGCAACTACATTTACAATTTCTTGAAAAGGTTTTCAATATTATTATCCCAACCGCCCTGGAAAGCAGTTGCTTTCGAAGTTAGCCAATTAGCTAGCAAGATGACTTTCAAAAATAACGTACAGCTTCGTTACCTTCTAGCAAATATTTCGTGTTCCGCGTTGGTGTATGAACTAAAAAGATTAAATTACATGGCTAGCAAGGAAAAAATATCTACACCATTAATCAAATTGTTCCCTAACAAACAATTTCCCTTGTAGTAGTAATTAGTCTTCGTGCAAAATACAAACTTTTTGGGCGGCTCAATTCGCTTCATGGACAGCGCGGAGTCTCGTCCAATCTTTGCTAACGTTGAACTGAGCTACGTCACTCTAAGCTGGATTTTGATTGGATAAGGAAGTTCCGGAGTTAGGTGGTGTTACGCCGTGTTATGTGACCCGTATAATTCTGTGATCCGTCCTGACCAAACAGATGCCTTAAGGTTGAAATCCAGTTCCCTAAATTTGGATTTAAGTGCCCTGTGGTTTCCACCTAATATTTTTATTAATTTTGTCAGCTAAAACTTTAAGCTTTTTGTATTTCATTGCCTTGTGCATTATATTCTTGTTTTGTTGTAAAGAAAATGGTAGCATATGTACTGCTGTACATTATGATAATGATGATTCTTCTTCTTCTTCTTCTTCTTCTTCTTATTATTATTATTATTATTATTATTATTATCACTGTAGTTATTATTATTATTATTATTATTATTATTATTATCATTATTATTATTGTTATTAGTAGTAGTAGTAGTAGTAGTAGTACTAGTAGTAGTAGTAGGGCTGCACAGTGGCCCCGGTGGTTAGCAGCGTCACACTGGAAGATCCCAGGTTCGCGTCCCGGTTAGGACGCCTGGGATCTTTCTGTGTGGAGTTTGCATGTTCTCCCTGTGCATGTGTGGGTTCTCACCGAGTACTCCGGCTTCCTCCCACAGTCCAAAAGCATGCTGAGGTTAATTGATTATTCTAAATTGTCCATAGGTGTGAATCAGAGTGTGCTTGTTTGTCTCTACTTGTAGCCCTGTGATAGGCTGGTGACCTGTTTGCCCTGAGTCGACTGGGATAGGCTCCAGTCCCCCCACCACCCTACAGAGGATTAAGCGGTGTACAGATAATGGATGGATGGATTAGTAGCAGTAGTATTTTAAACCTATGTCAAATTAAAGGATTCAGATACAGACACTGGACTCAGCTTGCAGGTAGTATTCCTTCAACATTGGCTAACATTTGCTAAAATTTCAAATCATGTTTTAAAAAATACATTTTAATCTCCTGTTTACGTTTAAAGAAACTTTAAATAATGTTCCATTGAGATGAAATGTCATCTAAGATGTAACATTTTAGCTGCAACATTCAGAGGATATTTTCAGAATGTTGTCTTGGATTAGATTATGTTAAACAATAACAACCGAAGGATGTTCTCATTGAAAGGTTCAAAAAATGTTTTGAGGATGTTGTTGAGACTTGATATGACAGAATGGTTCCTATAAAATGTCCCTGCACTGTAATGTGTTCACAAAGGTAGAACATTTTGCCTGTAACATTCTGCGGATTATTTAATGTCCTTTTTTAATAAAACATTTGCACAATGTTTATATGACAACAAGGGAAGAACATTCTTAGTGTAACATTCAGATATTTGGGCATAATATTTTAGTAATGTCCATCCATCCATCCATCATCTATATACCACTTAATCCTCTGCAGGGTCACGGGGGGGCTGGAGCCTATCCCAGCCGACTCGGGCGAAGGCAGGGGACACCCTGGACAGGTTGCCAGTCTGTCGCAGGGCTACACATATAGACAGACATCAAGCACACTCTCATTCACACCTACAAACAATTTAGAATAATCAATTCACCTCAGCATGTTTTTGGGCTGTGGGAGGAAACTGGAGTACCCGGTGAAAACCCACACTTCACAGGGAGAACATGCAAACTCCACACAGAAAGATCCCAGGTGTCCTAACCGGGACGCGAACTGGGGATCTTCTTGCTAACGCTGCTAACCACCGAGCCACCGTGCAGCCCACTTTAATAATGTGATCAGTAATATCTTTAAGAAAGCTATTAACAAGCATTTTTAGAAAGTTTTGAGTCAACTTTTAGACAACAACAACAGAAGAAACCTTCCCACTAACATTACTAGAACAGTAATATTCTAAGAATGTTTTACTAACACAAACTTCCCAGCGGAGGAGTTGCAGGTTGCATCTTAAAAAGTTTAAGCAAGCAAGGCTCAAGACCCACTTGACTTCTGTAAATGCAGTTTGGTTGCTAATTAACCTCCTGACACAAGCTTACTTCACTCCACAGTTATTTGGTTTACATTATGGTGGTGTCATCACATCCCCTCTTCGGGCCTAAAGCATTAATTCTCATTCACTCTGCCATTTGTACAGGGGAATCTAGTTCACAACCCAGTCAGTCTACTTTGTTTTCTCAGCACATCTTTTACTGAGGCAAAATTTATCTCCATCAGTTCTACTTTATCCCAAACCCAGAGGGGGGACCACTTCTACAATATGAACTTGGTTGTTGCTCAAAATTCCTGGAAACATAGTATCGTTGTCGAAACTAAAACTCTGTGTTTGATGGACAAGACTGCAACTTTAAATATTCTCTATTTGAGGGGTGAATTTCAACTTAATAATTAATGTCATTCTAGTCAGCATTTTTATTCCTGTCAGCATGGAAAGCCTATATATCAGCAGTTACATTATTACAGAAACCAGGATTATTAAATTATGTTTTGGGTTATTGGCTCCATATATTAATATGAAGAAAACACTTTGATGTTTTCAGCTTGCACGAAGGATTCCAATACAGGTTCTGTTGCAGACAGAAGCAATAATATGAGGTATGTATCCACAGAGACAACTGCAGGCTGTCAGGGCTCTTTCTCAACAGTAGTGTATTCTCACAGTCAGAGACAAGATACAGAGAAAAAAAGCCAATAAAAATTAATACATCGAATCCAGAAAGATTTTTTTTCTTGCTGGACTACATGGTGCAAATGCCAAAACCTTGGGGATAATGTAAACTATAGCTGCCAAATGTTTGATACTGAACACAACTCATGTTTTATTGAAGTTAGAGAATGGGAGGTTAAACATGCAATCAATATATGACTGACTGCTGGGTTAAACACTTTCATGATATGAAAAACTCTTCAAGCAAGACTCTGTTTTCTGCTTGGCCAGCAGATTATGGCTGTAATGTGATGCTTAGTGATGTATGTGTCTGTATATCTTCCCCCTGCAGCCTCTCTATCAGATACAGGTGAAACGTCCTATTCTACTGCATTTATTCATGTATCTGCTAAGTGATATTCAGCATATGCATATTAATGAGTCCCGTCCAGTCGTGGTTCACCATTATTCACATGCTAGATTACAAAAGGAGTAAAATTGGTGAGTATGTACAACAGGAATCACCATATTGTGATATTAATGAATTTCATACCTGTCCATTACCTGCAGTATTGAGAAGTCCTTTTTCATCCGGTTTGTCTGTTAATATTATTCATAAAAACATATGACAACACGAGTCCTGTCATTTAACCAGACAAATAGATGACTCTGGGTCTCAATATGTAAATCAGAACATGCTGCCTAATTGTGAAATCAAATGACAGTATTCATGACAAGCTGTTAGCTCCAAAGTCTAAGAGCAGAGTTGTCTTTCATGTGTGTGAAACTCTTTTCAACCAGCTGCATTTATTAAACATGGCGGTTGAACACCAAAAGGGTGAACAATCCTTTTTAACACCATCCTGTTATTTTAGGGCTGAAGAAAGGGATTCGCTAGAAAAAAAAAACCTACAAAAGATGTTACAGTCTGCAAATTGCTGAGACAGTGAAGGGCAAAAGGAAAGTAGCTGCTCTGCAAGATGTCTCTGACCCTGTAAAATGAGAACTTATTGTGCTGCTTTACCAACCATTCAGGATTATGATAGTTTTACCTCATAATACATTATTAGCTCACAAAATGTGTCCATTAGGTCAGATTTCTTTCAGCCCAGTTAAATTTGGAGATACAGGGTATTAAAACACTGAATTCACTTTTTTTGGCTTACACAGTCATTGGCTTGAAAACACATAAGCTGGCTACAGGCTTACAGGCTTTCATATCACAGTGACTAAATAGGTATTTGCTGGTTTCTTTAGAGGCCCTGGATTTTTAAAAAAAACAACAAAAAAACAAGAATACGTAGGCACATGAAAATGAACATTGGATTTAAACTCTACTTCTATCCTACAGCATCTCATTATCTTGTTTGACTGATATAAATGATCTGTTAAGAGGCGACTTATGAAAAACCTTTCTATGTCTGTACAACATGAGCACATAAAAAATAAAAGCATAAAAATCATTAGTTTATGATAGAAAAGTAGATTTAATCAAATATGCTTCACATCTTTCAGTTATAGAAAAGGTTTTTGTATGCATAAAATTCCCTAGTTAAAAAACCTTTAATCTCGAACATTAATTAATCATTTGCAACTCTGTAAAGGATGCAGTATTTTAAAATCAGCCTTTCACTTCAGCTGTAAATAGAATAGAATACAATAGAAAGACTTTTTTGATCCCCAAGGGAAAATTCCGTTGTTACAGTAGCAAGCAGAAAGAGCAAGGTGACCCCCACCAAAACAGAAAAAATAAAGTATAATATAAATATAACAGGGTTTCCCCCAGAAAACTTGCTAAGCCCGGTGGTCGAGAAGCCCACCGGTCGCCCACTGTGTTTTCGTTTAAAAAAAAAAAAGTTAAAAGTTGGCAAGAATTTTAAAATTCTGACTATTATGTGTTATTACAAGCCATTTATTAACAATATTTAAATGTAGAGTCTGACAAAAAAGCACGATCTTGAAATACGGTTTTAACAAACACAAAAAATACAATTAAAATAAATAATATCAATTGTTTTCACTTAAGTTAAATCCTAGTGAATCTTAAAACAAGCCATTGCTGGTCACATTTAAAAGTAAAATAAATTAACATAAATAAAAAAATGCAAACATGACCAAGGGGTAAAACCAGGCAACTCAGAGGCTGAACAGGTCTGCTGTGCTGTGTGACTGGGTTGGATCAGTGCATCAATCCATCTGGGTTTACCATACTGGGTCTGGTAGAGCAGTGGTTCTCAACTGGTCCAGCCTCAGGACCCACTATGTCTCTATTAATAACGGTCGTGACCCAAACTGTTGAAGTTTGCTGTTAGTGTTAACAAATTAAAGTTTATTTGGGTGTAGTCTCAACACATTTTGATACAGCTTGGGAAAATTGTGGCTTATTTTGTGCTCATTTTGGTATATTTGGACGCTTTTGCCAAGTTTGGGGCATATTTTGGCCCATTTGGACAGATTCACAGCACACCTTGGTTTATTTTTTGTATGTTTTAGCATAAATTTCTCCAGTAAGCTGGCAGAGCCAAATCTAGAGGTTAATAGTGGGCAACTACTGGTGTCACCACCACTAAATATCCTGCTATTGAAAGCAAATTGTGTCATAAGAAATGCGTCCTTTAAAATAAAAGACTTTATACCACTACTTTTTTGCTTCTGCGACCCTCTAAAAATGGCTTCGCGACCCACTTTTGGGTCCCGACCCACCAGTTGAGAACCACTGTGGTAGAGCCATCCGCTAAATTTAGGGTCAGCAAACCATTTTGGATTAAATCCACTAGTTGGATGTTTACCATCGCGGCTCGCAGAAGGCTGCTCCGACGACGTGCTAACATCCGCGCTAATTCGCACTGGCTCTGCCTCATCATCGAACCGCGGCCTGGTCGGCTCGCCAGGGATGAACTCCCCTTGGCCTGGAGGTGAACGAGCGGCTCATCGTCTCCTCTAGTGCTCCTCCGACTTCCGACATAAGTTCACGTATCGACCATAAAATATCGCCATTTCGCTTTCAATCGTATCATCAGAAGCTCTGTACATCGTCTTTGCTATCACTGTTTTGGTGCACAAAAAAACTATTTACAATAAATATACAAGTGACGCTTAGCCTGGCGGGGGGGCAAGGAAAGCCTGGCGGCCCGCCAGGCTTATAAAGCACTGGGGGAAACCCTGTATAATATAATATAAACATACACTAAGATACAAAATGCACAATAAAGTGTAAAATGCACTATGAATAAAAAATGTACTAAATTGAAAAATACAGGATGCAAAGTGGTTGCCTACCATCAGTCAGGGGATAGTTATTGTACACTACAGTCTGTAATGTACAATAAAAAAGTAAAAAAAAGTATGTGCTTTGTTCATCATTAGTTACAGATGTGAAGTAAGCTTTTACTGAGCTGACAAAACACCCTTAAAAACAAGACATTTTAATGTTTGTGTTGTAATTCATTTTACCTTAACATGTTTATCCATAACATATGTCATATAAGAGTTTGCTAGTGCTTTTCACATTATTCAAATAAATGGCTGTACATATACACGTATATCACATATTATTATATTGTATTATATTATATTATATTATATTATATTATATTATATTATATTATATTATATTATGATTACTCCCAGAAATGCTGCTCTCTCTCGTCCACCTACCTCATGTATATAAGGTGTAAATAAACCTAATTGGTATTTACTTTATTGGCACTCAGTTCTGGTTCACTGTAATTTTGCACTGCAAGCTCTGGTTCATTTTAATTAATTAATACATTTTTTACACACATAGTTGTGCACAGTAGTAATACTTTTTCCTTCTGTAACCTGATGCACCTGTTTAAATTGAAGTGTATCTTATTTTTAAGAAAAAGAAAACACTGGAGTCAAATTCCTTGTTTGTGTGCATATTTCTGGCAAATGAAGCTAATTATGATTTATACTATAAGAGCAGACCTTGAATATAAACTTTTGACCTGTTGCCATGACAGCGGTACTGTCTCTTTAAGAAACCCGGAAGTGCTTCTCCGCTGTGTGTTCACTGGTCGCGGGTTCCAAACAGACAGCTGAGCTCCCTCCCGGCAATGATATCCCACCCTGTGATCCGGGCTCTCCGCAGCAGTGTGAGGTGCTGGAGACACCGGGCGGTCCTCAAGGTGGCTCTGAAGGCCTCGGACGTCGGTGGCTGGCGCTGGTACTCGACCCCAATTCGCAGCGGTGTCTCGGGCATGGAGGAGATTCTGGCGAGGGTCGTCGCACCTTTACCCTCATACGAAACGAGAGACAAGTCCCCCCCTCCTCCCGAGTCCAACAGCGTGGAGTTCATGCACTTCTACAAAAGTCTCGACAAGGAAGACAAGCTCGGCTTCCTCACGAAGCTCTCGCAAGACTTCGGCGTGGACCACAAGAGCGTGTCGGAGCTCGCCGTGAAGCTGCTGGACACGCAGTTGCGGGACCTGGCGACCATTTTACAAGTGGAAGACAGGCTCCGGTACAACTTGACTCCCCGGTATAAGCAGCTGCTCAGTCATATAAGCAGGGTCGAGGGGGGCGTGAAGTTTCTGGTGGACCTCCGAGCCGATTTGCTCGACATAATCTCGTCCAAAGCTAGCGAGAGCGCACACATCAGGGTAAAGCACTTGTTTACATTTTTCTACGGGTGCTCGCATGACCCCAGAAGCGCCGTTCGCGTTTATGCGTTTGGCAGAGACGTTGCATGTGTTAGAATCTAAGAGCATTAAGTGGGCTTGAGTGTGAATGCCTGCACAGCTAACCCTCACACAGAGATATAAACGGCACCCTTTGCTCTCCCTCCTCAGTCACATGATTCAAATTTCATCACAGCTTTGAATGCCAATGCACCTTTGCCCCAGTTTGTCTTAGTTACCAAACTGGATGTCCTAAATTAGATCCTTGCATTTCCTTTTGGCTCAGGATGCTTCAGCAAATAGCTTGTTTGGCACAAAGCTCAGTTTCAGTGCTTCTTTTACATTTTCCACACGTCTCTGCTGGACAGATCAAGTTACAGTGCTGATCAGAGCCGCCTTCCACTGTTGCTGGAAAGCTTTAGAGTGTTTGATTCTATACATAAAGAGGCAAGAGCCGCTCTGCCGCAGCTACAAAGCCGACAGAGCTGAATATAAATCAGGCATGTAATGAATATTTTGAATGAATCTTTTGAAGACAAAGTGAAAATAAAATTGCGAGAAAAAGCAGTGGGGGGAGAAGGAAACTGTAAAAAATTTCCATCACACAGGCATGGCTGCCATGCTCCTTTCCCCCTTAATGGAACATTTTTGGCATTTTTTTTTTAGAGAAAAGTCAGCTTCGTTGTACCTCATTGTTCAGTCGCTCATGTTCAGTCAAATATAATTACAGTTTTCAATTCAGTTTAGCCCAGGAGTGTAGCAGTGTTCATGCACGCCGTAAAATACCAGTGGAATATGTTTCAGGTAGCGTGTCCTTGCTGTCAGTTGCACCTTTTGCACTTGTTTGAGAGTATAAATGAACATCTGAAGATATTATCATCTAAGACCCTCCCAGTTCCTTACCCCAAAGCATGTTATTTCTAAAGCACACTTTAAAAAACACCCATGGTACTTAGATTTTGTTACACACTCAATGCAAAATTCAACCATTTAACTATTTCAATAACACGACAAATGCCAGAAGTAGATATTTAAGTATGTTGTGTGACAGGTGCATCGCCTAAACTGTACTATTATGTAAATAAGAGGACTGATTATCCCTAATATGCATAGGATTGTATAAATGTCAGAAAAATCAAGGGGGGGAAATGCTCATTATAATTTTCTAAAGCTTGAAGTTCATCATCATACATCAGTTTGTTTTCCTTTTCTGATCAACACTCCCAATATATTCAGGTTACTGTCAAATTACTGGAAGAAAAGCAAAACAATCCTGACTACTGAGACTCTGGAATGAGGGGATGTTCGGAGAATTTATTTTAAATGTTGCTCAATTATATTAAAAAAAACCAATACAAGTGTATTATTTTTTCTGTCAATCAGTCTTGCAATTGACTCAATGTTTCATTGTTCAGTGGTGGAATAAAATCCTGCCTCCAGTAGAGGAAAAGCGGAAATTAACATATTTTTAGCGAGGGCAAGATTTTGTTTGTTTGTCCACAAGACAAGACGTGATTCATTGTACTTCTCTAATGAATGCATTATGAGGCTTAATGGATGTTCCACAACTGTTCAAAGTGACCAGAATTTGAAGCAGTACAATATAAACACATTCATTTTCTTACATGTGTGGTTTAGCAGTTACAATATTCTTGGACATAAGTAAGCCACTATAAGATGTATATTCAGGTTGAAATTTCTTTGGGTTTCTTGTCTGCTATCATTCTGACATGCACTGGTTTATATCAATCAGGCCTAACATTATGACCACCTGCCTAATATTGTGTTGGTCCCCCTTATGTCAGTCTACCCCAGGGCAGCTGTGGCTACAAATGTAGCTTCCCACCATCGAGTATGGGATGAATGAATAATGCAATGTATCAAATCAATGCATTATTATTATTATTATAATTATTATTATTATAATAATAATAATTATTATTATTATGTTCTCAAAAATGCTCTGAACCATTGGGCATGGACAAGAGGACCTCTCAGGGTGTCCTATGGGGTCTGGAATCAGGACGTTGGCATTGGATCCTTTGGGTACTCTGTCTTGTGCAGTGGGGCCTCTGTCAATCAAACTTGTTCCACTGCATCCTGTTGATGCTTAATCAGAATGGCGTGTAGGAAGTGTGGAGGTCAAATCAACATGTTGGACCATTGTCATGTTCCTCAACATGTTCCTGATTGTTGGATGTTTTTTCCAAGTGGTGGGGTGCATTTTCCTGTGGGGGTAGGCCAGTGACATTGGGGATTTCCATTTTCATGAGGGAGTGTTCTTGTTGTTGGACAATGTTTATTTGGGTGTCTAAGTCTGATCAACATGGATGTTAAAATCCAAGGTTTTCCAGCAGAACACCACATAGTACCAATATGATCAATGTTATTCACTTCACCTGTCAGTGATCATAATGTTGTGGCTGATTGGTGTATATATGTATCTCAGAGTTGGACTGATATAGGTTTGACAAGATACAAGATTTATAAGTCGACCACTGGCTTTATATAAGCTTGTTTTCTAGAGCATTGCTGTTTATGTGTCACGGGTCACCAGCAGCTCTTTTATTGAAACTACAAGCTGAAAGCCCCTTTAAAACTCTCCATTCACCCTCAGCTGTTGCACCTACAGACCCCAGAGGTTTACGCTCCATTATATCTCACATTTGCTTTATTTAAGTGCCTTTTAGAAATGCCAATGAATGGGGTTCCCTGGAGACCCCGGTCAAAAGCACCTAATTCTGCCTATGTGATTTTAATAGATGGAGCTATTTATTGAGTCCATGTTTGCTAGGAGTCATAATTTCAATTATTATACACTAGAGGCACTCTGTCAGTCATTCTTCATTTCCTCCTGTGTGCTTTGACCCTAAATGCTGGCCTTCCTAAAATACAATGACGTTCAAAATCAGAAATAGAATAGATAATTTGATAAATTCATGTTTTATTACAGTCAATTTAAGCACATTATACAAACTAGTTTCCACGATATGGTTGAAATGTTGGATAATCCATGTACGTAACCATTTTTCAGGCTACAGAGAGGGGAGGTGAGATGGAAAGCCATGGAAGGAATGAGATTTGAGGAGATTTGCTGTGTTTCTCGGAGCTTTAATATGTGTTTGGCTGTGATAAATCGAGAATATATTTCTGTAATATAGTTTTGGATGACATCAGTGTTGTTTTCGTAGGCAAAAATGGCAAACAGATCAAGATTGGCCACATAACACAAATGATGTTTACTTCAAATTACTGAAAACAAAATGATACCAGAATCAAAGGATGGTGAATGAGCTTTTAGGTTTTGGATTGCACTTGGGACCAAAGAAATTGCTATGATGTTTGTTTCCTGTGCTAGTTTATTCTCTCCCTAGTCGATAAGTGTTGTGTGTTAAATATGTTGCCAGGATGAGGGTTTAAAAAAAAAAAAGCTTTAGTTTTGTATCGGAAAAACACAACATTAATGACAGTAATCTAAAGCAAATCCTTCCTCCACTACACTTGTAATGTCTTGTTCACTTTGCTCCAACAACACCAGATGAAGTGCTGTGATCTTCTTATGCTTTGATGCATTAACGAAGATTACATCTAAAAAAGCTGGTGTTGGTAAAAATAAAACTTCCCTGCTTTGAGATCATGAGGAGCTATGTGAGGCAGGCTCGCTTAAATCCCCTTTTGTTATCTCTGGGATCTTTTTTTTTTTCCTGTTTTTGTTTTTGCGTGTGTGCGCGCCTTTAACCTCGCAATCATGTGTTAAGTGCTCCTTGCTAATATGATTTTCGAAGAGACCCTGACTGCACAATCGCCAGAGGACTTCTCGTTCCCCCCCCCTCTCCTGCTCAATAGCTGTTTTTTTTAAAAAAGAAATTCATGCTGTGAGGTGGTTCAGATGCATTTAATCTCAATAACCCAGCTCCACTGAGAGCTTTTGTAGCTGAAAAAGGTCTGAGCTACCTACAGAGTATTAAATTCTGTGTGCTGACCACCTCGGTCTTGGTTGTGCCCGGCGATCTTTGCTTGCTGTTATCCCCAGAATTGATTGAGCTAAAAATGAGAAAAGGTCATGGAAAAATATGAGGCTTTTAATACCTGTATTGAGGCTAGTGTGCATATACCAGGGGGAGGGGAAGGGGAAAACCTGGCAATCAATGCGCGGCGATAATCAAAGTAGAGCTAAACCGTCATCAAAGAGGGTAAAAATACACAATTTCTTAACTTGTTAAAGTTTTGAAATTCACAAGGCTGCAATTACTGCGGTTCCTGCAGCAGTGTCACTTTGAGCTCTACGCTAGATTAGTCTCTCTTGGTTGGGTAATTGATTTTTGATGTTTTTATTCCCCTCTCCTGCTACCTCCAGGCCTTTCATTCTTGTTCACCTGTCCACAAACTGAGTGGATGAAAGATGTTAAGACAAGTCAGAGATGTCATTTTAGTCGGGAGTGTCAGTGCGACTATTTTTTCCCCCCACAAACAGGCAGGAAAGCTGACAAGTGGCAGGCGGCCTACTGGGGTGAAGGTACTGGCACACCCTGAGGCTGACCTGTACACACTTGGCCGGCCGCTGGTCATTTGACTGTTCTTTCCAGGCACTGCAGTTTCAGCCACTCCATATAATCACAAAATGACTCGAGGTGGAGACGGCCCTTTTGTGGTCGAGGCTCTATCAAACATCACTATTGATGCAGCTCCAGAAAGTTTTGCTTCATTTTCTTTCTAGTGAAGTTTTTTTTTTTTTTTTTCCCTTCACATCTCTCCGAAACCTTCCAATACGGGACCCTTCCATTTCTAAAGGCCTCATCTTCTTCCAGGTCAATGCATTACACAACTCGCTTTGACCTCCCCTTTGTGTGGGTGAGAATTGGCTAGCTGGCTGCTGCTTCCACCCTCACGGTGTTGTTGATGTGCTCCACAGAATAGTGGTGTGGGATCATCGGCCATCATAGATTATTTCGACTCAGGCAGCTTGTGAAGTTCAACGTATACACACCCACGCACGCACACATAAGTTTTGCTGAACTTTTATTTCTGAGGCTTACTTTTCATTTGCTCTTCATTCAGGAGGAATTTTCCGGCGTGAAACCCCCTCAGCCACGAGCTGAATAACACAAGGCCTGATGTACATATGCGAATTTCAAATTTCGCAAGTTTCCGATTCGATAGCTGCGAGCGGCGGCTTTCATGCCATGACTGTAGTCGTGCTTGTTTGTATTAGCCGTTATTATGATTGACAAACCGGCATTAAAGTAAGCCCGAAGAGAAGCCATGCTATGGAACGGCCAATATAAGCTGTATTTATGTGCTGGGGGAGTGTGCACCGCATGCGCCTGTTTGTGTGTTTGCAAGAGATTTGCTTTAAATGAAGTCTGACCTTTGCTGGAGGACAGGCCTGCTTTGAAATGGCAAGTTGTTTATTGAAGTGCCCCTTCTACGCCCATTGCAAGCTTGAACAAATCACTATTCATAATGTGAAAACATTCAAACGGCATAGAGACACCCAGGGGAGAACACAGCCGGCGCGGTGTGTAGGATACAGGTGTTCTGCAGGAAAACTTGAGCAACTTCACCGTCGCTCAGTAAGACAGAGCTTGTGAGTATAAAATAAAAGCGGCCTTGTGGTTGTAAAGTCTGTGTTTATGAAAGTGCTTAATAGTAATATAAAAGCTGCAGTTTCTTTGCAGTATTTTCTGATATTTCTTTTTTCTTTAAAAAGATATGAAAGAAGCTTTCCCTGTTGCTACAGCAAAATGACATTCCTTCCAGCCCCCACATTCTTGATTGCAGTGGATGACTTTTCTTTTTGCTTGGAGGATTTACTGGCACGGACAGAGAGGCCGCTGAGCAAGTCTCAGAAAGGGAAAAAAAACGCAAGATATGCTATGAAATTGTACGCTGAATACAGAAAAACTTGAGTAACTTCACTGCCACTCAATAAGAAGGAACTCATGAGTTTTCTCAGTGAAAGAGAGACTGAAGTGTTTGTTTGTCTAACTCCTAGATTTTTTTCTTTAAACGACATAAAAGATTGTCATTGCTACAATAATAAAAAAAAAGCATTCCTCACAGTGATAACATACCTGAGTGCAGTGGATGACCTTTTTCTTCAGAGGTTTCCTTGAATGCTTACTTTTTTCCTCTCTCTCTCTCTCGCTTTATTGCAGGACCTGAACGGTACGCTAAAGGGTTTGCTGTCTGAGTGGTTCTCTGTGGGTCTGCTCCGACTAGAGAGAATCACCTGGCAGTCGCCCTGCGAGATCCTGCAGAAGATCAGCCAGTAAGGACGCTAATGCACCCCACACATTCTTACTGCACCTATTTATTTTCATTGTAATTCGCTGTAAATATGGATAGGAAAATTCTATGTTTACGTAACACCTCCTCCAACCAGTGATTATCCAGTATCAGCTTAGGAGCTAGATGTATGCTCGGCAGGCCTGGTGAGCAGTAGATTTCTGCACATGCTTAAATGCAGTTTATGGGTCTATAGTAAGAGCATCTCTCCCTCATCATTTACTCAGCATCCGAGTAGTTTAAGGGGTTGCATCTTTACATTCAGCCTCTGCAAAACTAAAAACACAACATAAGTGTAAGGAATGGAGTAAAGACTGCATTTATCTTCTCCAACTTCAGCGTTGCAGGCCCAGCTAAATTAATACCTACAGCAGTAACATAAACCCAGTGCTACTTACTTCCAACACACACACACACACACACACACACACACACACACACACACACACACACACACATATATATATATATACAAACCTATAGCAAGTCCACTGTGTAGTATTTTCTCCTTATATGAAAGCTTCTCCTGTATGCTACTGACCTATATTAGCGTGTAAGCTAACTTTACACTCCATATCTCCCCAGGGAAGCTCATCATCCAAGATGGCTTAAGAAATGCCACACATGCTGCCCTCGTCCTACTGGCCCTTCTCTCTCTTTGTAGGAATTAAAACATCCTATTTGAAATTCAGAAGCATAAATCTAACCTCTGTCTTGCTTGTCCAAATGTGCATGCTGAGCATTCAAACGGGGTTATGCTTGAATGAAATAAGGAGAAATGCAAGATCCTCGCAGAGCCGGGTAGGCTCTGCACTGCCAACGCGAGGAGCGGCTAATCAAATCTGCAAGCGACAGTTGTTTCAAAGGGAGTTTGAAATGAAAAGCTCGGTTTTGTCTGCCTCTCGACTTAAATCAGGGAATCAGTGTTTGACAAATTAGTGCCAAACCTGTTACATATTGGAACAAGGAGACTCAAAGAGGTTGAGGTTTTGCAGTTGGGAAGACTAACGATAATCCCTCTGCTAGGTATGAAGCGGTGCACCCTGTGAGAAACTGGACGGACCTGAAGCGCAGGGTGGGGCCGTACCGGCGCTGCTACGCCTTCACCCATGCTGCGATGCCAGGAGAGCCCCTGGTTGTGCTACATGTTGCCCTCACCGAAGACATTTCTGATAACATACAGGTCAGAAGCAGTAGCTGCAGGCTGCTGTAATGTCTTTTTTTCACTTTACCGCACCTTTTTTCGTTCCTCCTCTCAGCTGATGATTTCTGTGTAGAAAAACAACACCAGGGCCTTTAAAACTGCACGTCCCTGTAGGAGCAGCCTCGACAGTGCTCACTTCTTTTTTCTTGCTGTTTTCCAGTGAGGGAAATTTAACAATATTTTATGGTGTAAAATTCAGCAATGATTTCTACAGTGTTTTTTTCTTTTGTTGCTGTTCCCCAGCAGTTCTCGAACATTTGTCACAAGAACCCTGCCTCGGCAAATGCAGAATTTGTCTTCGGGACCTTGATAAAAATCTGCTTTTCTTTCAGAGCATCGTCCGCGAGTTCGCCACCCTGGACTCGGAGGAGGATGTGAATAAGATCAATTCGGCCATCTTCTACTCCATCTCTTCAACCCAGGCCGGTCTGCAAGGGGTGGAGCTGGGCAACTACCTCATCAAGAGGGTGGTGCGAGAGCTGCAGGTGGGTGGAACAATCAAGAACATGTTGAGGAACGTGACAATGGTCCAACATGTCGATTTGACCGCCAAACTTCCTACACCCAATTGTGATCAAGCATCAACAGGATGCAGTGGAACAAGTTTGATTGCCAGAGTACCCGAAAGATCCACTGCCAACGTCCTGGTTCCAGACCCCATAGGACCCCCTGAGAGGTCCTCTTGTCCATGGGGGACAAACATAAGGGGGACCAACACAATATTAGGGAGGTGGTCATAATGTTATCTCTGATCGGTTTATACTATACTCCAAACTGTAGATACTTCATCTGTATTTACAGCAATACAACCAATAGCAAGCAGAAGTCAGTGTTACTTTAGATACTTTCAAATTCCTGTTTTCACTTAAATGTCACTATTTTATTCATCTAATCTTTGAGGATATAAGAATTCATTCAATGAGGTATAGCGCATTTGGTTAATTTTGCTAATTAAAACATCAAACCCATTGTAAAATACTGATTCCACTTCATTAGAGGTTTTGTAAAGCCTTTTGTTGAGTAATCCTAAGGTAAAGCTTTATGACAGAGAAGAGACAAGGTTATGTAGACATCTGTTATCTGAACACAATAACCATAAAGAAGCCAGTCAGAAGCTTTTAAATCATCCCACTTCATTACAGCTACACCATAACGGCTCATCATGACATACGCATGCACAGACACAGCTACCATCACCTATCGAGCTTTAAGCAGTGGTTTTTGTCTTTAGGTGTTGCTCGGCTGGCATGGCTTCGATTCCAGTGAGAAACACAGCGACAGGAGAGATTTACCTCTCCAAAGTTTCTATTCTTGTTGTAGTCTCCTGAATCGTGTCAGTCCTTGCTTGTGCACACATGAATGCATGTACACATAAACAGGGCACCGTTCACCAGGCAGGCGGAATGAAATCTCATCCATCCCTCTCAATAAGCGCAGAAGTGCCCTTCATGTCGGGCCACTCCAGCTAGCACTTGTTAAATGATTGGAACATTGAATGGAACATCAAAAGGCACTCTACCCAACAAATGGGAAATGGCTCTTTATAGCGTATCCTCTTAAAAAATCAGGTTTAAGCTGCTTCCACTTTATTTATTCATATTACAGGACTGTTTTGATTGCCACAAGTGGTTTACTTATTGGTGTTTTTATTAAGGGAGACGTACGGTTGAGCGAGCTCCGCAGATATGGGGTTTTTTTTGTGTGTTTTTCTGCTTTGGCATTAACGCTGTTTGTGTCAGAGGTTGGAAAGTAGGTTACGGCGCACTGTGCTGTAAAAAGCTTAAAGATGGGGGGGAATGTTGACTTCATCAAGAGGTCTAAGAGCTCCGCGTGTCAACATCTTCGCCTGTCATCTTTTGTAATGCAAAAATGAGGAATCTAAAACAGAAGGTGTGCTACTTTTTAGCCTCTCTGTGCTCCCTAATAAAAGTGCAGAGCAGATAACAACAAATCAGTGATGTTGTGAGAGGAGGATTGGAAGTTTTCTGGTGTGTCAAATGCGTATCAGCTAGGCAAGATGGGTAACTTCAGTGTATGCAGAGATATTTTACCCTAATAAATCACTGCATTCAGCCTGTCTGGAAAAACTCTAAGCATACTTTTGAATTGTGTTCAGGGAATGTGAGGTAAAAAGACGACATCAAGCTTAACTAAAGTTTGAAAATGAATCCAATTTTGAATTATTAGACTTTTTAGTGCATGTCGAAGAACCTATAAGTACCTTCCTAGTAACTCCATATATAAAACTCATTGTCTGGACATTTTTTACCAAGAAATCTGTCCAGGAGATACTATATGTCTCGAAAACACAGTCAACAATTTCCCTTAAATAAAAGTTATAATCTTAAACACACAAAAAACACATATTTCAACAAAATGAAATGGTGTTTTGACAGATGTCAGACATCTTCTCTGTTTTTGTGCACTTATCAGGTGCTCCAGCAGGAAATGGTACCTTTGGAAGAAAAACAGAGTAAAAAAAAACCCCATAAGAAATAGATTTGAGTTTAGTAAACCTCCTCCTCGTGTCTCGGTGGCTGTCTGAGCTCCGTATCAACAAGGGATTGCTAAAGACGGAGAGATCCACCAACAGATGGTGAGCTGTCTCCCCGCATATCTCTTGCTAGCTCGGTGCTGTTTATTGGCTTCAAAATCCACTTTTACACAATTGTACTTTGTGATATTTATTAAATGGTCCATTTCTTCGGATTACAATGCAACAGATCATTGAGTTTGATTATTTAAATAACAAACAAGAAAGCACATCCTGCTGGGTTCAGTAAGTGAACATTATTCTACATAACTCTGAGATCAGACTGTGGAAGTCTGTCAGAGAGAATATGAGCACTCGCTACTGTAACCTATTGGAGATGCAATTGACTGTGCCAAAGATAAAACCAAAGACCTCTGCTGCCTAAAAGACCCTGGAAAGAAAACTGTGCATTAATTCAGTAAAAGCAAAGGCGGCAGTTGTATGATACCATCATCTGCTTTAAACAGACAAACTGGGAAACATCCAACCATTGCACCAGCTCAGATGTGGTACTGTGAAACTAGCCTTTCTGTACACGGATGCTGGAGTTCTAATCTACGGGGGGGAAACACTTTTTAAAACTTATTTGGGGGGCAAAGTCGCAAAAGTATTTAAGCATTTTTAAAATCAGACTTGACTAGTAAATCTACACCGATCAGGCATAACATTATGACCACCTGCCTAATATTGTGTTGGTCCCCCTTATGTTGGCAGTGGATCCTTTGGGTACTCTGGTTTTTGCAGTGGGACTTCTGTCAATCAAACTTGTTCCACTGCATCCTGTTGATGCTTGATCACAATGGGGTGTAGGAAGTTTGGAGGTCAAATCAACATGTTGGGCCATTGTCATATTGGTTGCTGTTGTTGCCATGTGGTTGGGTGCATTTTCCTGCAGGGGTAGGCCAGTGACATTTGGGATTTCCATTTGCATGAGGGAGTGTGCTTGTTGTGGGACAATGTTTACTTGGGTGTCTAAGTCTCATCAACACGGATGTCAAAATCCAAGGTTTTCCAGCAGAACACCACATAGTACCTGTGGTGTTCATAGTACATGCTTTGGTTTTTTGTCTCAGTGACCATTAAAAATACAATTATGGCTCTTTTGCCATTCATTTCAATAGTGGCTTTGTCTTGCTAGCCTAAATTATCTGCACAGGGCTGCTGAGTAGCAAGACTTGCCTGTGAGGACTTTAATGCAACACGTAAATCAGTGGACTCTTCTGTAGGGATTAGGCTAGTTGTTCATCTATCTACTATAAAAATTTAATTGTAACATATTTATCTATTATTTAATATGTTAAATAATTGACTTTTATGTACCTTAACTTGACCAAGTTGCATAAATTCCAATAAAATCAAGGCTTGATAAATTTATCATGATAGAATTTAGCCACTGGTTCACATGTTGAGTAACAGAATGAATTAACAATATGTTTACTTGTCAAATTGATGCCTTCTATTACCAGTGAGCAGCAAGCAGCACGTAGTTTTCGCTCAAGCAGTCGCACTGCCGGTGCTTTCATCTGATGTGACTCTCTTGCTTCAGCTCTGGAGGTTGCCGACTCTCCGTGGTGGTGTAGCGCAGTTAAGTGCAAATACAGCTTCAAGAGCAGATTACCAAGCCGGAGCCGGAGTAAACGCAGCAGGATGTTTTCACTGAAAGTTTCTGAGGTGTAATAATTTCGGTATAATGTCAGTAAGAGACACCAAAAGAAACGACATTCCGGTCGTAGCTCAACTTTGTTTAACATGTAGTTGCTGCATTTTGGTGTATTCGGGGCAGTGTGCTCTTTAGAAATGCAACTTTTCAAACCTATTTCTAGGCATTTTGTGTCCAAAGCATGTCATGAATGCATACATCTTTTATGAAATCTTACCCCCGACCCTGACAGTGTGAGCACAATGCTCTACCTCAGAGGCTAACACAAAACCAGACTTGTATTCTGCAGAGGCCCGAGCTTTCTGACAGGGCTTTACTTTCTGTAAAGGTGAGGAGAGGGACAGCGCGGCCACAGAGGGACCACTACGATGACGGATAGATGATAGAGTGGAAAAGTAAAGGTCACAGCCGTGATATGAGGTGAAGAGAGGACGTCTTGCTTGTCTTTGTAGATTGGACCCTGGAGCGCAATTCTGGCACTGCTCCTTCTTTTCCTCCCTCTTTCCTTCCCGCCTCCCATCGTCATCTCATTTTGTGAGCCTCAAAATGGGGAACGGCCAGTAGTTAAAAGCAGAGGTTGAAGCAACAAAGGCAAGATCATGATATAGTCAGAAGGTGGGAAAAGCCAGCAAGAGGTGGAAAGTGAGAAGGCTGGATTTTGAAGTGAAGGGAGGGTGAAATCAAGGAGGAAGAAAGGACATTGTTTTCCTTTCAGACAGCGCCGCGTCCCTCTAGGGGTTGTCTGACACTTCCACTTTCATCGGCAGCCTTTCACTTCTCTGCCTGCCACATTGCTCCATCACTTTATCAACCTAGACGCTGGAGCGCGAAGATGGGCCGCGTAGAGGAGGGAGTATTTTTCTGTTTTTTTGTGTGCAAAAGAAAGAAGGGTAGTGGGGTGGAAGAGAGAATTCATGAGAAGTGTGGGTGGGTGGGTTAGTGTGTGGGCGGTTAGGACGAGGCGGAGACACGTGTGGCGGTGGGGGGGAGGCGGTTGAGAAAGAAGAGGACAGGTATTAAGGGTGAGAGTGCAAGGGACGGAGGAGGAGGACGGAATAAGAGGGAGGAGAAGGAGAGAGGAGATCATCCATCTCCATCAGCGGGGCAGAATGGTGAGAGCAGTGGAGTTGATTTGTAATGCCGTCCCTGTCTGAGGAGCTGCAGGCCCGAGCAGCAGCAGCGAGTAAATTTAGTTTGTGTTTTTGATGCCGAGGTTGAGCGTTCATGCCCCTTATTTCCACTGTTGCAAAACTGGTGACCCTTACGTTGTAGTGGAGGTCAAATCTCTGCCGCCTCTCATCTGTTTTCTTTATACATTTACCTTGTTTTTTCATCTCCCATCCCTTTTCCAGTTTTCCTTTTTTCTGTGGTTTTCTCCTCCTCCAGGTGGCTAAAGCAGGTTGAAAGCAAGAATGCAAATCATTCTGCAGTCTGTGTTTAAAAGTAGAAAACAAAAAAAGGGAACTTATCCACCTTTAAATGCATGTTTTTTCATTACGTTCGCGCTTGTCTCGAGTCCTTAGAAACGCTCACTCTAATGCTTCAGTTCTGCTTCTGAAATATCTGACTGATCCTCAGCATCAGCTGCTTCAAACGTGACTTTATTTGCAGACTTGCTGTCCTAGCCCCCCAATATTAAAGGAAGTTCTTCCTGCCTGCCTGCCTGCCTGCATCTGCGAGACTCTAAAGGTCCTAAAAGCATAAAAAACATGACAGCATTCTGACAGCAGCAATCGGTGAAGGAATAGGAAGGACTTCAAACCTACTGAATGAATTAGACAGGCTGTGTAAGGGTTAGGGATAGACCAATTATCGACCTGGCTGATTATTGTGGCTGATATTTGGCATTTTTCCGGATAATCTGCATTGGTACATTTTTTATTGGTCAATTAACAATGAATTATTGCAGTACTTTGTAATTACTAATTGGTGCAGTCTCCTCTCTGTCTCCTGTCTGATGTCACTCTGTGGTCTCAGAAATGTCTCTGAAGCAGGAAAAAGTCAACAAGAAACATAAGTCGTTGACACAAACCAGGAAATTAGCTACTCTCAGATCGGCTAAGGCTATGCTAACGGCTAGCGGCTAAGTTAGAAGGCAACCACAGATTAACCTGTAACAGAATCTGGAAAATAATAATTAATAATGCTTTAAGATCTGGACCTTAGTGGACAATAAAAGTGAGAGAACAGTGAAGGATTAAAAAACAGAAGAACAGATGTAACCGCAGGAGATAAACTGATCAATCTCATTGGATCCCACATAAACGGAGGAGTGTCCTAGTTTAATCCTTAAGCGACCGAGTGGGGTCATTTTTGACCCAGGACATATATTTTTGTGCACCATTTTTCTAATTTAATCAGAAAAAAGTTTTTTACCTTGAATTTGTCAATCTATTTGTCCTGCATTTGTTCAAAGAATTTTGCAAGGATCAGCTGATCCATGTGGCAAGTATAATCTAAACTTGTACGGGGTCACTTATGACCCCGGGGAAGACCTATGAGATTTTCGACATTATAGCTTCAAATGGTATTGTAATTTGCCAACTCTTATCATTATATTTTATTGTTTTGCAGAGAAACATGGCCAACAGACCTAAAATAGCAAGATTTACAGCTGCACACAGCTGTCTGTTACAAGATGTAACAGACAAGGGCTGTCTGCATAAATGTAATACTGTTCTATCAGTGTGTGTTTTTTGGCTACTATTTTGTTCAAAAAAATTATCAAATTCCAAACCCTATTACATTAGATGATGGACAAATACATTAGAGAGTGAAATAAATATGAAGAACCCTAAAACACTCATTTATATAGAAGTATTCCTATATAAGTCATTGGGGTCATAAATGACCCCTCTTGGTCATATTAGTCGCTAAAATAGCTTGGTCTCTTAAGGGTTAATCACTCCTATTTCTAATTTACATAATCAGGCGTAGTCACCCTTATTAATGAAGAAGTCTAGTTATGAATGACAGGTTCTCTGCTATCACATGCTGCTAAAACATTACATTTCAAATTTCATCGATTCCAAATATCGGTTATCGCCTTTTTTTAATGCCAATATTCAGCATCGGCCCTTAAATAAAGAAAACCAAACCATATTGATCAATCCCTAACAAGGGTTAACTCTACCTCCCTCCTTCTGATGTCTTCCAGAGTGAGTTCCCTCACATGGCCCAGTTCTCCAGCCTGTCGCCCATCCCAGGCTTCTCCTCCTGGCTCCAAGGTCTGCTCAGCCAGTACAGGAAGGAGGGCCGGGGCTCCGACCTCCTCTCTGAGCAGGAGTGGAAGGAGGTGGAACAGGCCACCGACTCGACCCCGGGCTCCCCGACCGTCGACTCCCTCCGCAAGCTGATCGGCACCAGCGAGTGGATGCGTTCGGAGAGGCTATCCAGCGTCCTGGAGCCCGTCCTGATGCGTCTCTGTGCCTGGTACCTCTACGGGGAGAAGCGGCGAGGCTTCGCTCTCAACCCGGTGGCCAACTTCCACCTGCAAAACGGAGCCACCATGTGGCGTCTCAACTGGCACGCCGACACCAGCCCCAGGGGCGTCGCGAACTCCTGTGGCATCATGGTGAACTATCGCTACTTCCTGAACGAGACATCTAAAAACAGCGCGCTTTACCTGCAGAACAAGGTCATCACGGCTTCGGAGCAGGTGCTGGGGCTGGTGTCCCAATTTCAGAAGAACAGCAAACTGTGAGAAAGACATAAGAATGCACCTGATATTCTTTTATTCTGCAGGTTGATTTGCACTTGGTGGCAATAATATATTGACTGATGAATATAATTTTGTTTAATGTGTCTTTGATATTTGGCACGGTTCACCAAATATCCAAAAACCAATAGCTTCAGAAGCATGACTAAATGGATGTCACCTGATATTAATTTTGAATTGAAATTAGACCATTTCTTACGTGGCGTAGCTCAGCCCATCTGCTGTTTGCCTCATTAGATTTCTGGCCAAAGCTGTTTGATATTGTGTAAGTGATTCCCAGGACAGACTGTAGCTAATGAAGCACAAGGCATCTATCAATGCCATAGCATGTTCTTGGATAACAGTGTGCGTAATGGTGAAGCAGGAGCAATGAGGGAGCGCAGCTACCAGAATAAATGATGTTTAGATTCTTTCATTTGGCTGAACTGTCTCACTGTAAACATGTCAAATAATAGGGGGAATTGGATTTTGTCTTTTTTTTTTCCTCTGGTTGGGTTTATCTACACCTGCTGTTTCACTGCCGTTTCCCACTAAAGCTCAATACACAGAGGCATGAAATCACAGACTGGAAATATTATTTCATATTAAATAACTCTAAACAAAATTGGATTTTTTTTTCTGCATGTATCATGACTGCTCAAATTTTACAGTTGACTGTGCTCACTTTAACCCGGTGGGCTGGACCCTCCTGGTGCCTCATTTTTTTGATAATTTGGCCTTCACACACACATACACACACACACACACCAGCAGCCTCTCCAGGGAGCCATCGCCGATGTTCTAACTGCTCTGTACAGGTGCCAAGCAGGGCTCATATCGGCCCACACCCCATTGTTGTGAAATAATATATCACAGCAAGTTGACTGTGAAATTACATTTTATCTCTCCAAGGAGCCAAACTTTCTTTTCATTTTTTTTTCACACTCTCTATCTCCCTCGCTCTCTCTCTCTCTCTCTCTCTCTCTCTCTCTCTCCCTCTCCCCCTTTTCTCTCTTTGTGCTGCTCTGTGTCCTAGAAACTAATGGAGTGAGAAATAAAGTTAAAGTAAATGGCTAGATTGATGGTGTTCGGTTGTGAAGAAGGGGGGAGGAGAATAAAGAAGCATAAAAAGGACAGTTGTTTAAAGGATGCCCTTGAGAGACAGTGAGAGCGTCTCCGGAGATATTGGCGACAATAAGAGACCCATACATCTCCGTGTGCAGATGGGGGACAGGAGCTGCGCTATCACACGCCATCTCACAATGGAGGCGGATGGACACTGTGGTGTGGGTTGCCATGGAAACAACTGTGACATATTCCACACCTGCTGCTGGCAGCTAGGACTTGTTTCGAGTCACCTTTTGCCCAGAAATGCCCGACGCTGTTGGCCGTAGAGCAGGTTGGGTTAAAAGTCCATCAGCTTTTAATTATAACCTCTTTTATAGATTATGTCCTATGTAGTGAAAATAATGACTTTTTTTTTTACTAGTCAGTCAGGTATTTCCCCTTGGACTAAGAAGGCAGATTGCTCATTGAGTAGTTAAAGCAGTGAAATCTGATTAACAGGCTTCTAAATGAAATGATACAAACCTCAGAGGAGGATAGTCAGAGGACAAGTCAGTCCATGCTGCACACCTATCTGATGGTCAGGTTTTAATTGTTTTAAAGGCAAATAAATGGCAAAATGGTAATTAGGTCGACTTTTCAAGTATTAAATGGAGTTAATTTAAAAATGGCTGCACAAATGAATCTAATCTGAACGTGTAATTACTTAAAATATCATCGTAACAAGGCAGCGGTTGATATTATTAAAGATCCGTGCTCAAATGGCAGGAAAATTGGATTTGCTCGTTCGAGCTTTTTGTCGACAAACGCAGCAGCAAGAATTCCGATCAGCGATGATTTCCGCTCTGGCGCAGTGTGTGCCCAGACCAGTCTTCATTTTTTTATCTAATCAGATTGTAGTTTTGTCACATTTGCAGCCCTGCGCATGTTGATAATGGATTCACAGCCAAGTTCAATATCACGCCGCTCGGCTGTCTGACACGTCTCAGAGCCAATACTTCCCAAAAAGCAGCAGAAGACATAATTACAATTGATTACAAACTGTCTGCCGCGGAAATTCATGCCTCATCTAAAAATAATTCAGTAATTCAGACGATGCCTTTTATTTTTTTTTCCCCAAGACGTTAAGTGCATGTGCGCGTCTCATTTCTTGTCCCTCGTTGGGAGAAAATTGCCTTACAAATGAAGCTAATCCATTTTTTACAGATCACAGTGACGAGAAAAGTCAGAAAGTGGCGGCTATGGCATTTTCACATTTTAATTCATTGTGATTAGGTCTGAGATTGTACAGCCTTCATCTCTGGAGTGACTTTGAAGGGGCGACAAAGGATATAAAAGCTGGACCATATCACTGATCAGCTCTGATATGTTGTATTTCATGATAAATTAGATTTCCTCAAAACTGTAGCCGCCAATTATTGAAATACTGTTATGTTATTGGCATGAGTTTTGATTCTGAAAGGGCTTGCAATAGATTCATATTATCACGCTCACTCATTAATCAGTGGCTCCCAAACTTCATCAAACCGCTGCGTAGCGCCTCTCTGCCAAACAGAACGCTTTCATTTCATTTCACTGAAGTGCGTGATTCTATTAAATGTTACGGAGTGTAAACACTGGCACAGAAAACACAAACAAACCCATTCCAAGTCAGCGATCACTGTTTCTTGGGGAAAAGAATGCAAAAATGCAAAGTCAGATTGAATCCACCAGTGATGCCCCCAAAGGGAATTTGCAGAGCAGAAAAAATGCCATAAGGAAGAGCGAAATGCAAAAAAAAAGTTTAATTATTTTTGGAGACGCAAACAAGATGGGAGACCTCTTATTGAACTTTGCACATTAGCTGCATCTTCCTGCAAGCATTAGACTGTTGTCCAACACGGTGAACTCTGAGCTTTTCCTGTTCGGACAAATAATTTAACTGCAGCTTTTCTATCTTAATAAATATCAAGCTGGAGTCTGCCCTATGTTCCACATTTCTAAGATTTTTTTTTCACAGAAAATTTTGAAAATTAGGCCCTATGTTCCCACATCCCAACGTTCCCACACCTATGTTCTAAGACCCCATTTACACAAAGGGAAAACGTAGATATTTCCATGTGGTTTGGCCTCTCATTTCCACGAAAACCCCATTTTTATCTCAAGAAAACAACTATTTCTAAAAACTCTGGCCAAAGTGGAGATTTGGTAAAACTCCAGTTTAGCGATTACATGTAAATATGGAAACCGGCGTTTTTGCATGGTGACATGTTGGTGTCTTGTTTGTTTGGAATTTCTGATTGGCCACTTGTTTGCTCAAAGTGTTCATGACACCCTTCCCCGGCTGTTTTTCCCATTGGTGTGAACCGAATTATTTTCACAAATGAAGGAGGGGGAAATCGCTGTTTTTCAGAACACCCTGCTATGAATAATTGTGGTCTGAGATTTTTTTCTCAAAATGAAACCCTGTGTTCACACATTTCTAGGACATTTTCAAAATTAGGTCTTGTGGTCCTACATTTCCCCTTATTTTAGGCTTTATCATCCCACAAGACTTTCGGAAGCACTTTATAGTAACTTTATTGGGCTGTGGGAACATAGGGCCTTATTTTGAAAAATATCTTAGGAATGTGGGAACATAGGGCTGTGGGAACATGCGGCTGTGGGAACATAGGACTGTGGGAACATGGGGCTGTGGGAACATGGGGCTGTGGGAACATAGGACTGTAGGAACATGGGCTGTGGGAACATAGGGCTGTGGGAACATAGGGCTGTGGGAACATGGGGTTATTGGAACATGGGGCTGTGGGAACATAGGGCTGTGGGAACATGCGGCTGTGGGAACATAGGGCTGTGGGAACATGGGGCTGTGGGAACATAGGACTGTGGGAGCATAGGGCTGTGGGAACATAGGGCTGTGGGAACATGGGGCTGTGGGAACACAGGACTGTGGGAACATGGGGCTGTGGGAAGATGGGGCTGTGGGAGCATAGAGCTGTGGGAACATGGGGCTGTGGGAACATAGGGCTGTGGGAACATGGGGTTGTTGGAATATGGGGCTGTGGGAACATAGGGCTGTGGGAACATGCAGCTGTGGGAACATAGGACTGTAGGAACATGGGGCTGTGGGAACATGTGACTGTGGGAACATAGGCACAGTCCCATCAAGCTTACTAACTGGAAAACTTGGCTTTAAATATCTTTTTTGTTTGTAAAATATTCTCAAAAACTCAGCTTCTGTGATTCCTCAGGCCTGCGTGGGTGCATTTTGACCAACTTTAATTGACTAAGGCCCAACGATGTTGTCAGAATTGAAAAATTCCAATCACATTTTTTCCAAAAGAACCTCTTCACACCAGTTAAAAGAGCACAAATATCTAAAAATTTCTCTTCTCATCCAGTCCTTCATTATTCATAGCAGCAACCCACTGAAATGTGTTGATGCTGGAAAAGGAGAAAAAAAATCCATGATTTTTTTTTTGCCATGTGTTTTTGCAGGGTATCGCCTCGGCCTGAAAGATGCATCCTCTGGAATTTTATAGGGTGTGCCATTTTATTGTAACACTCTCGCTCCTGACATTTGAGGGAAATCAATGCATCCCGCTTCTTTTTTTTGGGTGGGGGGCTCGCGTCGCTTTTCATGATGAAGGCTTTCGCACAAGTTCTAAATGTCATTGTGCGGTCTATTCACAGCAGCATTTGCAGGTTAGTGATGATGTGAGAAAAGTGGGATTTTCAGCTGATACTGAGCTGGCTTTACCTGCAGGCCACCAAGCGACTGAGTGTGTGTGAGGTGTGTGTGTGTGTGTGTGTGTGTGTGTGTTGGAGGGGGGGTGAGTTCATCCAACTGTGTTAATCCATTCTTCCTGGTCGCTGTCCCTGGCCCTCCTTCATGCTTCTCACCTCACATCATCACCATTCTCCTCCTTCTTCACCCCCTGGTAACCCGACCCTGCACCCGCAGCCCATCCAATCCCTTGGTCTGTCTTCAAAGGACTTCACGGTTTTACGAGCAATCAGGACACACACACACGCACACACTCTAGCCACACGCACGAACTCTCTTTTGAATGCACACTGCCTTTTGAATCTCCCCATATTTTTGAGAGATGTAACCTTTAGAGGGCAGCAGAGTCTCGCTCAGAGTGAATTGTGCTCATAGTTCAGACAATGCTCCTGTGATGTGTCGGCTGGCCAAACACCTCCATTCCCTCGCTTCTCTAATCTACCATAACCTCTCTCTTTCCCTTCCTCTTGCATACCTTTCATTCTCTCCTTTCCCTCTCGGGTCTGTGCTGTTATTCCTTTTCAACTCACCCCCCCCTCCACTTCTGTCCCAGTTGCAGAGTGAGTTGGAGATTGACAGATCTGCTATATCTGGTTATAGACTGTAATTAAAACTCATTTGGCTTCCTGATGACATTTTCCGTCCCCCTTCATTCAGCGCAATTAGTCAGTATTAGCTGACCTGACGTCTTGTATCAGATCGGGTTATTGAATGGAAAAAGAGGTAAACAGGCAGAGGTAGCGGTGGCATCACCCAAGGGTGACAGCCACTTTGGGCAGGGTACAGTTGCCAGACGGACAGAAATGAAAGTGTGAAAACTTTCCCTCTCTCCAACGCGCAAAGACTTTGTCGATCGATTTCGCCTGGTTGCTTCCTTCAGATCAGATACAGTTAAACACATTCCATGAAAAGCATGTATGTATATGTAGCTCTGCTCTGCATCGATCAAGTAAACAGTCCGAGGCCCAGAGGTGACGATCGCTCACCTGCTCGAGTCCTCAAAGGCTAATTCACTTGTCGCTCCTCGGTCTCCTCTCATCACCCTTTACCTTCAATTTTCTGAGCCACCTGGAAAAACCTCGCAACACCTTTTTGTCCCTCTTGCCGCTAATTTTAATCACGTCCTTCGGTGCTGAAGTGAAACTCCCCAAACTGTTGACAGTTGGGAAGCGAACCAGATGTTGAGGAATCCGTCGAGGCAGATGTTCTGACTGTCTTATCTGCTCTCTTTCTGCAATGTTTAAGTACTGACAAAGCGAAATCTTTCCTCCTCTGAGCAGAAACTCACACAAATGGGTAAATATATGCAACCTATAATGTGGTACTGAGTAGCATTTGCAGAAAACGCAACAAGCCGATGCCTGCGGATTAAAAGGTTACTCCAGAGACGTAGAATTATACTGTCATAAAGCAGAGGAACCCACAAGAGGCAGATTAAACAAGATAAAGACTGTACAGCCATGCTAGCAGCTATGTGAGGCTACACTTAGGCACAATGGGACTTCGAGTTGAATGTCAGCTGCATGCTAACATGTTCACACCGACATGTTTAGCAGGTATATTTTAAAAGTTCACCAACTTGCTAACACTTGGTAATAAGTACTAAGCACATTATGCAGCAGAGGGAGATAAAAATGCCATTAGTTGTGCAAGTTTGAGTCATTATACATGACGAAAAGTCAAGGGGTCACAGAATTTCTTCTCAAACTGAATAGCAAGCTGTCCAATAGTTGTTGAGGCATTTCAACCAAATTACAAAGGTCAAGCTTGTGGTGACCCAATAGCCAAAAGCCAAGCAATGATCGAAATGAATTGGATTTGTTGTCAGGGAACCATAAATGTCAGTGTAAAATTTCATGGCAAATCATCCAGGTGTTGTTGAAATATTTTTTTAAAAAGTGGACTAACCAACCGATGGACAGATACTCTGACTTGAATCTCTCAGTGGATCAAACTCCAAGAGCACTGGATCCTGTGTGTCCACTAATATAACCAAAAGACATTCCTAGCTTTTTTTAATATTTGCATTTTTAAACAGTATGCCCCAGTTTTTAAAGCAATCTCTCTAATAGAAAGTCTCCAAACCATACACTCGCATAACCCTCTCTCAGACTCGACAAAGTTTTGCTTCAGAAGACTCCACACAGCTACTTTCACATGACTATTCCCAGAGATCTTTATATGTAAAATCATCAAGAGTTCCTCCGAAGGGATTGAAGAACGCTCTTGAATATGTTGTTCTTTTTTCCCCCTTGTCGTTATAATAGTAAATTTTGAGATCATTTATAAAGGGATGCTACTAATTCATATTTTATTAAAAGCTGACAGATGTGTCATTCATGCTCCAGCTCGAGTAAAAGCCCCGTAACAGCACAAGAGAGTAGCATTCTTAATGAATTGCTGCTCGTATCTTCAAAAGGTTCCTTTATCTGATGAAACAGAGAACATATGCAGCGACTGAGAGACTTTTCCTCTTACTTTTTCCTCACAGACAAACTGAATAATGAGCCAGGCTTTTCCTGTCAACACGGTTTGTCTTTTATAGTCACTGCGTGCATCCCAGCGACCCATTAAGGCTATAGACCTCCTCCACACTTCCAATCTCACTCATGCATCCGTGGAGTTATCTTCAAAAAATTGGTTTACTCTGTTTCTTTCCCTCGGATCAGCTTACACTACGCCCTCTCCGTCTGCCTCTGTCTTGACTCTGCGTCTACCTCCCCTTCATCCAGACACGCACAGCGGCTGCAGAGCTGCATATTGAAAGGATATGCGGTCTCACTTCATGAAGCTGTGAGTCTCATTTAAATAGATGCAGCAGCTGGGCTGACACGCAAGCCTCGCTTCGTGAAACCATGCTCCTCTTGCAATGGGAGGGAGGGGAGAAAGGGAAGCCGACAATGGTGTGACAAATTGCGTTTTCTTATTTTTCATTTCGCTGATTTATTCCTTCCTTCTACTGCATTGCCACCCATCAACACCCCTCGCCCCCAACCCACACCTCTGCCACTCCCCCATCCGGTCTAGCGTCTCACTCGTTCCTTCCGAGCGGAAGGCCTATAGCAGTGGTAATGAGGGAGGTTAATTGGCCTAGCTGTTTCTTTAGGAGGTTAGATAGCGGTGATGGCGGCGGCAGGATGGGGTGGGGGCGTCTGGGGGACATGAATCTTCCCCGCTGAGAGTCTTCTTTATCTTGGCAGCGGATAGATAAAAAAGAGACTTTCCACATGGAAGCTTTCATACAGACACTGACACCTTTCATGCTATTCAGTTACTCAGAGGTCATACACTGATACTGCGCACCATCAGGAAGTTGAGTTGATTTGCATTCCCAGGGAATGATAACAGAGGCTGTACAAAGAAGAAGGCAATGAAATTTTCACTGTGATGGATTGCCTGTCGCGAGAAATTTTAAAGTCTCGGCAAGCTGACGTTCATGGTGAAACGAATGAAAAGCACAGACTACATTTACGTGCACACCACAGCAAAGGTTTCAGTCACATGTGGGAGATGAACATGGAACATAAGAAGCCTGAAGCCTGGGGCCTGTTCCATAAAGCGAATAAACCAAACAAGTCAGGCTTATTTCAGTTAGCATGACTTACTTTTGTATTATTTTTGTATTATTTTGGTTTCATAAAGTCAATTCAAGATATGTGGAGAATTAGAGAGCTGTCATAGAAACCTCAAGGTTTGGATTATATTTGGGAGTACGTGTACATGGTACATAAGAAGCTTGGGACCTTTTTCCAGAAAACAAGTTTACCAAATAAGCCAGGCTTATTTCACTTAAATTGACTTACTTTTATATTATTTTGGTTCCATAAAGCCAATTTACACAGACGTAAAGGATGAAGGAGCTGCTATAGAGGCTTCAAGGTTTGGACATCATATTTAGATTTTTTATGTATATTTATGTATATTTTCATTTTATGTATGTGTGTACATGGAACATAGGAAGCTTGAGACCTGTTCCAAGAAACAACTTTACCAAATAAGCCAGGCTTGTTTCAATTAGTTTGACTTAGTTAAATACTATTATGGTTCAAGCCAATTCAAAACAGAACAACTACAGAAACTTGTAGGTTTGGATACTATTTGGGAGACATGTGTAATTGCAACATGAGAAATAAGCCAGGCTTATTTCAGTTAGTCTGACTTAATCTTCGTTTATTTTGGTTCCATAAAGTCAATTCACTGTTGGGGGAGGATGAGGGTGCTGTCATAGAAACATTTAGGTTTGGATATTATGTTTAGAATATGCATCTACATGGAACATAAGAAGCCTGAGACCTGTTCCATAAAACAAGCTTCCCAAATAAGCCAGGCTTATTTCAGTTAGTTTGACTTGCTTACATAATATTACGGTTCAAGCCAATTCAATGGGTGGAAAACAAGGGAGCTGTCATAGAAACTTGTAGGTTTGGATCCTATTTGGGACATATGTGTATATGATACATAGGAAACCTGGGGCCTCTTCTTTAGTGAGTTTACCAAATAAGCCAGGCTTATTTCAATTAGTCTGACTTATTCTCAGGTTATTCGTTCCATAAAGCCAATTCAGTATTGGTGGAGCAAGAGGGCACTGTCATAGAGGCATTTACTGTAAGTGTAGATCATATTTAAAATATATGTGTACATGGAACATATGAAATAAGCCAGGCTTATTTCAGCTAGTTTGATTTAGGTTATTGTGGTTCCATGAAGCCATTTCAATATCAGTGGAGGATGAGGGGGCTGTGATGGAAGCTTCTAGGCACAGATAAATTTAGTAACCACTGCTGCCTGCTGTGCATCTAGAAAATATGTTTAACAATTTTTTTTTTATGATATTGCGTCAGGACTCCGCTTTGATGGTAATGACAAGAATAGCATATCTGTTCTTATTGTTATTTGACTGAATTAGTTATGAATCATGCATGAATCATACATCAAAAATAGTCTAATTTTACATATGAGCCATGATGATAAAGATACAGAAAAATAGGAATTCAGGGCAAAAAAGCATACTCAATTCAATAACCTAAAAGAGAAGTCTAGTTGCCGTTAACCAAAGCTTACCATGACCTGGATGACTGAGAATCTACTGTCAATATTTTAGAGACCCTAACAAATAATTCTCAAGTCATCATTGCACCACCACACGTTGATGGTGAAGGGTATGCCTAATTTTACATATGATCCATGATGATGAAGATACAAAGACACAGAAATGTGACGTAGTAAACGTTAACATATTGTCAATATTTTAAAAAAAACATTTCCAGTGGAGCTCAAATTGCCATTTGGAAGGGCCAAGCTCCTCCTGACTTACCTGTACTTTAAAATGTGGATTTAATCAGGTAGGATCCAATATTTCCTTACATTTTACCTTAGTTGCTACTTGCACTCAATCAATCAACAATTTCTTGGCAGCTTTTCCCTCTGCTTTTGCTTATGGGAGCTGTATTTCCTTTTGTTGTAATGATATGTTTAAATTCTTTGTTTGTTTCTAAACCAACAAACGTTGCTTGGTTGTATGAACATTGTTACTCTCTCTGTACCGCTGCCTATTTTCCATCGTGGAGCGATTTGATCTATGCTCGACCTCTGACGCTTGTTCAGAATCGCGGGCACGTGCAATTATCTCAACTACTTGAACCTGTGTGGAATTAGCCTGCATGAGTGAACTTGAAATGACCTTTTTGGAACTTTATGGATTTTAACAGTTCATAGGGGTCTGAGCTCTCTGTCAGTACCGAAATGTCTGATTTGGCCATATAAAGTGACACCTCAGCAAATGGGGATGATCTCAATTTGGTTTCTCAATAAACTCTTCTGCAATTACCTTTGATGCTGGATTTGCCCTCTCAAGGTCAAGACCAATTATAGACAGGAGTGACAATATATATAAATATTCGTCATTAACAATAATACTACCACTGTAACCAGACTTTCCCTTTTATTCTAGCATTGTAGACCAGTTGAGGATGAGGCTCAGAATGTAGTGAGTGGTGCACCCAATCTCATCCCTCACTTCTACCCCTTCAACCTAAGAATACCCTGTGGAGTTTTTAATGTCTGTTGGTGCTACAGATCTGGGTTTTTTCATGAGTGGGCGCCTGTTTCATTTGTCTTCTACTGAGGTGGGATCATTTTTCAGCGGTCCTAGTTAGCTGTAAGTACACTGTATAAATGCACTGCATAAAATTATCCAGCGACGTCTGTCTCTGCATAGCACACAGCTTGTTAACTGTGCATTTACACATTCAGTGTATTTACCCTGCAAGCAGGTACTGGATCATTTCAGCTCAACAAAAGTGAAATGACCACTGAAGCTCTTTTGTAATACACTATTCCCCGTACATCAGAAAAAGGGGTTGGAAGGTCAATGTGATTCATTATCCCTCATCTGTCTCTCTTTTCCCCTTTTTTTCCTCCACTTTCTCTTACTTTCATCAGCACAAACACCTCCTTCCTCTCTAATCCCACTCCATCTCAGCCACTCCTTCCTTTCTCTGGTCTACTCGGCTCATCCATCTAGACGCTGCGGTCAGTTAGGCCACTTCCAGGTGACCGATGAGAAGAGCCATTGATCACTATAAAGTCAGGCTTTTACACTTAATGAAATCCTTGCTTGCTCTCTCTCTCTCTCTCTCTGCACATGCAAAGTATCCAACAAACACATATGGACCCTGTGTGTTGGTGGGAACTTTATAAAAATGAACGCAAGTAGAGAAAATGCAAGAGGCAGGCAGATGGATGGATTCAGCTGAGCATATTCATACATTGCACTCAACAATGCTGCTTATTCATCGCCAAGCATCTGTTACTTTTACTTCTTGACTTTTGTCTCCCTGCTGCTTTTGTATGTGGCATTTATGGAAGATTTAAAGAAGCCTTTGATCCATACTGAGGCGTTCAAGTGTGTCTTCAATGACTGATACGATATGTACGCACACATTAATCATACACATGTCTTAAAGTTTTTCAAGAAGCTACCTCCAACTTATTATATTACATTATACTTATAATATAAAAAAAACACAACTGTAAGAGAGAGAAACACACACACGCGTACAGTCTGTTGGAAATGAACATAATAACATTAGATGTGAGCCTGAAACACACGATTAATAATACTTCTCCACCGAAATGAACAATTCAAGTTGAACCCTTGATGAATGAGAGAAAGGCTGGTACAATATCCTTCTGGAATTACTGCGGAAACTGCACTGGTATCGCAGCATAGAAAAACATTAAAGACAGATCATATATCTTAGACCTTAAATCTATATAAATATATAATGATAAATGCTCGTATGTTGATAAATAGATGTTTTTTTCATTTGAAGGACACCCTCCATTCAACTCTATTATGCCAATGGCTTGCTTCTATATTTCTCCTAACTACTGGCGAGAAACATGTAATTCAGTTCCAACAAAAACTATATTTTCACCTGTGTGAACAAAGGGAACTGACACACACTTAACTACATTTTAAAAATCTTTTTTTTAAAAAAATGCTTTCATGCTTTACTCCAGCTCTCACTGAATCTACCAAAGAGCCCATCTACTCCACCATCCATCCACCATCCGTCCACATGCATGTTAACCGGCTGCATGGAAACAAATCTAAATTTCAAATTTAAGGAAAATGTCGGCGCTAATTATGTGGACATCAAGTCTGTGCATGTGGGGGGATTTTAGAGGCAAGAGCAGAAGGCTTTAGTTTCTATCTGGCAGCTGACCCCTGCTGAGTTATAATAGGCAACTCAGGTAGTGAAGAGCTGCTGCAGTGCATTTATGATTTTCCAGACTTGTTTGGGCAAAAAATAGAAATTCAAGTCTTAAAAGATTACACAGCATGTGGCAACATTATCACAAAGTTTTCAGATTCTTTAAAATAAGGTAAAAGTACCAAAAACACGCCTTACACTGTATTCAAAACCTCCTTAAAATTGCACAAGTACCCTGGTATTTTCATCGAAATGTGCTTATTCTGCAGCTGAATGTCCTCTGTGGCTGCTACATTATTGTATATGCATGGTAATTGGTTGCATTGAAATGGAAGAGGATTCTATATTAGATTTTTAATATTGATACATCGAAGTGTAGCTGGCTGAGGTGGAGCTTTTAGAACTTTATATAAAATTGGGTAGTGGAGTGCAGTGCTTCCCAACCAAACCATTTCTTGAGCAACTAATTATCTTCTAATTAAATATACTTGAGTTAAAACTACAATATTTCAGTCTTAAATGGAGAAGAGTAGCATAAAATCAATATAATCAAAAACAAATACAGTAAAACTCTTACTGCAGCAGTTCACAATGGATGATTATGATCTCTTGGTTACGCAAATGTGAAAACTGGCCCATGTGGTGTATCTCTTAGCTGTGAACTTGAATCCATCTAATGTAGCCAAAATCCAAATTTGATTAGGTGATGCCTTTACTGCTGCACTAAAATGTGGGCTTCAACATACAGACACTTTGCCAGCCTTACATCCAGCAGCGCTGAACAGAACGCTCTGCAGAAGGGCGTCTGAGCCGGTCCCAGTGGGGGGTCCTGAGTCATCTTGCGGCAGGTGGAGGTGGGTGGTGGGTGGTGGAGGGCAGGATGAGTGGTTTAGAGAATGAGGGTAATTTATGGATCACAAGAGTACGATAGTGAAGCAGGGACTGAAGAAGTCGTTACATTGTTGAGCTTGTTGACTGAACTGTTCATTCATTCATTTCTTTTGCTTTGTTGCTTCTATTTCTTCATGTGAATTAGTTAAACAACAGTAAAGAAAATATTTAAAATCTGAATGAGGTGCAGATCTGTGTGGGGAAAGCTTCAGTTCCCCTTTTAGATGCAGATGTGTGACTGTGACCATTTGTCAAAGACGGACACATCGTCTACTGTCGCAGATGCTGAGGTGAGGGAATAGTGCTACTTATTATGCTAAATTAGGGATTAAATGGAACATATTATGCTCTTGTTATTATCTGTCTTATTTATAAATTTACAGTGCCAGATGTTCCAATTAAATAAAAGTTTCAGAAAATGAGATGAATGTGTCAGTAATCAATTTGAGCCAAAAACCCAGGGTTCAGCTTGCTCTAAGTACTAAGTGTCCACTGTTTTTTCTTCTTTCACCACAGGTTGATGTCAGTTTGTCATGCATTTCTTTACTCATTTATTTGTCCATAAAAGGCACAGCATGCCCATGCAGTACAGCTCAAAAGCAGTGGGTGCTGCTGCTGGGCAGGCTTCCAGATGTTGGCCAATCAGAAGAAGCGTGAAAGTGTCAGAAGTGGAAATGGATTTGCTTCAAACCATAGGATTTATACACCGATCAGCCACAACACTGTGACCACTGACAGGTGAAGTGGATAACATTGAGCATATTGGTACTATGTGCTTTTCTGCTGGAAAATCTTGGATTTTAACATCCGTGTTGATGAGACTTAGACACCTAAATAAACATTGTCCTACAACAAGCACACTCCCTCATGCAAATGGAAATCACAAATGTCACTGGCCTACCCCTGCAGGAAAATACACCCAACCAATCAGGAACATGTTGAGGAACATAACAATGGCCCAACATATTGATGTGACTTCCAAATTTTCTACACGCATTCTGGTCAAGCATCAACAGGATGCAGTGGAACAAGTTTGATGGACAGAGGCCCCACTGCACAAGCCAGAGTACCCAAAGGATCCAGTGCCAACGTTCTGGTTCCAGACCCCATAGCACATCCCGAGAGGTCTTCTTGTCCATGCCCAATGGTTCAGAGCATTTCTGAGCACATAAGGGGGACCAACACAATATTAGGCAGGTTGTCATCATGTTATGCCTTTCGGCGTATATATAATATGGATTTGACATTAAAAATGAAGTCATCATAGAAGTGGCTTAAATCTGTGTATTCCTGGGTGACTCCTGTGGTTGCAACTGAGAAATTAGCTACATAAATGGCCAATAAGAGATAGATAAGGACTTTTTAGAAACTGTGAATCATGCAAAGCTACTTTAATTCTCTAAGAATAAAAATCTATAGCTGAAAATGAGCATAATATGTCTCCTTTCAGACCATCAGCTTGGAACCGAGAGTCGAGGGTAGAACTGCAGCGTAGCATAAATGCTAAATGCTGACTGAACACGGCAATGTGTGCAATTTAAACTCCTTGATGCAACAACAGTGGAAATACAGCAGGGACCATACAGCTTAGTTCCCTTTTTAAAACAGCTTTAATGTCACTGCAGTCTGTTAAAAAGCTGATCGACCAACCTTTCAGGAATCTACACAACTACAAGTATTTTGTCAATTTGTGCAGAGAATGAAGAGAGATTAGGGATTCTGTTGGTCTGTTACTTATTGCAGTTTGGTGGTATAAGAAACTGGTTGCAAATGCTATGAAAATATACAGAAAGCTTCAGTAGGGTTTTGAGTTGGACCTAGTTTGTTTGTCCTAATGCATTTACCAACCATTCCTACTTAAGGAGTTCATTTTTATCGATTTCTGCAGTGTGCTCATGTCTCCCATGGGTTCATACAACACAACATGTTTGGGTAAGCACGAAGTAACTGGTAGTACATAAAAGGTTGTGTGAAACCAAAGTAAAGTTATACTTTTTTTAAACACCACAGGAATATTTCTTCTCTGCGTTTGACTCATTCCATGTATTAGAAGAAACAGTAAGCCAGTGTTCAGCCACTGGGGACCAACTCCAGCTCCAAGCCAGTGCCTCGGTCAAAGGCACTTTAGAGAATTAACTTAGCATGTTTTTTTGATAGCAGGAGAAACCGAAACGTGCAAAATCCACACAGAAAGGCTCTTGTGAAGCATAAAAACATGAATGCAGGCCTGTCTCTCCAACAGCATTACATCGCACATACTGCCTGCTGTGAATGTGAATTATCTCGTTGGTCTTTTTGATTCTAGAAAGATGTTAAAGATAACTGCATGTACCCATTTCACTGACATTAACCGTTACCCATAGTGTGGGTAGCATTGGCAGCAGCTTTGTTGGCTTTGGCAGTGAGTGCTGGAAGATCTATGTAGCAGAACTGAAAATGAGGTTTGTTTTGGTGTTGACAGCCACAGTGTACAGCAGCTCTGACCTACTGTAAAGAAGTCCAGCTCTCCCACCAGGCAGTGTGCCATGTACTTCTCTCTGACCTTATGTTGAACCAGCAGGACCTTCAGGTGGCCTGATGCTGTCAGAGAAGTGCCAAATTATTCATGATCCAGCAGCCACACACACGGTGCAATATAAATCTTAGCACTATCCTTTTTCTTGGGGAAAAAAACACGGGAAACACTTGAGCTTTCATTAGCCGAACATGTTCATCTCACGTCTTTTGAGCTCCTGCTCTTCAGAATGCCATTAGCTGCTGAATATTTATTCTGCTTCTACACGTGGCGTGTCTGGAAGTGACTTGTGTTTTCACTTTGATGTGGCATAAAACATCTGTGACCACCTTGATAGGTGGTATGAAATAGTGGATTAAGGGCTGTTGCCATGACATTTTGGGAGCTTTTCCCACGAGAATCTGAATGTAGTTAAACCATCATCACAAAGACACACACATGGAGCTGTGTTGCCATCATTTTAAAGGACAGTGCATTGGCTTATATTAATTTCCCATAATCACTACTAAAAGTAACCCTTCATGTTAAGCTTTTTGTCCCCTGAAAGGAGGCAAATCCCCACAATGTGACTCTACAAACAGATTCATGTCCTCACTACATGTGTAATACCAGTAAACACACACGCCGTCACAGTAGCTTTTTAGCCCTAAATTTTTTCTTCTTCTCAATTTTCTAGAAGACGGAACACACACACACACACACATGCGCATTAGAGTGCTTGTGCAGCCTTGAAATGGAAGACCAAAGGAACATTAATGGAGCTATCAAGCCTCTCACTGTCCTCCTACCAACCATACAGACATCACAAACAACCTTGTTGCTACTCTGCCTCGGACAGCTTAACCAATCTAAGGCAAAGCAAAGGAATAAACAAGACTGCGGCGGAGAGGAGACGAGAAGAGCAGGGGGAGAAAGGATGCAAGAAAGAACATGAAAGAAATAAGATACACAAATAGAATGTTAAGGTTTTTAGGCAGCCTTGCTGTACATGTGAAATATTACACCAACCCAGAGCACGTCTTATCAGCTTAACTCTTCTCTCACATGAAGAGTCCTGCAAGTCAGCTTGACCAGCACATAATCTGCATTTAATTAAGTGTTCAACAACTGTCCTTGTCCTAGTTCACTGTAGAAAACACAGGCGCACCGAGGTTCGGATTGTACATGTTGATGCGGTGCATGGGGGTCAGTGGTGCGAGCTTGGAGAATGGTGCTTGTTTTCTAAAGAGAAAAGTGCAAGGGCAAAAGAGTAAGGATTGGATCTGTCAGCTGGAATGTGCAGCAAGTAGCAATTATTAGCAATCAATGTTAAGCCGCTATCAACATCCATCTGCAGCAGTAAACAAATCTTAGCTCCAAGGCCAAAAAGCACATCATCACCTATTAGTCCGTCGGGTACCGAGTAATTTGAACTCAGCCCAGCCTCAACAAAGCATCGAACTGAATGACACTGAGAGGGAACAGTGTATCTTGGCGAGACAAACCATTAACCGTCACAATGGCTGGATGGAATACAGTAACTCAATTAAGTGCAAATAAACACTTTGCTAACAACCTAATACCGACTTTGTAGAAATACAAAAAGCAACTCTTGAAATTAAATAAAAGAAGAATATACCTCTTTAAAGGTAAGTATGTTACAAACAAACTAGCCACTTGTACAATCCTCTCTTTAGAAGGACTTTGGTACAGTCAAAGGCGCAGGTGAAGGTTTTGGACGCTGCATACTTTATCTAAAGGGGAGCCATTCTCTAGTAGCAATCACATTAAATAACATTTCTTATATACATATATAATATTAGTATTAGTATTAGTAGGAACTTAGAAGAACCTACATTCCTACTAAATAGTCCTAATCGGGAAAAAAACAGCCTGTTAAAACAAGTGATCATACAGTCATGGTGAAATTAACCATCTTGGGATTTTTCTGAATGTTTTGAGCTGAAAACTGAAACACATAACCCGGGGACATGTGAAACTTTGATTAATTTGCTGAGAAGAGCCACAATATGTGACCTTTAAGACTTCTGTATGCCGAAACCTAATAAACCTAAATGCAAAAACCAACTGTGGTTATTCAGTTATATGAAAATTGCCCTAAAATTATAAATTGAAGCAATTATTATAGGAAGACAAATTGGAATGAAAGTGTGCTTATCTGGAAATATTACCCATCCTTTTCGGCTGCTGGTATAGCCAAGGTCATCTCAGTGTGGAAGCTGTGTCTGTTTACTGTAAGCTGTCGCATCAACACCTCTGTCCTGTTCAGCAGATTTAGGAACGTTTAAACTGTAGCATCCCTGACCAGCATAACCCAAGACAGTGTTACACATTGTTTAGCCTTCGTCCAGAAACTTTAAAACTAAAAACACATTGATTATTTTTTAATAGGCTAAACTGCTAAATAGCCGCTAGAATTACAGCTTTACAATTGATTTCCTCTGCCAAGCAGTCAAGTTGCAGTTTAGATTAATGTCTGTCTAGACTCATATATTATATGTAGTGAAGACTTTGAAGAATTTGCAATATATTTTTGAGAAAATTGAGGTTATGACTTTATTGGTTATATGCCTCTAGTGAATAATTTTCAGTGAGAAGTTTGCTGTAGTGATTGTGGAGCCACTTTTTCACATTTTTCTTTTTATTTCTGAAATATAGGACATATAAAGAACATTACTGTGCTTTGGTCTGGATGAGCTTGCTGCTCTTGAGAAACAACCAAACAGTCAAATTCCTAGTATACACTGATCAGGCATAACATTATGACCACCTATCTAATAATGTGTTGGTCCCCCTAATGTGGTCAAAAATGTTCAAAACCACTGGGCATGGACAAGAGGACCTCTCAAAAGGCTTTTCCATCGACCTGGTGCTCGTGCTAGTTGGGAGCCAGTGCCTGACTTCGCTCTAGCTCTTTGTCTTTCCACTGCCTAAGCACCGGCTCCAGGTGCTAAAAACTGGTGCTTGGCAAGCACCAACTATTTGCTGGGCCAGAGCTAAGCACTGACTACGTCAGGGGCTGGGGATGGGGTGATCCTAACCACCGATCACCGCTGGAAAGGGACACACAAGCAATAATTTGTGTCCTTTTTCCTCCAGCACGTCCCTGGTCCGACCGCAGATGTGTTGGAATGACTCTCGGGACAGACGGAAGTTTTGCACAGACTGTTGCGTGCTGAAATCCAGTAAAATTGTGTCCCACCGCCGGCCATCCGCGTCCGCGACCGTGGATGTGCTGCCGGTGGGCAACAGGCAACAGGCGACCTCAGCCTCGTGGATCTCTGCAGACCTTATAAACATCTTTATAAACATAAAGATCAATATTGTCATCAACGTATTACATTTGTTTAACTGCTGTGCAATTGATACAGGGGTAGACGTTTTACGGTGACGCACTGTGGATGTGGCGGATGTGCCCAGACACAGGCGACCTCCACCTCGCAAACTGCCTTAACACCATCTTTATGGATAAACATAGACATTGTAACGTCTGTAGACTCTGACTTACTGACATAAAATAATGACACCGACTCTGTGACTTTTTTGCCATGCCTTTTATAAACTGTCTTGTGAAAATATGCAAGATAGTAGAACAATACAGTCCTGCTTCATACCACTATCCATAATACTCACTGCTATCAAAGATAGTCAAGCGTCAAGATGTGTCACTCTTAATGTTTATTCATTCATTATAGATATTATCATCAACTTATTGCATTTGTTTAACTGCTATGTAATCAATGCGAGCGTAGTCGTTCCATGGTGACATAATGGCATGGCTCCAACTTGGCTACCAGCCAGTGGAAATGCAAACAGGTTCTTAGGAGGTATGAGATTTGAACCAACTAAGCAATGAGCACCTGATGCTTCTTTCGTGGAAAAGCCCTCTCAGGGTGTCCTATTGGGTCTGGAACCAGGACGTTGGCACTGGATCCTTTGGATACTCTGGCTTGTGCAGTGGAGCCTCTGTCAATCAAACTTGTTCCACTGCATCCTGTTGATGCTTGATCAGAACATTTTCAGAAAATGTTTATTTGAGTGTCTAAGTCTCATTGACACAGAGGCCAAAAATCAAGGTTTTCCAGCAGAACACCACATAGCACCAATATGACCAATGTTATTCAATAATTTTGTGGCTGATTGGTGTATGTTCAAATGCTTGGCCAACACAGCTGAGTCTTATGGAACACAAAGTTGTGGCCATGACAGTAGACAATGCTTCATATATGGAGAAGAAAAGGGTCTATAAAATCAATACAGTTTCAAGGTGAGCACCCAAGATAAGAGTCACCAGGTCAGCTTCTGAAATATGCTCACAATCTCCCCTTCTGCACCAAAGTTCTGCTGTTAAATAACGACCAGAAAAGTGTTTTTGCAGAACATAATGTCATCACAGTAAAGCTGACCTTTGACCTTTTGCATATAACATTGCATTAGTGCATCATTTTATCCTATTAAGCATTTGTGTGAAATTCTGCAATAATTAGCACATAAATTATTGAGTTATGGCCAAAAACATGTTTTCGCGTGACCACAGTGACCTCTGACCACCAAAATGTAATGAATTCATCCTGGAGTCCGGGTGGATATTTTCACTGCATATATTGAAATTTGAATTGAGGCATAAAAAAACTATCTAATCTTACGTTTTCAGCTTCACAAAAAAGAAGAGTGTTTGTTTATTTCCACATCCTCTCCATGGATTGTCAACAGATGAGAACGCTGCTGGCTTTGTGCCTGGGATGTGCAGCGTTAGCCATGTGCATTTAACTTAATGAGTCAGCAGGTGACGGAGTTTTCAACCAAATTAATAAAGCTAATGGTGTCTTAATTAGCTTGTTAGCTACAGCTTTAAAAAAAATGTGCCAGCAACAGCAAAATTAGTCAAAGGCTACAATTGAGGAGCTTGCTGAGAGGAGGAATCTACCACTGTTAGTATAAACTGAGTTGTATAAAAACAGAAATGTTGGCAGGTATAAAGAGCTGAAGTCATGACACCGTGTCCTGGCTAAACTCTGCTCCATTAGCTCCTGTAACTCAGTGCAACTCTCTCTATACAGTTTGGCAATTGCATTTTCAGAAAAGAAAAGAAAAAGAGCATGTTCCAGGAGTTTGCTTTCCACATTCTAGGATAAGCAAAAGCTGGTTTGGAGGTACCTTGGCTGCACAGGGGCAAAATTAAGTCAAAAGGAAAAAATGGATGAGGCGGAACCCAGGAAGGAAAACTAGGATAAAAACAGCGGTGAGCCCTCGACCAAGAGGTTGCAACTCTATTTCCAAATGTAAGGAGGCAGAAAGATTACTTTGTGCCACTCTGAGCCCTGCCGCTGCTTCTTTTAGTCAGACAGCCATGACACCAGGCAATGAGCTCAGCTGTGATCAGGAAAAATGGCTCCTCTCCGCAGTGTTTTGAATCTCAACTCGCCTTCCGTGACTCCTTGGCTTGCCTCTCTTTTCACTCGGCATCCTTTTATATTTCTGCATCTCCATGTTTCACCTACTTTACATCACTCAGCCTTCCCTCTGCATCTTAACCCATCTCCCTCTGCCTTTATCTCTCCTCCTCATGCCCAGTGTGGCTTTGCATCTGATTGAAATTCCACTTCTATTAGATGTAGATTACACTGGCATTAGATAAATATTGCTTACAAAAGCCCAGAAGGCACAGGCCATTTTTAATATTTGCACGCAAGTCATCAAGAAACCCCTGGCTATCTGGAGTGCTGTCTCTCATTCACATCAAACATTCTCATGGTGTGGTGGTGACAGCAGTGCAAACAGCAGCTATTACACATCAAGAAAGCATGTTTTCATGTTAATGGAATAGGAAAAGTGCATTATATCCATGATTATTGTCCAACACTGTCTTGTTTTTCCGTCCCATTATGCTAACAGTCATTCCAAGTAGTCATTTTGTAATTTCGCTGCCTTTTTAATGCTAATCATGACAATATAATGACTCGAATCAGCATGAAGCTGCAGGTTATAGAAGCTGGAGGGAGGTGGCTGAAAGACATGAATTGTAATTTATACTGTACATGAGTTGCTCCTGTTATTTAGAGATCAGTTTCATAACTTATCTACAGGTTAAGGTAAAGACAGAGGAATAAAAAGGGCTTCATTGAATATATATATATATATATATATTGCAGCTGTGCATACATACCACCTGCTGAATTGCAAGAGTGTATTTATAACCATGGAGTTGCAGTGAGTGAATATCTAACATTTAAATTCCATTTTTATCAGTACATTCTTTGGGTGCTTCAAAAAACATATGTAAAGTGTAAAATTATTTGTGATTAAAGTCATATTTTATGACATTTAGTCAAGATAAATGCATACAATTTATTAAAATCTTGCACAGCACTGTGATTTTTATACTCTGGTTAATGCACCTTTTAAAAAATGGGTCCTTTATGTTGTATTATATTGTCATTTCCCTTTAATATCTTGTACTAATACTTGATGCATCACGCAGAACATGTCATTAATGACCAGATTGCCAGACATTTAATATCCATGACCCCAACAAGGCACCCCGACCTCTAGTTTTAACACATACACAACTTCAACTTCTTACTCACACAAATAAGTCAACCAAATACATCTTGCATTGAGCCAAAGCAAAAAAACCCGTTGAACTTTGTGATGCATTTGACAGCTTAGGCTCCCACTTTGGCGTGAAATTATAGCACTTGAACACCACTAGCAGTTGTTTTTTTTTTTCACAAAAGGCAAGAGGCAAAATGACAGGTTCTGCAAAAGCTAAAGAGCGGTAATTTCTCAGCAAAGGCCTCCGCGGGCCCAGGTAGCAATTCTAAGTAATGATTTTGTTCTATTTCCTGTGGTTAAATGCATTTGGGCACACATACGCACACACAGTGCTGCAAAATATAATGTGTTTAATTGTATTTCTTAAAGCAGGAAGTGCTGCCTTACAGGGATTTCAGTTTTTTCTTACCCACTTAATTTATTATTATAATAGCTTATATTCAATTAAATAAAACTGAATAAAATATAACTGGATTTGGTCTTATCTTTGTTATTAACTTCTTTAGTTGGTTTCTCTTTTAGTGTTTGCATAAAACTTCTCAAATATGTCTGCTGTTCCCTCTCTAAAGCATTTAACACAAGCAATGATGCATATACTTCTAATAACAACCATTTTCTACCAAAGGTCAAAGAATTTGTCCCACAGCGACGACTGTTTTTATTGCACTGACCAGTCAGGACACTGCTTCAGAAAGTAATGTTGTTACAGAGTTTGACAATCACAAAATACAGGCCTTCAGGTACTGTTCAAGGGAAACTTGATGGAAAGTAAATGGCGCATGCAATTCAGACTCTCAATTTGGTCAGATATACTGCATGACTTTATCTATCAATCTCCCTACCGCTGAAATGATCTAACTTCAGCGGGAGGAAAATATCAAATGGCAATCATTCTGCAGTACTCTTCCTTAAAGTGTGAGACAGATTCAGTTAGTCAATAATAAATCCATATATGATGAGTTAAGGGAGACAGGAAAAATCCTTGTCCTCTGGATGTACCAGTAGTGTCAATAGAAATGGGAGAAGTCAAGCGCTAAATGACTCATTATAATGTCCACACATGACATCCTGCATTAGCATATCAAATCATGCTAGGGCTGAGCTGCCCTTGAGTTGAAGGCAATGGGAATACGTGTATATTTGCATGTCAGAATTAGAGGAGGAAGACGACGTGCCTCGGTAATTCCCTCCTCTCTCTCTCTAACTCCAGCGAAGCCATTAGCTAACTGTTGCAAAATGGCAAAAATCACAAAGCAAATGGCATCAAGCTCAGGAAATAATGTTTGTGCCCGTCCCGATTTTTTCCATTAAAATGAAAATGAGACAGTTCATCCATCTTACTGTCAAAGTGATATGTGCCTATCCAGGGAGCAAGGGGAGTGAACACGCTCGGTATCCAATATCCATTCAAATGACTGTGCAGCTAGTATGTGTTTCAATAAATGAACCACAGTCGGGGTCATGAAACCTCACGTTTCTGATGAAGATTGGATGAAGAATTTCAAAAAGTTTATGGCAATGAGATAAAAAGTTGAAAATTAAATTTGTCTCACATATAATCTACTTAGTGTATATCTTGCATCATTTGCTATATTCACAATCGCTATCAAATCAAAATGGATATCGGGTGAATTCATGCATCATACTCACACTGCTAACCATCTAGTAACGCTACATAACTTCAAAACTCTCCTTGATTGGTTGGTTCCATTGCATGACATATTTCTAGCTATTTTTTTCAACTAATTATAAATTAACCAAAGGTAATTAGACCAACTGAATTTTGGTCACATTGCCCTATGAACAGTGACTTTTTAGCACCTTTAGTGATGGATAGTTCATTAAACTCCTGTCCATATAAGTGTTAAGCAAGCGCAAGCATGGCATGTGGCTTTTTACATCGCATTGTGGTGTGGCTGGGGCCTAGTAAAGCAATACACTGCATTTAAAAGGGCTTTTGTAACCAAGAACATCAAACTAAATGTGCACAGGTTAGATTTATTTGTGACTATATAGCATGAAAGGGCCACTGAAACTCTTGAAGTGGTGCACAGAAAACTAAAGCCTTAACTGAATTTCAGGTATTCTCTTATGCTGTTGTAGTACATAGTTTTTTTTCCCTACTTCTTAAACAAGTTCATTATGAGAGTTAAGATATACTTTTGTATTTATTTTGCAGTAATTATCTGATGTTCATAGACTAAAATGAAAAAATGGCCTTTTGGGTCATCAACTCTTCAAAATAGTGAAGTAGATTAGCTACTGCATTGTATTGAAAGGGAAAAAGGTCACATAGACACAACATCTATCTTTGTTTATTAGTACTGGCAATTCTGTCTGTCTGTAGTGATAATTTATGTAACTACAGCTTCTTGTGGTGCCGTAAAATGAGTATTTATTGTTGCTGGGTTACTTGTTTGCATGCTTTCTCTCTTCGGAGATGCTCATATTGATCCTGCTGCCGTCTGATGTTGCTTATATGTAATAAACTCAGAGGAAAGAATCCTACAGTTATAGGCAACAAACTAAAGTCACCTCTTGTTTGTGTTTTTATCAAAACCTGTATTACATTTATTATTCATGAGTAGATGTGTTCTTTGTGCTTTCTGTGATGATTCTTGACCAAATTAGTGCTAAAATGTGGGAAGAGAATGACGTTCACAATATGTGCTGAATGCATAAATGTTAAATTTTGTAATCCATCCATCCATCCATCCATCCACACATCAATCCCACAATGTGGCCGAAACCAGTTATCTATCTATCAGATGGGGGTGACCAATGAGATTTCAGGGATAGTTGTGGCCCCTTCATGGTCTCCCTTGAACCCCACTTGCTGAAGCCACTGCCATGAAAGTAGGCTGTGTTTATGACTTCAGACCAGCATTTGTCACTCCAGAATGGGTCTTTATCTAATCAATACCCCACATAAAAGTAGTCAACTAGAAAAGCACTCAGAGAGCGCCTACCTCTGCCAAGGAGCTTCAGTCCACCCCCAACACAATCTCCCAATTCACATATTTTGTAGGGAACATTACAGATACAAATGTTACATACATTATATTACATACAGCTGAAATTTTTCATCCGACAATGCGGCGTTGACCCCATTCGACCTAATGAACAAGCGCGGCCTCTTCTAACAGCCTCCCAGCTTCTTAGACAACCGGAGATAAGAATGCCGGCCCAACCGTGCGTATCTCACTCAGGAAGGAAAGAGAAGTTTGCTATTGTCACTGTCTGTCGTGTGGAGACCCAAAATCTCATGTGGTCACAGGGGGTTACCCCAAAAACAAGAGGACCCTCTGGTGGCTTTTAGAGTAAAACATATTTAATTGTCCACCTGGTTACACTTACATTAAAAAAATTCCTCGATGGAGACGGTGATCTGGATCACTCCCAAAATTTCATCATTTCTTCCTTGTCCTATTTCACACATTTCCTGAAAATTTTATCCAAATGCGTCCATTACTTTTTGAGTTATTTTGCACACAAACAAACAAAAAAATTAACAAATAAACAAACAAACCAACGCCTGCCTTTACATAACCTCCTTGGCGGAGGTAACTAATGACATGATAACTGCAGCCTTGGAGATAATGGCACCACTAGTTAACAAACAAGCGAGCTTGGCATGCTGACATTACTAGCTTTTGGGCAGATCTGTTAAATCCATTCCTTATTTCCTAATACTATTTCATTTGGGGAAACAAACTTGCTTTTTCAAGAATTACATAATATTCTGAATGCAGGCAAAGTGATCATCTGAGGCAGTGTAACTAAAAGCTGGATGGTTCGACTGAATCTTTTCAGATCTCCTTAAGTTCAACACCTTTGCTTTCTCTCCTTCAGAGCTGCATGTGTCTTTTTTTTATAAATACATCTTGCTGTGGGCATGAGGCCAGTGCCTCAAGATATGCTTTTTAGGAGAGTCTCACTTTTTATGTGACCCTGCCGAAAAGGTTTTCTTCACTTCTTCCAGCTTAACCACAACTCCAGCTTCCCTCCACTCTCACAGAGCCTGGTGGTCGGCCTTCTCTCTCATGAACTCCACTTTTCCGCTCTGCCAGGATCACTGTTAAGTCTTTTGCAGAGATAGTCCTGATCTTTTTGCTGTCCTCTTCCCAGGCAGCTGAGTCTATCATTTATCTCCCACTGAGCAGGGAAAGTTTCCTAAAGGGAGAAGATCTCTTTCTCTGTGTGTCCTTCTTCTCCTGCAGGTTTGATGTTAAATTGGTTTTGTTTGCATTCTTTGTTCATCGTGATTTTGGCATCTGTTTTAGGTATAAACAACATCATCCCCGTTGTTCTCTGTAGAGCCTTATTTGCATTCACCACTTCTATTCTTTCATCCTCTCAGATCAGGTGCTTGATCGTTAAGTTGCCACTTCCCTCCCGCAGGGTTTTTTTTTTTTTTTTTTTTTTTTTACAGGTTTTCAGAGGAAAACACTTGTCTCAGTTTTGCACCTGCAAAACCCAGAGCCTGTAGTGATTCTGTTATATTAGCACACATTTGTGAGGATTTAGACAGTATTTGTCAGAGTGGTTAATTAGGAGCAGCATCACTCTTGTCAAAACTATCTCCTTACTACTGCACCGTTGGGTGTTGTCTCATGACAACATTGCCACCAAAATAATTGTGGCAAAATTTACTAGAAGTGCATTTTTTAATGAATGTATCCAAGCCTCTCCTTAAGGGAGTGATGGTTTGTTTTTGAAGTAATAAATTGCATCTAAATTTATACTCACTACTTGAGTAATGTTTTTATGAGGTACTTTTTTACTCGTACTCAAGTGCTTATTTTTATGAGTACTTTTACTTCTACTTGAGTCCTTATATTATAAAGTAGTAGAGTACTTTTACTTGAGTACCATTGTTGTTTACTCTACCCACCACTAATGACCCATGACAGGTGAAGTGAATAACATTGATCATATTGGTACTATGTGCTGTTCTGCTGGAAAACCTTGGATTTTGGCATCTGTGTTGATGAGATTTAGACACTCACATAAACATTGTCCCACAACAAGCACACTCCCTCATGCAAATGGAAATCCCAAATGTCACTGACCTACCCCCGCAGGAAAATGCACCCCACCACATGGAAAAACATCAAACAATCAGGAACATGTTGAGGAACATGACAATGGCCCAACATGTTGATTTGACCTCCAAACTTTCTACACCCCATTCTGATCAAGCATCAACAGGATACAGTGGAACAAGTTCGATGGACAGAGGCCCCACTGTACAAGCCAGAGGATCCACTGCCAACATCCTGGTTCCAGATCCCATAGGACACCCTGAGAGGTCCTCTTGTCCATGCCCAATGGTTCAGGGCATTTTTGAGCACATAAGATGGACCAACACAATATTAGGCAGGTGGTCATTATTAGGCAGTTTTATATAGCGCTTTTCTAGGCACTCAAAGACGCTTTACATTGCATTATTCATTCACTCCATACTCGGTAGCAAGCTACGTATGTAGCCACAGCCGCCCTGGGGTAGACTGACAGAGGCGAGGCTGCCAGTCTGCGCCATCAGCCCCTCTGACCACCACCAAACACTCACTCTTACCCTGCATTCACCCAGGCTTCCTGGTGTTCCCTCACGGTCTCCCATCCAGGTACTGACCAGGCCCAACCTCGCTTAGCCTCCAAGATCGGACGCGATCGGGCATCCACAAGGCAGTACGGCCAAATGGATGGATGTACGGGTTTCCAGCACATTACTGGTTACTGAAAATGGCTATAATGAAGCCACCATGACACTACAGCATGGTGTTTTCTATTCCTCTGCTGTGTGCATGCTATTGTGATAATTCCACTTTGTCTTTGAGCTTTGCAGCTTGAGCAAAAACACAAAATACAATATCGATGGAACATTGTGGCTATATGTGGAGTTTATAGCTTGAAGTAGAGTACAGTGCAGAACTCACAGTATGTCTAGACTGCAAAACAATATGGCAGTCTTAAAGTGTTTTTGTGTTATGTTCTCAGCATTTTCTATATGCTACAACATAATTATTTATAAAATCTCATTTCACTGGCACCTCTACCGTCCTGTGTTTCTATGTGGGAGAGACGCAAGACAGGGAAGCTGTAATGTACATTACACAAGCAGGCAGAGAAGATGTGATTCTGTTTCTGCCTGCCTTGAGGCCATTTGTGCAAACTTTGAAAGGTGCACTGCATTTACAGGTAAACTGGCTCAAAGAGTTTATCATATGATGGGGAGTATTGTGCCCATCTGCATGATGAGTGAAGATGCTGGCCGCTTCATGTATTCTATCTGATCTGAGTAATAGACGCAATTACAGAGTGAAAAAAGAGCAGGCTTGCTTTCTCAACACACCCATGCATTATGCAAAGAAACATTCTGTGCCTTCATACATATTCCTCCACAAGGTTACACGTCTTTATGAACATCTTTGATTATGCTTTTCTTTGACATGCATCAAGCTCCCACTTCAACCGTGCTTAAATTAACCCTTTATAAAGCCAGGATTTTAAAAAAAGCCACCCAAAATGCAATGTGTAATCTGTTTTGTTTGTGATGTAACAAGAAGAGGAGGAATAAGCATCACAACATGTACCCAGTAATTCAAACCAAGGACAAGCTTATATGAATCGTAATGTGAATTCAGACCGAACACAAAGCAAACTTTGGAGGCGCCGCACGTGCAGTCAAAGGAAATTTGTGAGTCGATGCGAGTTCACTGACTGACATTTTCCTGAGAGCAGAGTTTGAATTTATGTTTGATCAGGAATTCTGCTGGAGGATTTTGCTCATTTATTTCATGGTCACACTGTGGATTCGCTCACATTCGGGTTGAAATGTTGTGGATATTGTATAACGCCGGAGAATGGGGTGCTGTTACATGGTTGCAATGAAAAAGCCGATACAATTATCAAAGCAAGCCCAGCACCGGGGCAAAATCGGAGACGGGGCCTCTGAAAAATGGTGAGAGTTTTCTACTGTTAGTTTCAGTTCAGGATGCCTGTTGGGTGAGCTAGGGTCAGGCAAAAGTATCATACTGTAGATTCAGTGACAAGTCTGCATTTGTGAGAGTTCTGATTGGCCAAGTTAGACGTACTAATAATTAGTCAGTTAATAAACCAACAGGAAACAAAACAACAACTCTTTTTTGGGCTAAACATCATTATGAATAGAGTAATTCTAACTTTTTGCTTTGTTTATGTTAGAATCTGGAACTTGCACAGTGCATTTTTGACTCTTCCCTGTATTTCCTAACTTTAAATGACTAATTAATTAAACAAACAACCAAACAAAAGAACACTGACTTTAGCAAAGTCAAGATTTAGCCTTTGCCCTTTGCATCCTGCGGACAGACACTCAAATATTACACTCATTAAAGCTGCTCTAATCAATATATTTAAATGATTTGCAAAACTACCTGTATGTAAAAGGAGTTGCTTGCATTGACGAACTCACAGAGGCGACTACGCACTCTAAATGAATGCTAATGTGGTTTATGTTGTTTATGCAACTGCTCACTAGCGAGTTCACCGATTTAAGAGATAATAGTAGATCATTATTGTTTTTGTTGCAGCTTGTTTTCACCGCTCTGCAGGGCTGAAAAGAATTAGTTAATGCAGATTTAAAGCAAAGTCGATATAGGCTTTAAGTCAGTAATGGGCTTTCGGGGAGAACATAAACTTTTTAGACACCACACACCAGAGACTAGTGGGGTTTTCAGCACACATTTGTGAAAAAGAATGCAGCTTGCTTCTTTCTAACGGTTTCAGTAACTATGAAAAATGAGATTTTAATAACAGTTGAAAATATATAACCCAGGGTGGCAAGTTAGACAGCAGACAGACGGGTAACAAGTTGTAGGTTTGTATAAAGAGGGAAGCATTCAGTTGTTCCTGCGTTTTTCCTGTCACGGTTGAAAAGTGATGGTGTTCAAATATGCAGCTCATAGCAGCGTGCAGCAGTTAGAGGAGATCTGAACGCCTTTTATGTTTCAATCTTCCAGGGAGCTGATATCAGATTTTCACCCTAAAATTGATTTAAAAAAAAAAACCAACCCTACTCCCCACAACACCCTTAAAATTTTCACCACCAGCAAAAGTCAATCTCAAAGGCAGGAAGGTTACTTTACAACATGTCATCACCTTAAATTATACATCAAATGAAGAGATGTCACCCAGGCAGGCCCTTCAATACTTATTACAAAGCTGCAAGAGTTTCTTTCTTTCTTTTATCATTGTTTGCACGAGTGTATACCTCTGTTTTTTTCCACTTCTTAGCCCACAAGGCCATATTGCTAATCGTCTAATTGTCTGCTGCTCAATTCTGCACTCAAACTCAGTCTGAGGTTCTCCTGAAAGACTCTTAGGATGAGTCATGACAAATTACGGAAGTTAAATTGTTTTGTTTAATGCTCCGTCTCTGCAAATCGCTCTTTATTCACGGCATTAAAAAACAAAAAAACAGGCCTCACAACAAGAGCTGGCCATTAGATAATGACATGCAAATTAACAAACAAATAAATAACACAATTAATCAATGGATCCATGGAGTGGAGCGGTCTTATGGGAATCCGTCTGACATCTGTCGTCCCCGCGGCGGATGACACTCAAATGAACGAAGCCTCCAAAAGAAGAGGGGCAGTTGATAACAACAAAATAATAACTGGCTCTTAGCAGACATCTTGAGTTAATACACGGGCTGGTAATCAATTTCACAGAAGCTTCTTCATGACCAAATTAGCTTTTTATATCTTCTCTGTGTTATCTTCAAAACACTTTATGCTCAGCCTGAAAATCTGAATAACATTCAAGTCTTCAGCTGTTTGAATCAACTTCAGAATGATGGATGTAAACTAGACTAATAACTCACAAGCAGAAACTTAACTCTCGGCATTCCTCAGCACATTGGCCTCACTGGTCTTACAGTTTGGTCAATTACTAGAGTGGAATTAATGACAATTATGTCAGTCAAACGTCACAGTGTGGAGTTCACTGTGCCTTTATCTGCGGAGTAAAACAAAAAAAAAGGCCTTATGTATGCGTCTTGTCTTCCTCAACTGTGTATCAAGCTTTAATTTCCCTGATATTTAATCTTCACTCGACAAAAACTCTGCACTCGTTTAAAGATCAGTATCACCATGAAAGCGTTTGGCTCTGGCATTTGGAACACACTCCCAATAAATTTTATAGACTCCAATTTTTTAACTGAAACCCTATGTGCCGTATACAGAACTGCCGGTAAGATGTAAACACATCAAGAGAAACGGAGGTCTGCTAATGGAGTTTTCTAATAGTCACGACTTTCTTACAAGTTTTCATATCGGCTTCAGATTCTTTGATGGTTTCTTGGATACTATCAGCTCTTTGAATATCTCACAGAGTAAATCAAGTTTGCTTTATTATGTGACTTGTATTCCCTCAGATCCTTTTGGGATTTGGTGCAGAACTGTGAGAGCAGATGTGTAGACATCTACTAAAAAAATTGTTGCTAGGGAGTTTGTCAGTGCACATGTCCATTATTACTGGTGCGGTTGCTAAACACAGAACATGATAGATTAAAGTGTTACACCATAGGAAAATGGTAAATAAGATCAAAACAGTCGAGGCTCACATATTTATGTATATTTAGATAAGTTGCAATAAATCTCTTTGGCATTTCAGACAAATGATTGTTGGTAAATTAAGTATTTTACATCCAAAGGAATAAAAACTGTGCTCATAGCCACACTGATCAGGCATAACATTATGACCACCTGCCTAATATTGTGTTGGTCCCCCTATGTGCTCAAAAATGAACCATTGGGACAAGAGGACCTCTCAGGGTGTCCTATGGGGTCTGGAACCAGGACGTTGGTAGTGGATCCTTTGGGTACTCTGGGTTGTGCAGTGGGGCCTCTGTCTAGCAAACTTGTGCCCTGTGTCTGGGTATTGTTCCTTCCTATCTGTCTTGTCTTTTAACAAGAAAAAATGGAAGTCACAATCTCCGTTCTATGGATACTCTACAGTTTGTAATCCCTAAAGTAAAATCTGAAATGGGCAAGAAAGCATTTAGGTTTTCTGCACCTGATGCTTGGAATACATTACAAGCTCAACTTAAACTTAAAGTCCTTGTTCCACTGAGTGAGTTTAAAGTGTTGATGAAATCCTTACAATCTACCTGGTCTGTGTGCAAGTGTTATGTGTGAGCAAGTTTTAATGTTGCTAATTTTTATGTATTTGTTTACTGTTTTTAATGTGACCATGCTGCTGCCCTCTTGGCCAGGTCTCCCTTGTAATGGAGATCTCTGATCTTAATGGGACTAACCTGGTTAAATAAAGGCTAAATAAAAATAAAAATAAACTTGTTCCACTGCATCCTGTTGATGCTTGATCACAATAGGCTCTAGGAAGTGTGGCGGTCAAATCAACATGTTGGGCCACTGTCATGTTCCTCAACATGTTCCTGATTGTTTGATATTTTTGTCATGTGGTGGGGTGCATTTTCTTGCGGGGGTAGGCCAGTGACATTTGGGATTTCCATTTGAGTGAAGGAGTGTGCTTGTTCTGGTATAATGTTTATTTGGGTGTCTAAGTCTCATCAACACGGATGTTAAAATCCAATGTTTTCCATCAGAGCAGCACATAGTACCAATATGACCAATGTTATTCACTTCACCTGTCAGTGGTTTTACTGTTGTGGCTGATCGGTGTACAGTATATAAGATTTGCTTCAAAATGATGCGTTTAATGATAATCCTCTCAAAACCTGCTCAGTTGGCCCGTATAGACATTAATGATGGCTGTTAAAAGAGTTTTCAACAATATAACAAATTCAGGGTCCGTCATGGATTCAAGCGCACAATGAAATACCAAGTTTCCCCTGCTTGTGCAGCATAATCAAGCTCTCAGCTGTCCATCAATCCACCTCATTATGTTTCACCAAGCATATGGCAACATACTACAAAACCTCTGGAGCTTCAAGTGGGAAAATAGTGCCACATAAGCAGCGATTTTAGCCATATTGTCGCAAAAACAAATATGCTTACCATTTGTGATTTGAGCCCCATTTGGCTGTAGGGCAGCTGCTTCAGTCTCAGGAGAGCTCTGCGGTCCCCCCCTCATGTGTGCTCATCCCTGAATAAAATAATAATGTGCAACATTTTCGCATAATCAAATATCCATTTTGCTGTAATTAAAGATATATACCGCGGTTTATGAAAGTTTAATGTGGCGAATCCGCTGTTGTAAACAACCAGCGTGACGCCAGCCTATTCTGAGAAAATCCCTTGTTGTACAGAAAGTTGTTTGTCAATGTATTAGCGATAGTAGTTTTCTTTTTAACACAGAAAAGGGAGCTGTGTAATGGGATGAGACACAGTAGTGACTATGCAAACAAAGAAATCATGAACAGAAAAGCAATGCAAATAATGCCAGTGGCCACACACAATATAATTGCTCTGAACGCTGTTTTTTTTTCAGTGCCAGACACACTAGAGAAATGATCACTTGACTATGTAATACAAAAACAAAAAAAGCAATACAGGCTGCCAGTTCATCAAGACTCGTATTAATTCTCACATGAGGAGGAAGTTTCCAATTGATTTCATTCCCACTTTGGTAATTCCCTCACATTCAGACTGAAATATTTCTGAAATAGTTTCTGAAATAGTTTTCGGACACATTGTACGTTCAAGAGAGAGAGCATCCTCCATCAAGGCCATTGTATTATCTCACAGTTTCATCAAAAACGGTCCAGTTCAACTGAATTTTTTTCTGTACCTATGTTCCTCGTCTCCAAGTTTGACAAAAAGATGGACAAACAGACACACAAACAGGTTTTCACTGTGTGGACACATGCATCTTTCAGATTGCACATAAACAAACAAACATGTATGAATGCATGACCTTCCATGACTTGCACTCGCTGTCCTTCCCTTCATAACACCTACAGTGCAAAAACATGCTGGCAGTAAATATTTGTGTGGCGGTAGGTTATTCCAGCCAAAAAGCCCTTCTCTCCCATCACACATTCCAGCTCTTCAGGGGGGAAGCCCAAGGCGTTCCCCGACCAGATGGGATATGTAATCCCTCCAGCATCCTCTGGGTCCGCCTAGGGGGTCTCCTCTTAGCTGGACATGCCCGGAATACCTCCACTGGGAGGGTACCGGGGGGCATCCTGATCAGACAGCTCAACCAACTCAACATCTGTTCTACTTGGAGCTCCTTCTAAGTATCAATGTTTCTCAATCTGTGCTAGAGGCTGAAGAAAACTTTTGGCTGCTTAAATATGCAATCTTTTTCTGTTGGTTTCTTCTCCAGACTCATAATCATAGGCGAGAACTGGTTGACTAGCATGTTGGCTTGGCTTTTTCTCTTCCATCATGTACATATTCACCTGTCCAAGACAGTCTTCAAGCGTCCAGAATACTTAAACAGTTTTACCTGAGGCTGCAATATTCTCCCAACTTGCACTTTGGTGCAGATTCTTCTGCTTGTGATTTCCAATATGCTAATGACATACAGCACAGGACAGGACAGCACTCATTATATCTCACTCGAGCTTCATCACTAGTGTGCATAAAGTGTTAGAAGTAGCTAAATCCTTCACATAGATGTAGCTATGGGAGATTTTTTACTGAAATAACATAGAAGAACTAAGCTGTGAATTAAAGGTCCCACATTATGAAAAACTCACTTTAGAATGGTTTTCTAACAATAATATGCATCCCCAGCGTGATGAGAAAATGAGAAAAGTCTATCCTCTCCCTCTCCTGCTTTCAGAAAATGTGTGCTCAAACAAGCGGATTTGAGATTTGCCCTTTATGATCTCATGTAGGGCAATAACACCACCTCCAGGTTGGTGACACCGCCCCAGAGAAATGTTTGACTGAATCCAAATCTGCACCCTCTGGACTTGCAGACTGAGCCTCGCGGACTTCATGCGTGCGAAATGTCTGAGACGTCTTCACTGTCATCATGTAAAGTCTGCAACAGCAGGAGTCTGCAGCATTATGACTGGAGCTAACAGACAGGCTTGGAATCCATTTCATTCATTTCTGTGAGGACATTTCAGAGAATATCATGTATACGGTAATCACCCCAAGTAACAAGATATAAATCCCATTTATAGGCTTTTTGTGAGTGAATAAATCAACATTAGTACATATAGGCTATACACATTCAGAACAGCCCTCAGCACTCCCAGACTTCCTGTGAATGCGCCCGCAAAGCACGGCAGTTGCTCTGTTGTTGGCTCCACAAACGAGCACAGAAGTCTGCTTTTACCTCTTTCTTTGTCTGAGGTTTTGAAGGCCCAGTGGATTAATTTTATTTTCGATGGAAATGTTCCCATAACAACTCCTAAAATGTTGGATGTGTGTGCTCACTCTTTCACTGCGGACTGCTTTCTGAACGAGGGCCAGTACAAAGCAGGATTCGCTAAGAATCCGAAGATAAAGCATGGATCAGTGCCAGCTGTCCATGACCCAACTACAAATGTGGGAGCTGTGAGTTGTACTGTTTTATGTTGCTCTACTGTACAGGCCTGTCTAGTGTGATATCCTGTTGAATGTGGTTTTAGCATGGTAGCCAATGTAAGTTACTGTTGGTAGCATAGTTACGCATTCAGAAACATCCTGCTGCATACTCTGTGTAAACATTAGCACACGTTACCAGACAACATCTTCCACGCCTCCTCCAGCGTGAAGGAGGCGTGGACAGGCACACAGACACAGAAACAACGTATTCTCGGTAGAGCTCACAAGGTTGAGTTACAGGCTGGCTGAAGTCCAGGAACAAACTGTTTTTTTAGGCAACAAACTTCAAATAAATTGTTCTGGGACCTCTGGGAGCTATGTGAACTTGCTGAAAAGGAGCATAATATGGGACCTTTAAAAACTTACAACTAATACAGGTCAGCATTATCACTGAGTTGTACTTCTGGCAACCTAATGAAGTCTAATATTCAACAGTTTTTTAGCTTTGTTCTTAGGTTCTACCACATCAATGGAGAAATATCTGTTTTCTTGCAGCTAAATACCTGACTAAGCTCACTAGCAACTCACCAACTTTGTTTGCTACGAGGGTACTTCAGAAAGTTCTGTGCCTAACCTGGAAACTAGGGGTGTAACTCCCATGCAAAACTGTATACTAGCCTTAAATCACTGTTCACAAAAAATCTAATGTTTGAAGCAATAAAAGAAAAAAGAAGAGGATAGCTCTGAGCTTCCTCGCCATTAAAATTTGTCCTTAAGGCCTTAAAATGGGCCCATATGTGACTGTACACTGTTGCTTCCTCTTGAATTTGCAGATCTCCACCCTCTCTCCACTGCTTTCTACAGCTCGAGCACACCAGCTCACCAATAACTCTGTAAAAGTACTTTATGCTACACAATAGCAAATTGTAATATTAAAGTCATTCAGCCATACACATTCAAACCAATTTTGTAGAGGAATAATGATACAGAAAGTTCCACCTTGCAACTAGACAGGACTGGTTCCTTATGTTTGTTACATGTGAAACTGGCTGTTGGAATCTGTGTTTGTTAAATGGTCATCAGCATACTGCGGCTTCAAGGTGGAAATGATCAGCGATTTGCTCATAATGTGTCTTCTAGTATATAAAAAAGCACTGTATGGACAGTTAACAAGGTACAAAACTTTATTTTCATCAGAGCGGATCTTTAAATACAATTAATGGGACCATTGTGGTTGTCAGAGGAAGTCTCCTGTGATAAATATGTAACTTGAAAAGTGGGTATTAAAATCATGTGAAACTACTTAGCCATTTAACTGTGAAAAGTAAGGCCATCCTCTTTAATGTTAGAGAGCTTGTCAACTAGAAGCAATTACTGACATGTGGTCCTCCCATTAGGGGACATTAAGAGGATATGCATTACTTGTGTTAGCTGAATAAGTGCAGCCATGCAAATCCTGATATGGCTGTAAATGCCTATCATCAAGTAAATGATGATCTTGTCCATTATTATCTGGAGCAAAGACAGCTTCTTGGTGAGCAAGATGCTGCTAATTGCGCGCTCTAAGAGGAGCATGACACTGTCATCTGTCAGCAAATAAGATCTCCATAATGCTCGGATGAGTGTGGAGAAGATAATCACTCTATTAAGACAAGTTTCAGGTCCATCAAGGCAAACAACCACTTCTGCCAAGACAGTCCTGGACGGGTCCTAAATGCTCTTCATCAACTAAATTATCACTCTATCTGGCAGAGGAAGATTTCCAGCTGAGCAAAATAGAAAGTTGCACCAAATAGCTCAGTCTGAGGACAACATTACTCTGCTATGTAACAGCATATTTATTATTTGATGAATGACAACACAATCTGATGCACACTCCTCACAGCACTTTTTTTTTTTTTTTTTTTTTTTTGCCACGGCTGGGCACATCTTTAAAATATAAAGTCCGTGTTGAAATACCAGTTGAAGCCTCCAAGAACTGGGAATTGCCAATTATGACTGCCTGAGTTTTCTCCTGCTGGTGAAAACAACATAAAGCAAGTTGAAGAGATGCTCACTTTTCTGCATGACAGTAGTCATCCATTCAGGGCATTATGTTATTAGATCTGTCTTTATTGAATTCTCGCACCACTAATGAAGACTTACTAACTAAATGACAAGCACATTTCTTATAACTTCTTCACAAGCAAACAGCAGGAATAGTTGTATTAGCAGGAATACAGCTCCAACTAAGAGTGACTGGCAAACAGTGGAATAAGTCTAATATTTAAAAGCAACATCAGGAACTAAGGAGTGAAACTAAACCCCAAACCACAGTGTTTCATGGAGAAACTACAAAAGACCTGACAGACTTTTCGAAAGAGGAGTTTCTCTCCGGTCTCCAGCACAGACAAAGCCCGCACAGCAAGACTTGAGCCACCAAAGACAGTTAAAAGTAGAAAGAAACCAGCATGGGCTACCAAGCAACACCAGAGTGATTAGTAAGTTTTCATTTCTTTATTTTTTTCTTGCCTGCCCTTTCCCATCTCCACTGAAGCCACACTTCTTTTAATTGAGGCGCTAATGTCCGGAAACTGTTCAAAGAACTTCAGGTTCCTCGACTGTTTGTTCTCTGCATTTCCACGGTGGTCTAAAGTCTTGTGTGGTTAAGTCAGCTGATGTTTCTGTGTCATTTTTTCAACAATGACTACCTTCATTTTAGGTAAACCATCTCATTGACATCTCAAAATCTTGCTGGATGTCTGTCTCTGCAAAAAAACAAAAAAGCTCAACCAGGCCTGGACTTTGTTATTAGTTCATCTATCATAAGATTTTCTTTGAGGCTCCATGTTCAAATATGAAATAAATAAGATAATGATAAAGGATAAAGGACATTAAACCACAATGGAATAAACCATGGTGGCTTGCTTGTTGGCACCGTCACCTCACAGCTAGTAGATCCCTGGTTTGCAGCTAGGACGTCTCGTCTGGGATCTAGCATGGGTTTTCACCGGGTTCTCCGGCTTCCACCCACAGTCCAAAAACATGCTGAGGCTAACTGATGTTTCTAAATTGTCCGTAGGTGTGAATGAGAGTGTGCTTGGTTGTCTGGAATAAACCTATTGCATTCTTGACCTGGCTGCAACTTTCAGCGTAACAAGCTGCCGATGAAAAGTTCTTGAACTTTCAGAAAGCACAATTTGCCGAGCAGGGACTTCATGTTTTACATATTTCTTTTTTTCAAATCTAGATTATTCCACTAATTGATACCTCTCACTGAACTGCAACATCCTTTAATATCTGTCCTGACTTTTGGCTACTTAAACATACCTTATGGGTATTTGGTATTACTCAGTGATACCTAATACTTCAAATACTGGGTTTGTGTGATATGAATCTCTCCAAATATATGATAGTTGGTGCAGAAACCTCTGCAGACGACCCAAGATTAGTGTCCATGCAGTGACTAGGCTACAGGAGCAGTTGCGCACATAATTGTCAGCATTGTGCACATGGGGAACATGTAGATGCTGATCTACTGTGCATGTGAATACATACAGTAGACTACAAAGTAGTATACTCATGACAATGCATCCATGGTGTCCTTGTGTGCATTCACAAGGGTGTATAATCAAAGCTTAAGAACTTCTTGAAACCCTTGAATAGTTTGATGAGCATGTAAATAATGTGAATTATTATCTGTATACTTCACAGTCACCAGAGCTCAACACAACTGAGCAAAGAGATGTTGAATTGGCATCACTTATGCCATTCTTTATGAACAAACAAAAAAACCTCACACTGATTTTATGCATGTGTATTTGTCTGGACTGCGCATGTACACACAAAACAGCCCTAAACAGCACAGTGCAAGGCAATAAAACACACAAAAAAATGGTGTTTTTCATTGTCATTGTTAATTTTAATAACAAGAAAATGACAAATCCCTCCACCTGCTGGTATGTTACATGAGATGGCTGTTGTCATCTTCCTCTGTGCCTTTGTTCCTTTTGGCGGCGGGGATTTCTGTCTTTTTCCATCTGCTGGCATTTTGACTTGCACTTAATCTGCGATTTCACACTGTTTCCATCATTTTCGAGCGGGTGTCTTGGCTCCCATCAAAATAAAACAAATGAAAAGCGCGTTGCAGTGTGACAATTTTCCCCCATGAAGTCATGCAATGACAACGAGTCTGCGGGAGCGTAATAGCCTCGGCGGAGTGGTCACTGTCATCAGTCATTCATCTCCCTGCGTGCCCCTTGATAAAGGAACAACCTTCATTTTCAGGCCGACTTGAGAGGCCACGAAAGTCGCAGGAGGCAGAGCTGTTCATTCACGCGCAATGATACGAGCGCCTGTTTGTGTTTGTGTGGTGCTGATGGGGGCCAGCTGGTGGGACATCAGGCTGTTGGGGTTAATGTGCTGAAGGGGGGTCCGGTGCCAACTGGGCATTTCCCATTTTACTGCTTCGTTAGACACATTTAAACAAACACACACGCACTGATGCTGCCCCTCGGTCCGGCTATATACAAGGCAATTCTGCTAAATTGCACGGGGGCAGATTAGCATGTTAAATTCACTTGTTGAAGAGGCACTGGGGCGAGCAGCAGCACAGCCATTTCCACCAAGGACATAACACAGAACGCCTCCTAATGTATGCCACTTGGAAAAATGTCTCATTTCGGCATGCCACTATCATTTCCGGACAGTTCTTGCCATCCCCTGCGGTGCTCATTTAGTCGGCTTTTCCTGTCTTTGTTTTAGCCAGTCAACTTTGTTAGCCTCAACACCCTCCTCCTCATCCCTTCTCTTTCCCTCTCTTTTTCTTTCTTTCGTTCTTTCTTCCTTCATCTCGCTGTCTTTTTTTCTCCCAGGCAAAGTACACACGCAAAGTCAAGTTGTTGAGAACGGCGGTGTCTCTTGATGAAAACCCAGGGGGAATGTGCGGGGAATTGCTTTCATTTTGTTAAAGATGGGGCCACTCTTTTCTTTTGTGTTCAGCACGACCAGGCACAGCTGTTTGCTCAATTCAATACCAACTCCCTTACAAATGGATTTTCCTCCTCTGTTTTTCCTCAACCTCTTCCTCCCTTACAGCTTTGTCGGGACTACGTGCATAGCTGCTCCTGCTAATGAGAGGAAATGGAAAGGAAGTGTTAACGTAGGTCGATGTTAATGCGATTAATGAGTAATTCTGCCAATATCACTACTCATAATAACAACTGTAATAATCTTCGATTGCTTTTGGATAACTTGTTTAAAAAAAAACAGAGCAAAGGTTTAAGAGAAACACCACAGAGTAATCACCTGTGTCCCCAGCAAGCTGTTTGTTTGTAACTGCAGTGTGCTCTGAGGACGCCTCTACAGCCTGAATGAAATATTCATCAAGGCGGCGTCCAGGCTAAACATGGCATTATGGAGACTGTTGTGTAATTGAGAGCACAGGGGATCCAGGTTAGTGCAGCCTGACAGAAGAACAGGAGGGTCACATCAGCAGTCAGTGAGCTGTTTAAGTGGAAAAATGGAGGCTTGAACTAGTCTCTTTAAGCAATTTGTTTGACATCCAAGCAACACTGAACACCGTGCACTCATGCCTAAAGAGAAGTCCTGTCTAAAGTGCTGATATGGTGCAATATAGAAAGGTTGGACATGACCCACCTGGAAAATAAATAAGGACAAGGAAGTGCTGTTTTCACATCTGGTACTATGGAATTATAATGTCCACTTGAGACCAGCAAGACTTAATGCAAACTCTACATTCAGAGGCAGGTTATTGTTTTAAATCAGCGTAAAATGAATTTTTTTCTCTCATTTCTCACAAGATAAAATCCAGCGTGATCTAGCAGAGTGAACACCGGGCCGAACCAAGGTCTTTTCTCTGGCAGTCATTAATACAGCCACTGTCTTTTGACACCTCTCAAAATACAGCCACTGTCTTTTGAGAGGTGTCAGAACAGCATGCTTTGTGAGCATCAGAGATATTCACAAGGGGTCACGGGGATAACCTCTCCCTCAGGATCTGTTAGAAATATCAGATGAGCCGTACACTTCCTCCCCGCGCTGAGGCTTCTAAATTGGCTGCTCTGTCAGTGTTGGTTTCCTCTCGGCTGCCACAAATAAAAAAAAAAAAAAAAAAGCAGCCACACCTTACTCCTCTACGGTTTGACAAGCTGCCTGATTTGGCTTCAGCTTTTCCCTCAGACCATCAGGTCGTCGTCCTCTTCGGGAATGACATGTCTCGGTTTGGTGGATGCTCATCAGGTCGCTCACCAGGTCATCCCTGTTGCTCCTTAGTGGAGCCTTCCTCCGGCCCGACTGGAGCCACACATCTACCATCTGCCCGGCTCCAATCAGGAAGACTTCAAAGGCTGTTACAAGCAGCACCAGGGAGATGAAATACCCCATCGCCATTCCCGCTTACATCTGCTTCCACCCAGTTCTGAAATCTTGCAAAGCTGCAGGTGGTGTACCTTGTGATCAGTGTCCTTATGCAGTGCGGGACGGTGTGAAGCTGATGAGCTTGTGCAGAGAAACACGCATTAATTTCTTGTTTATTGAGCATAACACGAGAAGATCAATATCAGTCTGCTGTACATGAAACTACCGCCTTTCGCAGATGATTAGCTTAGTTTAACATGAAGACTGGGAGCGAGGGGGAAGCAGCTAGCCTGGCTCTGTCCAAAGATAAAGCAAATTCGCCTGCCAGCGTTTCTAAATCTTTCTAATTAATTGTGTCTCATATGTTTAATCTGTACAAACAGAAACTGAGTGCATGAGTGCCTTTGGGACAACAGCATGCACACCTAAAGAGAAAATTAACATCCGTGGAAAATCTTGTCTTTGCTGGCCGGCAATTTTTCAACTTGTTATCTTGCTGCAGTGATGTGGGTGGACTCCAGGACAATGAGTGCTTAATGAGCAACAGCAGTGACCAAGTTTCACCTTGTAGAATTTAACTTTTGTAGACTTTGACCCACAAATTTCCATCTTTGACCTCTGCTGACCTCTGAGGCGATGGAGAGAGTCCAAAATGCAAGAAGCTATCGTGCCATATTAGCCGTACTGCGCTAAACTTCTACTTGACTCTCCAAAGACACTCTTAGGTTTTTAACAAGCATGTTACCTTGTTAACTTTCCCATATGGCCTTTTTTTATATGCTAGAAAAAACATCATGCAACATAGTCTCCACAAAATGACATTCCTGTACAGCTAAATTGTATTCACAAATAAGTTTTAAAGGAATGATTTTGTTTTGAAATCTGTGTCGGAATTAAATTTCATTGTCTGTTGACCTTTGGTTTTTACTGGCTTTCTGGTTATGTTTGGGCACATAAATGACGTGGTTAGGTTGAGGGAAATATGCTTTCACATGTCACATTACTAGTTAAAGTTTGTCGACAAAATTCCATGTTCTTTCCCCAGGGAGAACATTTAAGTAAACCAGAGATCTTCTAGCTGTGAGGCGACGGTGCTAACAACCAAGTCACCGTGCAGCTCGTCTATGGATTCATACTTAACAGACCTGAGGAGCCAGTCATGTCACGTTGCAGGGTGGGACTTTCCGCATCATTATTCTTCAGATTATTCTTCAGAATCTGTTTCAATCAGTTGAACATGCATGAGAAGAATACAGATTGCTATTGTGTAGCGCAGAGCTGGAGCATCATTTTGAGGGAGGAAGTAATTATTTCCATGGATTAAACTTCTAAATATGCACCTTTGACAGTGACTAGGAGGGACTTTAACTCAGGGATGTTCTATTAAAGATAAATAGTTTGCAGATACTTATGAGACAGTTAGCTAAGCAACCTTTAGAAGGACTGGTCAGAGCTCTGTTGCCCACTGCAGCAGTTTATAAAGCAGCCTAGCCAGTTGTCTCTACGTCAGCAAGCCCGACGCCCCACATATTTCATATGGATGGGCGAATTTCACTTTGTGGTGTGACCGCCGCTTTATCCCCATTTGTATGATTTATTGTGTTGGGACAGCAAAGACACACAAAACAGAGTTCATGGAGAGAGGCCAGTGTGCCGAGCCAGGGGAGCCCGGCGCAAGGTTCCGAGTAGCCATTAAGAGCAACTAGAAACGCTTTTGGCCTTTAGATGTAATCAGATAACATGTTGTACAAAACAGCAAACTGAGCACCTTTTGCTCCCGTATGATTAATGCGCACTGAAACTACAACGGGGCTGCGGATCTCAGGACTGTGATTGGTTCACATCAGCGACTTTTGTTTTTCTACTGTAAATATTGACTTTCTCTCTATCACAAGGTGAATAGGGAAAATGTTGACATGATTACTTTGAGCAGATAAAGAATACACAATGCTACCGGACGAGAAAGACACACAGCTATGTCGTATTAGCAGTGGTAATTTATGGATTGAATCGCACTCGGAACTATAGATTAATCCCCATGACATATGCATCTAAGACTGCAACACCTCCGGAGATGTAACTCTGCTTTCACGCCTACAGCTTTGACGGAGTTCCTTTTGAGAGATAAAGGCTTTAGGTAGGATCAGTTAAATAAATACACTGTGGTTACTGTCACTGAAGTCAACAAACAATCCCGTTAGTTATTCATAGACGTAGCGAGATGACATGTTCCCCTTGGCAATGCACACACACACACTCATGCAGACAGATGTTAATCTCATTGCTGCTTGTTTTTGAGCATGGAAGAAATCAAAGGTGATGTCTTTCATTTCCATTATAAAACGCAGTCATTTTCCAAAAGCAGCAGGTGATTAGTAAACAATTTCATTATCGTGATGGTGTGCCGTCCGTGCAGACAGCCAGTGCAATTTTTAGGCTGACAAAGACATATGGCTTCACTTATCATAAAAAAAACACAGCCCACAAAACAATGTATTTTCTGTGGCATCAACGTGAGGATTTGTTTCTGTAGCCATTACAAACACCATATGTTTCTGTGTGCAAATGCAAAAACAAGAATAGCAGGTTTAGACACTTTAGACAAAAGGACTAAGTCAGGTGTACTGTAGAAGTGTCTTACGGTATGTCAGAAGCTTACTGTACACAGCAACCCTCTGTCTTTTGGATTGGTTTACTACAGGGGACCGGCTCAGCAGTCCGATCAAGGACAACAAGAGGTTATTAAGTAAATCTACTCTCAGCAATTATTGCCTTCCGCTCAGCACCCCCTCAGTCTCCGCCAGGGGCCCCCTGTGTGATATGGATTGTTTTCAAGTAACAGGCGGTGAAAATGGCCATCTCATTATTTTTAATGGGTGTTTGAGATGGGTTCCATTGTGGTGGTGCACTGTCATTTAGATGCCTGGGCAGCGAGCGGGATGAAAAGGGAAAAAATGGACGAGGAGCGCGGGGCAGAGAGACTCCTCCATTGTGGTTGGAGGTGCGCTCTAACTGTAGTCGCAGCTGTGAGAATGTCCTAATATGTGTTTACTTTGATGGGAGTGGTGCCGACACGAGAGGTAAAAGAAGGGGGGCTCGGAAGGAGACGGAAAAAGTAGGAAAGAGTTCTTTGCCTGCTGAAGCATTACTGTGTTTGCATCTGGCTGTGACCCAGGCGCCCACAGATACATGCTAATTGTGATCATTTTTCAATCTGCATTAGGTAGCTGGCTAGCGAGCTCAACTTTAAACACCCCCTCCCTCCTCCCCCCCACCTCCCAACAACACTGTGATTAGGTACACATATCTTCCATAACCCCGGAGCTGCCAGCAGGCTGAACAAAATGGCATTTTTTCACCGAGTTTTCCATCTAGATGAGTTTTAATTAAGTCTCCTCGCTGTGCTCCCCTGTGGCTGCTCTAATCAGACCACGGGAGCGTTGCCTCTCGTATTGTAAGGGATCCCGCAGCATCTGTTGGGCCCCCCTGTCTCACTGTTAACACCCCCCTGTCAGTCCGACCGCATACTGGGAGGAAACACAAATAACACGGGCACCGGGGCGGGCATTTCAATACAGCAAAAGACAATCAGTGGGTGGTTGTCGTATCATTGATTAAGATTGGTGAGGTTATTACTTTGCATGGATATGCACAGATGCTCCCTGATGAAGGCCAGGCTGAAACATGCCGGACTACTAATTTGTAAAAGTAGACATGCGGAAAAATCTTTGAAAATATGAAAATTGCCTTAATCACCCTTTTTTTAATAAAGTTTTTTTGTTTGGTGTGTGTTACATCATGTGTGAGATGGTGCAAGCTGACACAAATATCTCCACATGCTGCAGTGACGTTCATTGCAAAGACTGTAGATAAAGTGATGCTCAGCATTGAGGAGTTTCAAAGTTGCTGTCTTTTTTTTGCCTTTTTTGAACTTTCCCAAAGTGAAACACAAAAAAGCTCAAGTGTAAGACGTGGATTAAACTTCATGTTTATCTGCCCTGCAGCTGTTAGCATGCTCGGCTTACAAGCTTCCCTCCTATGCCTAATCAGAGGGATTTAATTAGTTGACCATATTTTGTGGGGTTACAAGCGATGTCAGAAAAAGAGACCTGCATATAACAACAGGATTTAGGGAGGATTAAACAGCCGTGGAACAGTGTAGCCTGCTTCATGTGTGTTATATTGCTGTTAATTCAGTGTACACCGATCAGCCACAGCATTAAAACCACTGACAGATAAAGTCAATAACATTGATCATATTGCTACTATGTGCTGTTCTGCTGGAAAACTTTGGATTTTAACATCCATGTTGATGAGACTTACACACCCAAATAAACATTGTCCCACAACAAGCACTCGCCCTCATGCAAATGGAAATCCTAAACGTCACTGGCCTACCCCCGCAGGAAAATGCACCCCACCGCATGGCAAAAACATCAATCAGGAACACGTTGAGGAACATGACAATGGCCCAATATGTTGACTTGACTTCCAAACTTCCTACACCCCATTGTGATCAAGCATCAACAGGATGCAGTGGAACAAGTTTGATTGACAGAGGACCCACTGCACAAGCCAGAGTACCCAAAGGATCCACTGCCAGTGTCCTGGTTCCAAACCAAGGACATCCTGAGAGGTCCTCTTGTCCATGCCCAATGGTCCAGAACATATTTGGACCACATAATTGGGACAACACAATATTAGGCAGGTGGTCATAATGTTATTCCTGATTGGTGTATGGTTTTAGTGGCCCTTGAAAGAACGTCATTTCCCATAATCCCAGGTTGTTTATCGGCTAGTCATGGCTCAGCAAAAGAGACAAGTCCATAAATTAGGTTAAAAGTTATTACATCTAGAAAGTTGAACCAAAACAACATTGGAAGAAATTACTGGTCAGTTTTTATGAGTAGTGACAAAAGTATACGACAATAATCAGTACGTTCCCGTGCAATATCACCAAAAATACTGTTCAGAGACGCACAATAAAAGTTGTGGTGAGCACCACACAAATTTCTGCGCAGAAAAACAATCTCAAACGATATATTCAATACCTCACTTTCTACTCCTGCGTCTGGATTCCGAGAAATTAGATTCACATCCAAATGTGCAATGAACAAATGAATCAGTCCATTAACTAAATTGGAGAAAATTGTTAGACGTGATGCTCCCTATGCTTTGCTTTAAAAATCAACTTAAATTCAGTAATATGCCATGTCTAATTGCCTGTGACACTTGCATGGCGATATCTTTAAAATCAAGACAAAATGTGGGTTTACTGTGTGTCAGTCACGCTGACAGTCCTCAACTGTTCTGGAAGTGAGCCCAACCATAAGCAACCGAATAAGCGTTTGATCACACACTAATTGATAAAACAGCTTTGCTCTTTACAATCCACATGGATTATATCCCCATATGTAACCAAAACTGTGTGTATTTATGTAATTATGTGATTTTGTCTGTGTTTGCTGAGGGGTTTAGGATTTGTGTAATTATCATCCCGTGATTTAAGCACAACAAACCAAATGTGGTGCTTTGCTCCTCCAATTACTGTACATGGCGGGTTTGTTTGGAATTTTCAACGCGATAAAAAAAAAAAAAGAAAGTTTGAATTGAGGAGTGTGTTTCTAGAAGAGAGAGCATTGTCTTCTCATAATTATGTTCCTTTTTTCCTACTGAAAAGGATTAGACAAAGAAAAAAAATCTAATTGGAGACGGTTGGTAGGTTTGACGTCTTATCTTCGCTCATTTCTCCATGTATCAAATTTGCTGCTTGATATCCGCATTGTTCTCACTTTATTTACCAGTCGGATCTAAATGGATTAATCTGTGATTTTCTCACCGCCCCTCTTTTTCTCGTTGGACGTGGAACAGTGAGCAGTGCTCCAAATTAAAGTGTGATTAAAATAAGTTCTATTTAGTATCGGTGTTTCTCGGTGAGGTAAGGGTTAACACTTAACACTGCAAGTTATACTGACATAAAGGCATCAGTGTTTGTGTGCGTGTGTGCGTGTGTTTGTGTGTGTGTGTGTGTGTGTGTGTGTGTGTGTGTGGGTGGGTGTCTGCTACATGTTCCCCTGTAAAGCATAAGAAAAAAAAAGAGGTTGTTCCTTTTAAAATGTGAGACTGCGGCTTGTTTCTTTATTCGGTGTTGTTGTCCCTCTCATTACCGTCTAAAAGCAAGGAACCTTTGTTTATGTGTGTCTTGTCCCCGCGCGGCGTATATCATTAGCAGCAGAACAAGGTGATCAGATGAGATGACGAGCGCTGACTTTAAATCACATCAGTTGAAGTGAAAGCCCACGGAGACCTCCAGAAAGTGTTTTAGATTTCACCTGCTGCGCTGAGCAATTTGAGCCAAAACACCTACACACCTTCCACACAAACACAGGCGCCTGTATCAGCTCCAGCATACCGAGGCTTGTTTTTTTCCTTATAATAACAATAATTATTACAAGGTTACATATTTTGCAGAAGTTATGAACAGAATATTTTAGAGTGGTATGGAAGGAAATGCAAACATGTGGCAAAAAAATTGCTAATTTCAGCTGCAGAAAGAAACCAGGATTCAACAGACTCCATGACCTCTGGTTGAGTCATATGTGCAGTGTACTCTACTGGGAAGCCTGATGGACAAGCACATGTCCTTTGTGCTGCACTAGTGAGCAATGTCTGTCACTGTCCTTGATGCTACTGCAGTAACAAGGGCGTTTGGTTGTAACCTTAAAAAATACTGAGAAATATACAAGAAAGCTGGGCCATATTTCCCAAAAGCATTTTATAATGTTAAACTCTGTCTTGCGAACCTACTTAAGGTTAAAACTTAGGACACTATTTAAGCTATTACTGACCTCTTGAGCACCAACTGATTTGATCATTATCAAGATGGAGAACGTCTCCAAAAAGTTACATTCCGATACAACTCAACTGCAAACATATTTTCTGCCCAATTATGTTTGTTTGTGACATATCGCAAATATGTCATTTATTGTATTGCTTCACTGTGACTCCTTTTCAGCCAACCAGTCGTATATTCGCTGGGGTGGGACTCATAACTGTCTGCCAGAAAATAAAGAAAAAAACCTTCAGATGTGTTGTGAAAGAGTCACAATTTAACCCAAACCATGCTTTCCCCCCTGAATGTCACTGGCCTACCCCTGCAGGAAAATGCACCCCACCATATGGAAAAAATCATCAAACAACTAGAAATGTGTTGAGGAACATGACAATGGCCCAACATGTTGATTTGACCTCCAAACTTCCTCGACACCATTCTGATCAAGCATCAACAGGATGCAGTGGAACAAGTTTGATGGACAGAGGCCCCACTGCCCAACTCCAAAGGATCCACTGCCAACATCCTGGTTCCAGACCCCATAGGCCAGCCTGAGAGGTCCTCTTGTCCATGTCCAATGGTTCAGAGCATTTTTGACCACATAAGGGGGACCAGGCCTGACCTGTTTTAGTGTCTGTAGCTTTAAATCCAACTGAACAGCTGCAGTCCATGCACCCTTTTCAGGTAAAGAGCCACCGACACATCTTTCTTTGCATCTTAATCGCAAAGAGGAGCCCAGACAAAAGGAGGAAGAGCCAACATTTATCCTGTTGTAACAACAAAGAAGGCTGCAAACCAGAGTGGCTCGTTCACAGACATAGTTTCAGATCTATGGCAAAAGAAAAGAAACGAGGGGATGGTCTTGTCTCATATTTTGTGGGTCTCTAGACACACTGGGAATACATAATTATTTTCAAAAAACTGGCATTTGCATAATACGGCCACTTTCATTGTAAGAATAATGGTGCCACATGGGATGAAAGCCCTGGCCTCATGGGATACAGTTTAGTTGCTCCGTCTTGCCTACATAGACTTTCAAAAATTAACTAGCTGAGCAAAATACATGAAGTGCATGCAGGCAAAGCCCAGAGTCTCATGTTCATTCATATATATGCTGCCAGAGTATGCAATCAATAGATAAGTCCTCAAGCCATTTTAAATGTCACAACTCAATCATCAACAGTGTACTGACAGCGAGAGGCCGGATCATTGAAACTAATATGAAAGCTGATGGTTTGATCATTTGATCTTCCTGCTATAAATTCTAATCGAGTCGATATGAAGCTCTATATGAAGCAAGACTCTAGATTGGACTGCAACTGATGTTATGTGCATTGTTACCTCTAACTACACTGTAAAAAAAAAAAAAACATGTGAAAAGATAAACATTTGACAGCAAGGTTGCCAGAAAGAATAGTTTAAAAAAACAGAGGAAGTAATGGTGTAAGTAATGGAAAAGATCTGTAAAATTAATACATTTTTAGCTGATTTAAATACTGTAAACCAGTGTAGCAGTTTTTCCAACAATCAACATATATATTAACTCTTTAATTTTTGTAATTTAACTAGATATTATCTCTTATTTAACAGTGCAGGGGAAATCTGTAAAATAACAGTTTAAATAATTCCTTAAAAATCTTTAATATACATCATTATTTTTACAAATAATGGCAAATATCAATATTTTTGCTGATTATATTCATTTCATAATTAATAATAGAGTAAAAAATAATTCATTTTACAGGCAATGTAAAAGAACAAATTACCACTTGTGAACATACAGATTTTTTTTGGTTTTATGTGGACATTATTTTTAGTTTTGGCCTGTGTTTTTATGGTTAATGTGTACATTTTTATTTTATTTTTTTCTGTGATTTTACAAGTCATTATCTAGAATTTAACAAAACAGGAAAAAGTTTAAGATAATATAAATATATATATATATATATGTGTGTGTATATGTCAAGATTGTTCTGATTGTTTGACGTTTTTGCCATGTGGTGGTGTGCATTTTCCTGCGGGGGTAGGCCAGTGACATTTGGGATTTCCATTTGAATGAGGGAGTGTACTTGATCTGGGACAATGCTTATTTGGGTGTCTAAGTCTCCTCAACATGGATGGCAAAGTCCAAGGGTTTTCCAGCCAGCAGAACACCTCATAGTACCAATATGATCAATGTTTTTCACTTCACCTGTCAGTGGTCGGTGGTTGTTGCTGACTGGTGTATGTTTATTACAATTATGCATGTATGTGGGCTTCAGGGAATTAAATTGTTTATTTTGATTGAAAAACTGCACCCCCCAATACAGAACCATATGCAGAAGACAAATGGGAAAACTGAAATCATGTGTATGTGTGTAGCTGTGTATCGGCTTTTAAGTCTGATGGGAAAAGTTCTCTCTCTGTCTCTCTCTCTCTCTCTCTCATATATATATATATATATATATATATATATATATATATGTGTGTGTGTGTGTGTGTGTGTGTAACTGTTCATTTTTTTACAGTGTAGACTAGATTTCAAGTGTGGCTGTGTTGAGTGTTGCTCCGCTGAGTTCTTCCTCCTACAATCCTCAGCTTGCCAGTGTTTTCATATTCAATACATGCTCTCAATCATAAATCATAATCCAAGGCAGTGAAGGAACCTTAGTTATTTTTTCAAGACTGTATGGACATACATTCCTGTATTTATTAAACACATGCAGTCCTTAATCACTGTTAAAGTCTGAAAGACCTTTACAAGGTCTGTTGGGACTTGTGGTCAAACCTGCAGAATGCAAACATAAATCACTGCGCTGTCAATACATGGGCATGATCCTCCATATGGATTTCTGTGTTTGTGTTTATGTCGTTTTGTGTGTGTTTATGCATGTCAGTTTTTGAGAAATGTGTTTAATTTTCATGCACATATTGCAGTTAAAATGGAAAAGGAAACAAGATAATTAGCTAACAGACATCTCTGGCAAAGTCACATTGGTTGGAGTAGGTTAAGCAAAATGCCCTCAGTCAGATTATTTAATAAGCAGGATGAAAAACAAGAACACAAAACAGGGAAAACATGAAAAGTTGTCTTCCTGATTGAACTGTTTCTAAGCTTCATGCCTTGCCGCATGCAGCTTGGATCTTTTCACTCCCAACCTAAACAATTAGTGGATTACAGGGTCGTGCTTGTCAAGAGTGAATGGAGCCACACGGCTCACAAATGATGTTGGGGATTCCTAACTCTCTAATCACCTTAGAAACAGGAGCAGCTTCAATACGGCAGCGCTGCAAATAATGCTTCAGTGGTGCTTTCGCATGTGCCTGAGTGTGCAGAGCGAAAAGCACATACAGTCATGTCTTTATTGCTTGTGCAAGAAATAGGGAGAAATATTTGGGACAGGGGACAAACACGCACATAATAAAAGCAGAAGCACTCATTTTTTCCTGCTCTCCGTAATTAACATGATTTCCTGCTTTCCATTAAAACGCCTTTCAGGGATAAACTCATTTGGAGAAAAATAACAGTCAGTTTATTTTTTCCGCTGTGGGGTAACAGCGTGCAGCTTCTTTTCAGGGTTACTATTTTTGAGGATTTAGTTTTTTTGCTTTTCTGGTGGAATTAATAAAACGCAGTTAAACTGGAAACGGAGACGAGCAGCAAGACTCTGAGCTAAGACAGAGCAGAAGGAAGGGAGGAGGTGGATGGCAGCGAGGGATGAATAAGGATGATAAAGGACCGGGGCCCAGGCAAAGTTTATCCCCAGGGCTTGTACTGTGGCTCCGTTCCTCCAGTCTGAAGGCCCCTTTAGGCGGTTAGGGTCAGGCAGCAGCCCAAATCGATGGGCCAGGAAGGGACTGTGAGGCTCCATGCTAATACCTGCTCCACGATAATACCGCCTACCGAATCCCTGCTGGGGCAATGTCATCCATCACCCCGCTGATGCCACCAGCACAGACAGAGGCGCAGGAAGAGAGAGACACAGAATTGTACAGATAGATAGATGGCTGAGGATTTCTCCAGCATCTTCACTGTATATCCCAGAGCTGATTTTAATAAAAGTGGTAATAGGGCAGCAGGAGCTCCCTGCAACGTGTCTCTGGCCCTTCAGACACAGAGATAAATGCCAGGTTTTCCAGGTCCTGTGGGACAGTGAGATGTTAATCCATATATTACATATTACTCGCCTCAGCCTCGGCGTCACAGCGCTGATACATCATGGTAACTATTGATTGGCTCCTGTCTTGACAAGGGCTGCTAAATGAGATATTTCATCCTCAAGAGGGGAGCTACTGTATTAATTTTCATACCAGAGGCCCACTGGCTGCCCAGTGTTGTTTTACCTCAAGTTTAATTTGGTTTCATCCGAGGTCTGTGGGGCAATGTCTCCAATTATGCTCCATCTCCGGAGCAGAGCAATTTTTTAGTTTGAGGCTCGCGGAAAAAACATTACAATCTGCCCTCATACATCTTAGAGGCATTAAGTGATTTCCAGCCCTGTTACAACCATTAAGCTACAGGAAGCAAACGATAAAAGCAAAGAGCTCAGTCATGCCGGCATTTACATGAGCAGAAAGTTGAAGCTACATCAACGTTAACAGAAATATGCATGGTGCTTATGCATTGTGTCCAGTTTTTGTTGACCTTTAAACAGCTATCACAGCAGCTGCATCAGAGTCATTCCCTGCCAACTGGCAAGATGAATCATCTCTAACACAATGGCCAAAGCTACTACAAACTGGAACTTGAATTATTTCCTGAACTAAGGACAAAATAGCTCAACAGGTACCATGCAGACATATAAAACCTTGAAATCAACAAAATACAAATATTTACCTGACAATTAAAGCCGCCTAATGTCACATTAAAGCCGCTGAAAACTACGAAAAATGTGTCATTTTTCATAAAATGTTTGAATAATGAAGGAGTAATATCCATCCATCCATTATCTATACACCGCTTAATCCTCTGCAGGGTCACAGGGGGGCTGGAGCCTATCCCAGTCGACTCAGGGCAAAGGCAGGGGACACCCTGGACAGGTCGCCAGCCTATCACAGGGCTACACATAGAGACAGACAACCAAGCACACTCTCATTCACACCTACGGACAATTTAGAATAATCAATTAACCTCAGCATGTTTTTGGACTGTGGGAGGAAGCCGGAGTACCCGGTGAAAACCCACACTGCACAGGGAGAACATGCAAACTCCACACAGAAAGATCCCAGGTGTCCAAACCGGGACGTGAACCGGGGATCTTGTAGCTGTGAGGCAACGCTGCTAACCACCGAGCCACTGTGCAGCCTTGAAGGAGTAGTATGACATATTTAAATTGTTAATATCTTTTCAATGGATATGAAGACATTCCCTTCAAAAGGTTTAAAAGAAATCAAAACAGTCCTTCCTGAAAAGAAATACTGTGGATAAGTGGATTTTCTAGCTCTGAAGCTAATTTTTATGAAGACCTGTGGCAGTCGATTTTTGATGTAGCGCCAAATGACATTTAGATATGACAAGATAAAGTTGTCTCTAGCTACAGAAAACATTTTGGTTGGAAATGAGTGGATATTAGTGGAAATACAAATTTTTGAAAATGAAAGATTCTTCATTTTTGATGATAAATGATAGATTTTTATTGTTTTCATTTCTGTAAAAAGAAATCAGCATAAGCGATTGACATGATTACAAGTTCCAACTTTTTCTTGAAGTTTCTGAGATATTTAATAAAAGAAAAAAAAAATCAGCCAAATTCTGTGAAGAATAAGCAACTGATGAGGCTTTAAGGATACTTTAAAAGAAAAAAAAAGTTTTTGCATGATTTTTTCAAGAAAATCCATGACCCCAACTGGGAGGCCCTAGGTGTGTTGGATTGGAATGACTCATCACCACGTCTGCACATTTTCTGACATGGAAAACACAAATGAACATTTCCTGTGCAGCTTCCTTGTGCGATCAAACACTAATTATACCCGGAAACACAAGTGCACACATCTCAGTTGGTATTGAGACAAAAAAAAGTACTGTGTGAAAGAAAGAAAAAAAAAAACACGTACCAGGGACTAAACTCATGATGGAGTTCCTGCTTTTGGAATAAATCAGTCAATTTAAAAGCTTATCAGATGCCAACACTCATCACATTTCATCGTATTGTATGTGCACGTTTAGTGGGTTTTACAACAAAATACAAAAGCAACCACATTTTCTTCAGTCCAGAGTAAACACGGTGTTTCGTTACAAATGATCTGCCAGGACTGTGTGATTGCACATATTTGATTGATCCACTACAGTGCATTGCCAGACGATGGCATGACTTTTCTGCTGGACAACTTTGCTTTGCTTTGTTTTGTTTTTCTGCAACCCATATAAAAAAAAAATGAAGGCGCTGCATTTCGTTCACGCTGTTTCAGTCCTAACATCCTTTGATGCATGCTGGGCCCTTTTCATGTGCACACAGTTTGATATGTCACAGTAGGAAAAACAGCAGAGTGTATATAATATAATTAATTATGGTTGAATTCCATTTAGCTGTTGGTTTTTCAGGGCCCTGTGCACTGCCATTCTGTCATGGCTTTCATGGACGCTTTAATAGAACAGAGATATTGTTAAAAACACCCTACGGTTAAAATCAGGTTTTTTTTTTTTACCTTGTTAAAAGGTAAAGGCCAAGTGGTGTTTTTTTTTTTACTCACTAGAAGACATGTCATGAACAAAATAAGCAGTGTGAAACTGCAGTGTACCATAGACAGTTTCAAAAAGATGGATTCAGACTTTAGGGGTTTCATCTGTCACAAACCTGACTAACCAATCACATCAGCTTGTGAGGTGGGACATTTCCATATCATTGGTCTTCTGGTTTAAACTAATGATAAATTGTTCAACTTGCAACTGGGTAGTGTAGAGTAGGTTTACAGTGTTTGAGCAGAGTTATAAGTGAGCTGGTGTGCTCCAGTTGCAACGAATAGGAAGAGGTGAATGGAGAGAGAGAGATGGGGAGGCCACTGTATCGAGGTACATCTGAGGCAGGAAAGGGATTATTTTGCTGAAAAAAATCTAACTTTGATACACAGAAGTGAGTTTTAGAGGTTTAATCAATAACTGGAGAGGGACTTCAATGCTGTTAATAATAAACTGTGTTCTGTCCCTGAGGTGTGTTTCCTCTACGCACAAACTGACAACAGGATTATGAGAAAGTCGAACAAAAGCATAGGGTTTGGATGATAACTGGGTTCTTATATTTTCTTTTCCTTTGTTGTAAAACTGAAATCCAGACAGACTACAATGCCTTGGTTACAAACTACTCTCAAAATACAAAACAGGCAGATTTTGATTTGTCACAAGTAGCCTCACATGCTACAACAAGAAGCTTCACTTAACTATCTTTAACTTTGCCGAAATTAGCACAAAGAAATGAGTTTTTCAAACATGTGATTTCCAAGCTATTTATCCACACATTTGCACAAAATACTGAAAAGCGTTTAAGCAAAGGCTCTCCAAGGCACAAATGTGAAAAAGATAATGACAGGATTTAAACTGACCTAGAACAAAACTCTTTGCGTTGACCAACATTTGAACGAAAAAAACTGCAACTATGTAGTGGTAAAGTCCATGAATTTAAAGGCCACAATACACTGATCAGCAACAACATGATGACCACTGACAGGTGATGTTAATAACATGGACCATATTGGTACTGTGTGGTGTTCTGTTGGAAAACCTTGGATTTTGCCATCCGTGTTGATGAGACTTAGACACCCAAATAAACACTGTCCAACAACAAGCACACTCCCTCATGCAAGTGGAAATCCCAAATGTCACTGGCCTGCCCCCACAGGAAAATGCATCCCACCACATGGAAAAAACATCAAACAACCAGGAACATGTTGAGGAACATGGCAATGGTCCAACACGTTGATTTGACCTCCAAACTTCCTACACCCCATTCTGATCAAGCATCAACAGGATGCAGTGGAACAAGTTTGATAGACAGAGGCCCCACTGCACAAGCCAGAGTACCCAAAGCATTGCCAACGTCTTGGTTCCAGACCCCATAGGACACCCTGAGAGGTCCTCTTGTCCATGCCCAATGGTTCAGAGCATTTTTGAGCACATAAGAGGGACCAACACAATATCAGGCAGGTGGTCATAATGTTATGCCTGATCGGTGTCTGTACCATGCCAACCTGTTTCTTTTCTTTACATATCTACACTAAAAAAGGCCTATTAATCCATCATCAGTGTGTTTACAGCTTATTCTCTATCAATTCATCACAATGTTTCCATTCAGTTCTATAAGTGCTTCTTCAGAGATGTAGTTGAGAGTTTTAATAAGAAAAGAGACACGACAAAGCACAAGATGAATCGAGTCATAAGAAATCCATCTCTCCTTTCATTAGAAGAGGTTGATTATTAAGTTCTTGTGAATGGTTTATTTAGATCTGTTCAAAGTATCTATTTCGAGCCATGTTGGAGCGCAACCATTGGGTCAGGCTCCTTATTTTGTTGCATGAGCGGTAAGAGCATGTTGTGGGTGTCAGTTTATTTATAGTCACTATCTCCTCATAGAGCACTTCTTTAACTGTTGCCTTTCTTATCAGCGGTGTCCTCCTTCACCGAATACACAGAACACTTAAAGCGAACCGATGTGCCGACCTAATCGCTTCCATCTTACTCTTTTTCTGCCTCCTTCCTTCTTCTTTTTCTCCCTCGCAAAAAACATCCTGCACTGAGAAGGGCATTTCAGGTGAGAAGTGCACTTCTTACTGTTTGTTTCGGGTGACAGATGTTTTTCAGGTGCCTCCATTATTCTATTCGCTATGCAGTATTGTGTTAAAAGGTGTCGGCGTGAGAAGATAAATGTAGTGAAGGCTATCGGTGGAGGCCAGCAGGAAGAATGAGCGAGAGAGAGCGGCTGTAAAGGCAAGCATTCATTCTCATTAGCTCTCAGCTGAATTACTTAGCCAGTTGACTTCCTGTATCTCCTAACTGCACTGCTCGTCACTGAGCCGCCCTGCAGGCATCTTTAAGACGACTGAGGACTCTCTGTCTTATTTTTCTCATTTCTTTTCTCTAGTTGTTCCCTTTCTGCTCAGACATACTCATAAATGGGTACTCTTTTGTTGCCTTTTTTCTCTTGTAAACATTCCTTCCTTTGTTTCCCCAGTTAGCAAAACCAACCATTCCTCCTGAGGTGGATGGGAATTTCCTTATTTATTGCTCCTCCCCTAGTTATAGTGATAGGTAATGGAGATGCAGAGTGAGGGTGTAAATTGAAAAGAAAGAGGGACTATGCAGCTGCTGTACCTTCCAATGATACTGTGATGGTTGCAATCAATATAGGGGGTAATGCATTGCAAATTAAAACACTACTGTAGTACACTAACAATTACAACATGAACATTTTCACTCTGTAACGAGATAAATAAGTATATTCTTATAACGAGGAAAGCTTATTGTTATGTAATAAGTTATTAAATCAAAATATCCTGGTATAACATAACTATATCATGAAAATATCTTGTTATATGTAGGATACTGATCCTATTTTTTTGGTGTATAGCTGCATTATGCATCCGTACATTAAGGACAGTTCATGCATTCGAGCTGCAAGCGGATGTTTGCTGAGGGGTCGACTGCACATGTGCAAAGAAAACAAATGGTGCTCAAAACAAATACTTTGATATCTAAAAGAAGGACAGTACAAGGACATTCCCGCTCGTCCACACCTTTATAGTTCATCAGCTTCACAGTTAATTGAAGTAGTCGCTGCAGGACTTTGGAGGAGCTTTGATTTTTGACTTCCATCAAAGACGCCCAAACACAGTGGAAAGCGCTGCATTCTCCAGATACCCCGTGCTATGTCCGCCCACTGTGCTCGAGAAACCTTATGAATATTCACTGACATGATGCAACCTATTCTTTAATTAGCTGCTATATCTTTTTAAAAAAAGAAAATCCCAGATGTGTTGTTCTGTGGTCAGTATGAGGGGAAATGAGAGCATCTGCACAGACAGTAACCACAAAGGTAAACCAAATAGTGTTGCCTACTGATACTGATGTGTATATTTATCATATCTGGTGTCACAAAAAGCTCAAGAAGAAATAACTATGAACATGAGCTAGAAGGTCCTGGGTTCCATTTTTGGGGGTCTTTCTGTGTGGAGTTTACCCGTTCCCTCTACATCTGCATGGGTTCCCTTCAGGTGCACCATCTTCCTCCCACAGTTCAAAGACATGCTTTGAGTAATTCATGATTCTAAACTGGCCGTAGGTGTGAGTGTGAGCATGCATGGTTTCTCTATGTTAGTCCTGTGATGGACTCTTTCCAGGGCGTCACCTGATGCCAGCTCGATAGGCTCCAACCCCTTGTGACCCTACGCAGGATAAAGCTGTGTACAGAAAATAGATGGATGGATGGAAACATAATAGGTCAAGACTGCAACACCACTCTTCATTTTATATATGATAAGGACTCGCTAGAAAAAGGATGCAAATCTCAAACATGGGCACTGGGTAGTGATTATATTTCATTACCTTTTTAATAATGAATACCCAAAATACAGTAGGATACAAGCCGCAAAACCATGTACCTAACCAAAGCTGGCTTTCAGCAAGACCTCTCCTTTCAGGCAGTGTCAGTCCAGTTGTTTAGTCTGCAGCAGAACTTTAACAGCAGCCATCATCAATGACACCAAATGAGAAAACCCAGCAGAGGTTTTTGAACCAAACATTCTAACTGTGAAAGCACCCTGCACATAAAGCACATTTTTTGACGATTTTGTGCTTTAAACTTATGTGTGTGTGTGTCTGCATCAGTTTGGGGAAGGCTCTCTCCCTGCACAAGACAGTGTCTTTGTACATCAAATAGGGAGTGGGGGCTGGAATAGCAGCTCATTACAGCTCACAGTTTTGAAATGAGAAGTTCAACAGTCACGTACACTGAAAAAAGAGAATTGTTTCGACTAACTTAAATAAAGTTTTTCAGTTGGTAACATGCATTTGAATTAACTTAACTCCAAATTAAGTTACCAAGTAATAGTAATGCCCCCGGCTTTAGCTAGATGCAATTAAATAATTTGATTCCTCTAAAATGGGAAATGCAGCTTAGTTTTAAGAAAGGTCAATGTAAAGTTTCCAGTTTTCTGCTTTACTCAAAAGTCAAATGTTAAAACATGATTTTGTCAATAGACTTGACTTTCTTTCCTTTTCTTTACCCTGTAAAGCTACTGGAAGAAAAATCAGTTGAGCTGCAGCATGAAGAATTTGAAAAATGCAGAACTGGCCCTCGCAATAATAAAGGAGCAGTGAACCTAATTTTCACATTTCTGCTAAAATTCAAATAGCAGACTGAAGGGACAAATTGAAAGCGTCGAGTTGATAGAATCCACTAAAGAGACCTTCCTCCCTCAAAGCAGAAAGACAAGTGAGATTTATCTGAAACAGCACTTTGCTTCAACAACAGCCCAAATACACTTTTTACAGTGTATGAATTTAAGTTCAGATACAATCCAGATGCTCCATGTTTCCACATATTCCCACAGTTTGGCAGGATGAGCTCTCCTCACTCTCTTTCTGTATTATATGTCTGCTTTAGTATTAAAAACAATATCATCTGCTTGTTTCTTTTATAGTATTTCTTCCAGGACTAAACACACGCCAGACACACTTCAGTCACACACTCCAAATTACAGGGAGTCAGATCAATGTTTGTATCAAATCACTGGCAGGCTTCAGCCGTGGTGAATTAATTAGTAACATTACAGAGTAACTGGCTCCGGCATCACTTCCACATATCAGTTATCAACCACTGAAGCCTAATGTGGGCAGAGATACTGTAGATTGCATGACATTGCTTCTTTCTCACATGACACTGCTTCTGTCTCATGTCTTCTAAAAGAAATCCAGCACCGAAGTTTGGGTCTGGCAACATGATCGAGGTGTTTGGAATGTTGTAACAGGCTGGGGAGGTTCAGGATGGGTGAAAAGAAGACGAGAGTGATCCACTGTTTATTTTTCTTCCTGTACTGTTAGGCAGCAATCTGTCTTCCACTGGCAGGATCAATATATGTCTATGACACAACATTTAATCATTAGATGTACAAGCATTTGCATTTCAAGAACACATACACACCCACATGTATGCACAATCATGTCTCCTTCACTTCAGTAGACATAACATTGGCCTACATTTGTTTTCTGCAGGCCTGATGACAGTTAAAACAACTAATTGTGCCTAAATTAGGTCTTTGAACTGAAATCTAGTGCTTTACATAATGAGTGACTGCCTGTTTGTGCTGAAAACGGAGGTCAGTCTCCACAATATGATGGTGTAAACACATTTATGTCCCCACAATGTAAGAAATAGAGCCACACACACACACACACACACACACACACACACACACACACACACACTCCCGTGTGATTAGAACAGGCAATAAAATTACTCACACAATTATGCAGACTTAAAACGCTGTTTGAGCTGACACCAGCGCTTATCTGTCAGCGGCGCTGGGCAGGAATGAATGAGAAAGTATTTAATTCACTCGCAGGGTATCTGCATTAACCTGCCAGAAACGTGTAAGTGTTAACACCTCTAATAGCTTTCAGTTTTCAAGAAAAACCGCTGTAATTTGAAGATCTGTCCATTACCGCTGCATTCACAGTTCAGCCCCTATGAGGTTTCGAGTATTTTTGATCCCATGTCACAGCCAGCGTGTCATGATTAGCTGCACCCGTTAGTGGCAGAGTAAAAAGAAGAAAATAGAAAAAAAACATGTCCATCATATCACCTGTTAAACAACCATAAAACAGTCTGTTCTGTATGCTAATAATCACAGCCTGACAATCAAAGGGCCCTCTTGTTTCAATTTCTTATTCACTCTACTAAGTGAAATAAATCCCAATCACTCACACGGGCCTGCTTTATTCTTCGTTTGCCCATCTAATTTGATCTGAGAGTCAATTTAAATATTCTGTGCCAGCGTGTGTCAATGTGCGGTATAGGTTTTTGCTCAGTGTCCACCGATGCAGAGGATTCAAGTTATTTACTTTGATTATTACAATCCTGTTTAAAGGCTGTTTTCAATTATCATGCCTGATTAGGCCTCCTCCGAGGAGCGTGTGGGAGTGTAAACACTGTGCTTGATTAACATCTCTGTGACCCTGTTGGCTGTATTGCACCTGTCAGGGTGGGAGATTTCCACATTAACGCAGTTCTCATGGGTTCACGCAGTCCGATGACCTCACCTAATTCAAGCATAATTCTGCCACATTCAACCAGAGCTGAGGTATAATTAGCCACAACAACTGTAAACACCTGTGTGGGCTTGCATGGTTTTAAGGCAACTTCACATTCAATCATAATTCATTTGCATTATCTTTCACATTGACACATAATGCCCTCATTAAGTCGATATGGTGAAAGTGTTATTATATTATATGTTCATGTATCAGGTTGTGTTTCTAACTAATTTACATTTCCAATTCGGACTCTCTGTTCAGCTCATTTTTGGTCTTCAATAAATTCTGAAAAATATATCTATGTCTTATCAGTAAAAATCAATCCATCTATCCTTTACCTCTGCTTATCCGTGATCGGATTGCGGAAGCAGCAGACGAAGCAGGTCATTCCAGATAACACCCCCACCTGGCAACGCTTTCCAGGTCTTTCTGAGAGACTGTGAGGGGTTCCCAAGCCAGATGAGATACATAATCCCTCCAGCAAGCACTGGGTGTACCCCATGATCTTCACCCAGATGGACATGCTTGAAAAACCTCCAAAGGAAGTCCCTCTGGAGGCTTTCGTCAGAACAACCTCAACTGGCTCTTTTCAGTATAAAGAAGCAGCGACTCGACTCCGAGCTTCTTTCCCTATCTCTAAAGCTCAGCCCAGCCACCCTATGGAGGAAACTCAACCCATGATCTTGTACTTTCAGTCACTACCCAGGGCTCATGAGCATAGGTGAAGGTTGGAACATAGCTGGACTGGTAAATTGAGAGCATCGCCTTCCAGCCTAGCTCCCTCTTCACTGTGATGGTCCGGTACAACGTCCGTCCTCGTAACAACGAGCTTTGTACCTCACAGTACCCCCCACAGAGCCTCTCAGGCCTTTTCCAAATCCACAAAACACATGTGGATTGGTTGGTCGAACTCCCATGACCCCCTCAGCAGCACTGCAAGGTTAAAGAGCTGGTCCACCGTTCCACGGCCAGGATGGAATCCACATTGCTCCTCCTGATTCCAAGGTTTGACAATTGGGTGGAGTCTCCCTTCCAGCACTCTGGAGTAAACTTTCTTGGGGAGGCTGAGAAGTGTCATACTCTGATAATTGGGGCACACCAACTAGCGGCTAAAATGCTCAAAGAAAATCCCCAGGCTGTCTTCACCTTTGTCCGTCTGCTGTTTGGTCTCGAACTGGTATCACATGGTGGGCTTTTAGAAGTTTTTGCTAAAATTAGCAACTTGCTATGACTTTTAAAGATACAAGAACTTGGTCTGGTTGCCAACATCAAATAAAAGCTTGATCTACAGGCTTTTTAAAATTGCATAACTATTGTGCAACCAGAATCATTGTCTGTTGCTGACTATATTCTGCACTGCCACTGCCATTACTTCACCAGCTAAACCTGGTTTATCACAGTACATTTTGCTCCATTAATGACAAATCTTTGGTCTCTGCACCACAGGACTGGACAGGCCTCCTTACACAGAAGAAGAAATATTCTTCTCAAGATATTCATCTATAAAGCTAAAACTGTCCCTGCTCTCACATAAATCTAGCAATTACAGTAAACTTAACCTTAGATATCCCCTACATCCCCACCTTCCTTGCTACCACGCACCTTTTAAATGGAATAAACTGTAAACTGCCCTCAAGCTGCAGTCTCTCTGCTCCTTGGAGCTTTATTATCTAACAGTTTTTATGACTTTTGTAATTGGTTTTGGTAATTTGCTGTTTCGCACCTGTTATTTCTTGTGTTTATCAGGCCTTGGCTGTGTTGTTTCTGCATACTGATTGTGCGCTTGTCTTGTCAGGTCTCTCTTGGAAAAGAGATCTCAGACTCAATTAGACTGCTTGATTACATACAATTTGTAACATAACACAGTTATTTGGCTCATTTCTTCATCCTGGACCTGTGTTTTTACATTAAAAAATGAAATGTAAAATAAGTAATTGCATACGTTTCATCCTCTATAAATCGGTATATAGTAGATGTACATTTTTCAGCCTGTGTGTTTCTTAGTCAACCTTGCACATGTGGCCACTGCTATTTTATCCCATTCTTATTTGCAAAACTGTCAGATTACATGGAGATCATGAGTTAAGAGTCAAGTCCAGCCTCAAATTGGAATTAATTGGATTAATGTCTGGCATCTGATTCAGCCACTTCAGAGCATTCACCTTGTTGTCTTTGGATCACTTCCGTGTAGCTTTGGCTGTTTGGTTCAGGCCATTATCTCGCCGCTCAACAAATCTTCTGCCAGGTCACAGTTCTCTTGCAGACTGCATCAGACTGTTCTCCAGGATCCCCCGATACTTTGCTGCTGTCATTTTACCCTCTATTTTCACAAGTCTTCCAGTGCCTGCTGCAGAGAAGCATCCCCAAATCATGATGATGCCACCACCGTGCTTCACATTGGGGATGGTGGGTTGGCGATGATGCGCAGTGTTTGGTGTCCGCCTTTAGTGTGGTGGTCAAAATGCTCAAATGATCTCGTCAGACCAAAGAAGCTTTTTCCAGTTGACGTCTGGTGAAGTCTAGTCGATATTTGACATGATTTTTCTTTGCCACTCTCTCATAAAGCTTGACTGGGAGAGAACCCAGGTAATAGTTGTTATATGCACAGTCTCTCCCATCTCAGCTGCTGAAGTTTGAAACTCCTTCAGAGAGTCATAGGTGTCTTGGTGGCCTCCCCTCACTACTCTTTTTTTCTTGTAGAGTCACTTTTTAGGACAGCCTGCTCTAGGAAATGTTCTTTTATCCATCCACTGACTTTTTAGTGACCTTTTCACAGAGTTCCTTGGGGTGTTCCTTTGTCTTTATGGCGTATTTAAAGCCAGTAGCCCTGATTCACCAGTGACTGGACCTTGCAGATACAAGTGTCTTTATACTACAACCACTTGGGACACATTCACAGGATTCAGATGATCTCCATTTCACTTATTTTGTCACTTTGAGCACCAGTTGGCTGCACCTGTATTAAATTAGTCACATTAAAGGGGATGAGTGCTTATGTAATCACTTACATTGCATGTCATAATTTTATTTAATTGACATTGCTTTGCAGAAATCAATGACTCTGACATGGAGTCTTTTTTGTATATTCTTGTCGAAAATGCCTAATTGTATTGAACATGATTCAACATAGGAAAAAGCACTAAAAGAGGAAAACTTCCAAGGGGGTGGATATTTTTTATAGGCACTGTAATTAATTGTTAACTGCTCCAACTAAACAATTCATGTAGCTGTCAGCAGCTGGACAAAATACCAGCCAGTCAGTGCCCCAATCTTTACAAAGACATTCTTGAATTGTGTTTGTACTGATCTTCGAAACAAAAGGGAATTGCCTCGGGGATGCAATGTCCTGGGTTGTAGCGATTTACTCGGAAGGCATCCCAATCTTAGCAAAACCAGCCTCCAGGCTCTTGAAGGGGCATCCGACTTCTTTTTGTTTTTGCTGTGAGCTCTTTCATACAGACTCCCTATTTATCAAGACCAAAAATAACCCTAAACAGTTTCCATTAACTGTGCTGTTATCCTCCAGAGTGTGTGTTCCCTCAGACTGTAGCTGTGGCATCTCTCCTGACAGTGAATTACACTACACCGCAACATGTTCCAACACCTGCTTTATCCTCTGTACTTGATCTCTGTGGGCGGGTTGGAGTACCACACAGCAGGCTGACTACTTCTGCATCTGTGCTTTGATACAAAACCCGAGCTTGTGTAAAGCGTGCACACAAAATTAGAACAAATATTTAAGCAAAAATAATGAATGAAACTGCCGTCTGTAGTCATTAAGTGGATACAGTTAAGTGGGGCCAAGGGGCAACCTATCTCTGCAGGAGAAATCCACCCACATCCACACCATGTGTAGATCCCTCCCCTTACAACAATCCCAGTATACTGTATGTTCTAATTCTACTATGTGTGTGGTGTAATTAATTATTGCTGCTTGTGTGTAATCAGCTGGGAGATGGAAAAAGAGGTTATTTCGTAGTACAGGTTGCTGAAATTGTCTTCATACTGTTTTCTGTTGTTCAGCAGAAAGTCAAAAACGTGTGAAGATGCCCCATTTATGTGTCAGCAATTTCAGTGTCTCTTGTTATTTTTTTTCTATTTTCAGTTTATTATTACTCACAAAAAACTCCTGTTTGTACTAGACAAAGACAAGAAGAGGAGTGTGATTTGGGTCACTAATACGCGGTAAACAGGGTTGTTGAAAACTCACGGGCTGAAACGTGTTTAATTACTCAGACAGCAATTAAAATGAGAAATCAACTTGTAGAACTCTTCGCAATGTGACCTTCATGAGGAATATATTGGTGCTGGCATGTGCTGAGATGTTTTTTTCTTTTCTTCTTTCCACTTTTATTCCACATCCCGTTAAAAAAGAAGAAAAGCTTAATCTTTTCTTTCAGCTTTTTTTTTTGCAATTTGCTTTAACCACACTGCCAAGGAATCAAGGAATTATCTCTTTTTGTTCTCTTGTTTTTGTGTGTGTGTTTTCCCCTCCTTATTTATCCCCTATATTCCTTCAGGGAAGATGGGGGAAAAAAAAATCTCGCACTGAAGGCTCCTCAAACAGAACCAAGCAAAACATGACAATAACTCTGTATAATACGATAAGTAGCTTAGCTAACCACTTTGCTGACACACAACCTCTAAACTGGTCCCCCAAATCCGTAGCTTCAACTTCAGGGCTTCTTGTGTCAAATCAAATTCAGGCATTAACAGGCAGAGGTTTGAAATTAAAGCCCCTAAGGTGATGCAAGATTGGGTTTGAAAAATGTCTGCAATTAATGTGTGCAGAAGCATGTGTTTTCCAACTGGCATTTAGTGTTCGTCTTGTAATTCAGTGCAGAGCCTAATTTAATACACTCAGGCTGCCTTTAGTATTGACGTACATGATCTTTGGCTTAACTTTGGGTGCATCGGACTGACAATGGTACTGCTGCTAATCAACACGAGGGCCTGCGTTAGTGTGGATGTGTGAAGGAAGATCAAGAAGTATGAAGAAAGATTATACACATGGTTTACAAACAATTTACTAATCGATACACAGCACAATGCATGCTGCAAGGTGCTTCCACTGTAAAAAAAGTCCAAATCATTCAGCAGTTTCTGATTTTATAGTAAACAAAATTGCAGACATTACCTGTAATATGGTGATTTCCATTTTTTTTACTGAAAATTTACATTTATTAGTAATACAGTGTTGTTCTGCTTTCTTAAAATTTATGAAAAGTTAATTATCAGGAATTAAATATGGAGCTTTTTATATGAACATTTATGTTCATTCTATCAATTTTACATTTTTGCTCATGACTGCATACGCTTGCATGCACTTTTACATTCAACCTCTTTAATGTTGGATACAAATTAGGATGACTTGAGCCCATTAAAATGCATAGTGCATTTTACAAAGATGCACTACTCTCGAAGTTGAATCTTTCGGGCTTGTTGCACACCTCTGTACCCTCACTGGCCCTGCAGTGGTGGAGTTTTTGGGTAATGCTTGGGCTTCATTGTCATTGCTTGGGGACTCCTATATTGTTGCTGTCTTGCTGCTGGAGCTCACCATGCTCTCACGCCTGCTTATAGTTTTGCACTTTCTTAAGATATTTGTCAAAATAAAACTCTTGTGTCAGTTTCCACTTTATCTAGGTTGGATCGTAAAACACAGAAACGCCATGTTTAGTCTTTCAATGCCTCTTGAGGGGCTCTGCAGACTTGTTTGTGAATAAGTGGCTGATATTCTGAATTTCATCTAAATAAACAAGTGGAATCAATAGTGGTGTGTCGTTTATTTGTCTTCCCACATAAGATAATTGTAAGCATCTGTTAAGACTTCATTGTAGGTGTTTGATCATACAAATTGCTTCACTGCAGAACATTTAGGTGTATCGGTTTATTGAAGGTCTTTGATCATCATAATTTATTTAAAAAATCCCCATAATACCAGCATTTTCTGCAAAACATATAATGAAAATTAAATGTACTGTTTTTAGACTTTATTTGGACCAAGATACTGTACTTTAACCTTTTGATTTGGCAGCCGCTGCTGTCATTTATCAATGTTTTCGGTGAACTACCCTGGCTGCCCCAGCAACATCCCATGCCAAGTAAAAGTCTCATCGAAATGAATAAGAAGTCAGGCTGTAAAATGTATTGTATACTTACAGTGTAAGATTATAATAGATCGAGTTGGATGAAACAAGAGCAATTGTTGAAGAAATTGAGGGTGGCAGGAAGTTAAAGCTGTACCAATCAATATGTTTAAATCAATGAAAGGACTCAACCTCAATGACAATCCAACAGAGAACTACAATGCCTATACAAGTATTCAAACCCTCATTTCTCCCATTTCATTGCTTTTCAACATTGAATCATGGTCTATATATGTTTTTTTTTTACAAGAATTTACAAACAAAGATTCCATTCATTTCAAAGTGAAAGCAGATTTCTACAAAGTAGTGTCAAATAAAAGTACAAAAAATGTCACATAAGTGATTGATTAAGTATTCACCCCCTTAAAGCCACTCACCTAATTCAACACAGGCGTGGCTAATTTGTGCTAGAAGTCACACAGGTAGTGAAATAGAGATCATCAGAGTGCAGTGAATGCATCTCAAGTGCATGTAGTAAAAAGACACCTGTATCTGAAAGGTACAGTCACTTGTGAATCAGCACTTCTAGCTATAACTACACTGTGGAGGCAAAAGAACACTCCAGGCAACTCTGTGAAAAGGTTATTGAAAAGAATAAGTCAGTAGATGGATGCAAAAAAATTTCCAAGTCACTGAAAATCCCTTGGAGTACAGTTAAATCCATCATTAAGAAATGGAAGGAAGATGGCACATACTGTATGTCGATCTGCCTAGAGCAGGCCATCCCTTAAAAACTGATTGACTATGCAAAAAAGGGACTAGTAAGTGAGGCCACCAAGACACCTATGACTCCTCTGAAGGAGCTACAAGCTTCAGTGGCTGAGACTTAAGAAACTGTGCATACAACAATTGCTGCCTGGGTTTTTTAAAAGCTTTATGTGAGATTGGCAAGAGAAAGCAATTTTAAAAAATGCTCATAATAAATCTTAGCAACAGTTTGCCAGAAGACGTGGGAGGCTCTGAAGTCAACTGGAAGAAGGTTCCTTGGTCTGATGAGACCCAAATGGGGCTTTTTGGCCATTAGACTAGACGCTATGTTTGGCAGACACAAAACACTGCACATCAACACAAACACAACATCCTTATTGTGAAGCATGGTGGTGGCAGCATCATGACGTAGGGGTGCCTCGTTTTCACCTCTTAGTTCTGATTTTTCAACCTGCAACTTCATCTTCAGCTTAGTCTCACCGCTCTTATCAGCACGCTGCTGTTTTCAGCAAATGCTGTGATAAACCTACTGTATGCAATCTTCCCAGCACAAGGTTAGCAAGTAGCTGGTGAACATAGCATTTTGCAACTACGGAGACGAATCCTTCCCTGAGTAGCCAAAGATCAAAGCAGAGCTTGAGGGAGTGTGGATATTCATCTTGCTTTGTGTCTGCTGGATGTATAATAGTTTGTTGACATTTGCTAATATTAGTGTACTAAAAAAAACGACAGACACATTCACATGCGTAAACATATTCACATGCACTGGAGTACAAAATACATCATTTTACCTTAATTATGTAAATTATGCAATATGCAATAAATTAAAACAATACAAAGGTAAACCTGAACTTGTTCACTAATAGGGAAAATTATTCCACCTAATTAAAGAAAAATGGGATCACCTTGACAAATGCTATTCTGGATTCATAAACCATAGGCGTCATTATGATAATGGTATACAAAATGCTGTGATTCTCAACCCCGCTGCTTTTGAATTTGCTGATTTGATTGAGGCACCACGGCTCATTTCTAAATTACTGCCACAATGTTAGCATTCATTTCCTCCATGGGAGTCCAATCCAGCCGTCCATGAAGTCAACAGGCGCTGATTGGACTGGGGCACAGTGCGAGGCAGAGGACAAGATGTGAGCGCGGCACTGGCCCAGCCACCGAAGAATTCAGCGGCTTCTAAAAAAAAGCAAATTGCCTGAATCAGACCATGACCACACTATGCGGATAATTCATTTACCAGCCGTTGTAGTGAGAATAGGGAACACAGAGCACTGAGAAAAGGTGTAATTACAACTAATATGACATATAATGGGGAACTTTTAGAGGGGAAAATTTCTACATTGGATGAAACTTTCATGATACATTTCAAAAAGGAAAGATTTTGCAGCATTGCTCTATTATTTGTCCATGGCCATTGTTACTAGTTAGTTTGCAGAAGACAGCTTAACATGGATCAACACTGTGTGCATGTGAAGCCATATTTTTTTTGGCTCATACAATCTGATGCACTGCTAGCAAATAGCCTGCAGAATGTGGATTAATTCTGCTACTGTGTAATGTACTACTGTGCATTAAAGCACAATACATACATATTACAAGATAACTTGGTGTGCTTTCTCTTGTTTGAATGCTAATGTTCTAAACTATCAGAAAATTTCATCTTTTACTTGAGCAATTCTTCAAATAGGGTATAGTCAAAGGCAGAGGTTTCTGCTTCTCTCCCCAGGCACTGGTGAGCGCTGCAGCTATATTCAGGTTTCTACAATCCTCAGCCTCGTCTTATCATCACTTATTTAGCGTGTCAATATTCAGTCAATATGCGATCACACAGTGCATACATTGTCATCGACATATGTTAGATATATGCAAACACATAAATTAGTGATCTGAGTCCGTGCAGCAGTGAAGAAACGGGTAATTCAGCCTTGTTGCTAGGTAGCAGTCAAGAATTAGTAAATACCAATTTTTATTCTTCAGCAGTGACAAAAAGCAAACATGTTTTCTATTGCTGTTGAGCAAGGGGGAATTATGTTGAACAGCAAATGTCAGTACCAGCGCAAGACATAATAAGGCAATGATGTGGAGTAATAACTTAATAGTAATAACTTGGTCTGGAATTATTAGACCAGCATCCTAAGAATTCTGTCTATAAAATTTTGGATTCTGCACACAATTACACATCACGTGTAATTCCTGTGTTCATGTTTCACGTAGCAGCTGGAGGTTTACACAGTAGAAAGGGTGCAAAAGCATTTTTACAAAACTTGAATGCAGCTTACTAGCAAGTGTTGCAATATCAATATTGTTTTACAATATCTAAGCACAGACATGCATTTTTCAAATGTTGGCAAAGAAAGCACACCGGTGTTTTGCAAATACTCTAATGTAAATGTTCCAGCTGGTGATAGGGTTGCTTTAACCGCGCACGGTTTGTGAAATGAGATTGCTCTCGAGAAGAAAACCAACCCAATTAGCTGAAGTACCTCAAAGCAACATGTTTTGACAAAGCCCAACAGTGTTCATAGTAATTATGATTGGAACAAAAAAGGACATCAGGTGACAGTGTCGAGTGACAAAATCTGATATAAGCAGGAGGTTGGGGTGGATGGATGGGCCAGCAAAACACTGGACATAGTATTACATAACTGTTCTCATTACCCAGAAATCAAATACAGCTGTTTTGTCAAAGTCAGTGGTGAGTTTTTGTAGTTTACAAGCTATAAGGAGGTCAATGTGCTGTGGCAGTGGAATACAGGATTTTTTAGCCAGGAGACTGGGGTTCTTGTCCAATGTGTTGACCATCCTTTCTTCCTCTTGGTTTTATTTTGTCACCTGAATTTTCATTTCCTCTCATTGTTTAATTTAATTTAGCAAGGGTTAAAGCACACCCTGTTACAACAATAGCCCCTTGACGTCTGAATTTATTTACAATTATTTGAAAAATTATTATTTGTGTTTTTTGATTTCAAGTTGATGTTAAATTAAGTGGAGATTGTTAATTTGTCTACAGCACATATAATAGATATAAAAGTGTAATGCAAAAGACATTAATGGTAATTTTTTTTTACTGATGCCACAAATGCTATTCAAACCGGTCCTAAGAGAAACGAGTGCTTGCAAAAGGTTCCTAGGTATGTATTGAATATGCACGAATCAGCATTGGGGGAATGCATACGCTATCTCAGCTGCAGCGGTATATCGCAAATTTGCGACAACTGGCGTTAAGGGGTTAAATGCAAGTTACAAGGTAAACTTCTCGAAACAACCGAGAGTGAAAACACCAGCAGAGAACATCTGGCTGCTGTCTCATGGCATCTATTTCTGACATTTTGGAAATTCGATGGGTCTATTGGACTACCTTGTAGATTGAAAAATGACACAGAAGGGCACCAGTGTGTTAAAATGTCACACCAAGGGATTGTGAAAAAAACTGCAGTACATGACATATTGGAATTGAGACTGGGCTTCTATTTCCATGGCTGCCTCAGTGTTCACTAACGCAACTATAACAATGCAAGACCCATAAACTGAAATAGTCCCTTTAAGCCAAAACCCTGATCTTATTAAAGGGTGTCAGGTCAAAAAACTCTCCTACATGTCACTCTAAAAAACAGGTTTAACTGTACTCATTCAGAACATAAAGTCGTGTAAGACGAAGCGATTGACATTTTTAAATGGTTTTGACATTTCAGTGAAGATGCAAGCATTTGGCAAACAATTCAACAATGGTGGTGTGTGATGTGTTTATTAGAAGTTAAAGCTTCCAGTGCTAAGCAAAAGACATGATCAAATCTAACAGGGGCTATGTTATAGCTATACTGTAGCAAAATACTTTCTGCAAATTGTGATGTTGTGTCTTCAAATGTTGCTCTCACTTAAAGATGACCAATTTAAACAAAAATAACCAACATGCTGCCACTGACGTAGCAGGATATTGGAAATTCTGTTCTAAGGCAACCTACAAAGCTTAACAAACTGTTAGAGTTGGTGTTGTGGAACTTCGTTGATCATTCAGTTGACAATTTCAAATATATAAACATTAGTTTGGAAAAATATTCACTCGATAGCACGCTTATCATCCAGTTCAGGGACAACAAAGTGATGAGGGAACAGAAGAGGGCAGAGTTCTTCTAATTGACTTCGTCTCCACGGCTAATAAGGTAAGAGAAGACAGCAACAGGTACTGGTGACGCTGGTGGCCACAGTATATCCAGTGTTATGTCTGCTTCACAGGAGGTCATCATGGGCAAATGAACGCTTGTACAGCAAAGATTGCTTTTTGGAAACTGCAAAGCTCACATCCTCTATTTCACTCTATTTCTGTTTCAGCCAATAATCTACAAGTTTCAAGCAACGGCTTTGTGCTGCAATGGCCCATGACAGTGTTTTTTTGCGTGTCGTTAAGCCTGGCAAATTTCTTTAACAGCAATGCAAATTGATTTTACTTGAACAGTATTATTGTCAATCCATAGTAAATTGCGTTGATTCTGTTAGATGATCTACACACAAGTACAAAACAGTGCAGTGAAGTGCTTCTTAAACTGAGATTTTCAAACTATTACAGTTGCATTAGAAATGCACACAGCTTGTGCAATGCATTGTCAGGACTACACTACACTGAGTTTGCTTGCTGTGACAAAGATTGTGGATTATAATATGTGACTGCGCAACTTGTATTACATCTAAAATTGAAGGGGTAACGCAGCGACAGGCACATGCAGGGATAAGAGAGAACTTAAAATCCAGTCTCCTTGTTGTTTCTGTGCAATGAGTCTCACTACATCAGTGGCAATCAAGGTCCAAAAAATCTGCACATAAATTTGCCTTCAGATGTGTTTCAGTGGCCACACAAACATCCACTGAGTTGCATCTGGTAGAAATCTGTCCCGGGGAGCGAACATGCTGAGTCCATCCGCCGCTCCTCATAGTTATCAGGAGGAAAATCACAGACTTCCGACCGCAAAAGAGACACAATGAGACCAACAGTGAAAACAAATTGGTACTCTGGGGAGCTCTGATACGTCCCTTTTGTTACCCGGTTTGGTGAGGACGACATAATAAAATACTTCGCCTACAGCAGTAGAGGTTAGTGTGTACGTACGTGTGCGAGAAGCATAAACAGCCGGACGCCCATCACTATGCCTGTTTATATTGAGCAGCTCAGCATGGTGTCTCCATGCATAGTTCTGCCTATTGTATGCTTAAAACATGCAAAGGTCAGCCTGAAGTGCATGATGATAACGTAAATTCTCATGTTGACAATGTGTACAACAAAAGTAGAGCCTCTTGGTTATTTTCCCTGGTGATTTCAGGAGATGTTGTCAACTGGCATTCATTTTGCCCTGGGGACACTGAATACTATTATACAGGGTATGGTATGTTAAAATACACAGACGGATTTCCTGCATTCATTGTTGCCCATTCGAAATAACAATGTTTCTTTTTTTTTTTTTGGTTATATAGCAAAGCCTCTGACTGCTTTTTGTGAAGTTAACAACCCAACAGAGGAGACATATCACTGTACATTTCAGGGCAGTGCAACACTAACATGACTCTGAACCCTCAAAATCTGCAAAGTGACCATGTTATCTTTAGGAAAAATCCCTGAAATCACTCCATTTATTAGAGCCAGATACCATAAACACAGAAAGAATCAGATTGGATTTTCAGATTTGCGACTTCGCCTGGAACCACGAATCTGTGTGATGCCTGGGTTCATTGGAAAATTAACCAAATATTTCATCAAAATTACCCTGTTCTGCAGATCTAATTTAAAAATCTGCCAAAAATAAAACATTTGCTTTAACCAGATCCTGTAAAAACTGGAAAAATTCCACACTCCCTTGCACAGCTGTGAAGCTTTTAGTGACCCAGCTGCAGCCAACAATCATGATAAAAAAAATGGAGGGAGTTTTTGGCTAAACTCGACTGAACTGCAGGCAGTGTTTACACACAACAAATAGGACATAAGTAAGAACATAAATCCAAAATATAAGTAGGTAAATATTTATAGTATGCAGAGTTGCCATTGTTTTCCTGGACTGGTACCACTGTAGACACTTGAAGTTGAACTTTCTTCATTTTTATAATTTATGGCATTATAACATATGCTGCACTAAAAGACATTTGGACTTCTCTCTACTTCTAGCCACAGCTGTGCTGTTTCCATAGACGTGCAGAGCATTATATTACAGTGAAATATGAGCCCACAGTGTGCAAAAAATATGACAGGAGTAAAAAATGCCCAGAAACTGCTTGGGGGGGTCAGATTTAATGTATGATTAAAAACGACTATAGAGGCTGAAATGGATCCCAGAACTGGGACCCTGGGAACTGGGATTACATTTACTATGTCATGTTGTCAAAGCTTCCAAAATCTTAACAACATAAAATAGTTTAATAATAAATCATCTGAGGCCACACATTATTAGCCTATAAGGCAAATTATTGGATGCCCAAAAGCTATAAAAGATTCACAAAAGCCTAAATAACTTTATTGCTGTTTTACATAAAGATAACACCTGCTATGAATACAAACTCTCCATGACCTTATTTTAATAAACCATGTACACACTGGAAATCTGTTGAATAACCTGCTAAGTTTACAAAAGGTACGGGTCTGCTGATAAAAGTTGCTTTTTATGCATAGGGACTTTTAATTTAGCCGGTAGTTAATGTATGGTAATATATGACGGGCTTCCACATGAGGACAGATGCTGCGTTGCTCCAGTCATACACTGACACCCGCAACCTCCATCTTTCTTTTATTGCCTCATTTGCATATCAAGGCCTTCCATGCAACTGCTTTCTGTGTGTATAACAACACAGGATATGAGAGAGACTGGTATGCTAGTGACCTTGAACTATATCAATGACAAACTGACAGAAGTAGGAGAGACTTCACAAGGTGTTTTTGTACTTATGTGGACTTGACAAAATGGATGTTTGACTTAGAGAGGCTATTTGCAGCACATTAGCAGTGTGCTTTTGCATGTGGTGCAGGGGGTTGTTCTTTCCTAGTGGTCTTTGCTGCTTTTAAGATGTCCTGCTAATGAGGATGAGGATGCATAATAAGGTAAAGATGCCCCTTTTTTCAATGTATTTGTGAATAGCACAAACCCACACAATGGCATACAAATCCTTCACTGCAAATAAGTCCTGCAATCAAAAACATACAAGGTGTATCAGCTTATTATATTTTAGGCAGATCTAAAGTGAAAGTACTAACTTTGCAGTGAAGTGTCTCCATTGACTGCTATATTATTATGCTTTTTATCTCATTTTTTTAGTCCTGAATGTCTAAGAAGCATTTTACTGTTGTAGCTGGTTGAGTGGGAGCCTGTTTGAACTATGCTTTATACAGCTGGGTAGATTAGTCCAGTGGTTCCACAGCTACAGGTCTAGGCCTCTAAAAGGGTCATAAGAGAAAGCTTTGGGGTCTTAAGATGATTAATGGTAGAGGAAAGAAGTTGTGATGCAGAAATGTAAATACATTTGGTAAAATTCTCTCTACTTTCCACTTTTCTACAGCTGTTGTGGTGAAATATCATATAATCTTTTTGTGTCATGGATGCTTAAATTACACAATCCTAGAAGTTTAGAGCAGAATTTGCTCTCTTACACATATCTTGAATGTAAAAACGGGCTTCCGTTACAAAATGTATATGTGTCATGGTCTTTGACTCATTGTAGTTGTGTTTCACTTTGCTTGTGTCTCTAGTTGCTGTGTTTCCCTTTGTCTCTGTTTCCCTCTACTTTAAATACAGTCATTAGTTTGCTCTGTGTCTAGTGACTCAGTCTCCCCACTTAGTCCTCTCTGTATATACACAGATCAGGGAAAACATTATAACCACCTGCATAATATTGTGTTGGTCTCACTTAAGTGCTCAAAAAGGAACCAGGATGTTGGCACTGGATCCTTTGGGTGCTCTGGCTTGTGTGGTGGGTCCTCTGTCGATCAAACTTGTTCCACTGCATCCTATTGATGTTTGATCACAATGGGGTGTAGGAAGTTTGGAGGTCACATCAACATGTTGGACCATTGTCATGTTCCTCAACATGTTCCTGATTGTTTGATGTTTTTTCCATGTGGTGGGGTGCATTTTCCTTCAGGGGTAGGCCAGTGACATTTGGGATTTCCATTTGCATGAAGGAGTGTGCTTGTTGTGGGACGATGTTTATTTGGGTGTCTAAGTCTCATCAACATGGATGGCAAAATCTGAGGCTTTCAAGCAGAACACCACATAGTAGCAATATGATCGATGTTATTCACTTCACCTGTCAGTGGTTTTAATGTTGTGGGTGATCGTTGTATAATCCGTATCTTCCCCTGTCTTGTGTGAGTTTGTTCTATTTGCTACCCTCCTGTTTGACCTCCTGGTAATCTGCCAAAGTTCTTCCCCGTGGTCATCATTTGCCTGCGGTTTGTGCATTTAGTTTTTTTTTTAACCTTTCATGTTTCTTTACGTCATGCTTTTGTTACATTTTTGGATTTTTGGTTAGTCTTTGCCAGCTCGCCATGCTTCTGATGTACCTGAACATTAAGCTTTTTAATTGAAACTCGCCTTTTGTGTTTTAATACCTGCTTGTGGTGTCTGCATTTGGGTCCTTTTCCAAACATCCTCTCTTCTTTGTGGTGCCAAAATAACTCTGTCTAGTCAAGGTGTGGAACTTTCGGGGTGCCCTGTGGTGTCTAGCATGTGATGTTGGCAGCAAATTCTTTGACCCCTTGCAGAGTCTGGCATCCGAGGATCGGGCTTGTTCTGGTGCATTTAACAGATGCTAAATTGGACTGAAGCCTGAGGGGTTTGGAGGGCAGGTCAACACCTTTTGATTCTTCACAAAACCCTTTGACAGTTCTGCAGGGCGTTTGTTCTGTAACAATGTTAAAGCGGGAGGTATGTGTCAAGGTAACGGTCTCATGATTGCCAGGACCCAAGGTTTCCCAGCAGAACATTTGTTTGTACCACAACTAAGGCCGGCAGTTGGGAGAAGACTCTTCCACGGAAAGTGATCCATGTCTGATTTATCTTTATTATTTTTATCCCTGCAATGTTTACTTCATAGTTGCAACACGGCTAATCCTTTTATGAATCTCTCACTTCATTTCACAGAACAGACTGTTTTGCACAGGTTTCAATTTAAGAAACAGAAGTCATCAAAAATGTAGCTCCAGGGGATCGTGGTTATCGACTGTTAACCACTTGCCAGGCAAAGTTCAGTTTCAGGTGATGAATAATCCCAGTGTTGGCATGAGATGTGGTGAAATTTAAAAAAAAGGAGGAGAAACCACGAGCCTAAATTGTACGCTGTGGAAGGAAAGACCTTGAGAACAAAAAAAGAGAGAGAGAGAGTCTGCTTCTTATTGCTGACTGTTAATCAAAACACATTACAGATACAAGCTGGAGGAAGGTACCCTCATCTCAGCACAGATCAAGGTCGATGTAGGGTCTTTCTTTTTGCCTCTTTCATCCAGCAAGTGCAGTACAGCTTGATATGAATATCCATGCCCTTGACGGCACCCCTGCTGTGTCAAGGTTGATAATACGGCTGTGGTTATATTCAAATAACACATTTGGTGTATATTTACACTGATTAAAGCTGATTAGAGTAAAGCATGGTTGAAATTGTTCATTTTGAGTGTAGGATGGTGAAAAAAATTGCATAAATACTAAAAATTCTCAGTGTGTTAGTGTGGTTAGATTCAGCAACTAGCATAAGTGCAAAGTAGGGTTGAAGCTAAATGGGAACACCAGAGTTTAGAAGGTGTGTGTTTATTACATTTCATCCTAAGGGAACGACAAACCACTTCAACAAATTTCCTGGCAATCCATCCTATCTTTTTCAGATTTTTTTAGGCTAGTGTTGCTACAATGCAGTGAAAAGTGAAACTAAAACAGATAAATCTACCTTCTAGTCAGACAGAATGGACACAAGAGACGCTGTGTGTCAAGGCACACTGAGGTTTGAGTGCGAGCGCTTTGAACTTGTCCTAATGCGGCTGCTGTTCGGGATCAGGGTGACATGGCCAGCAGATTGAGGCAGGTGATGCTACATTATCAGAGTGATAAGTGAGGGGAAAATAACAGCTGATGGATGGAGGAGAAAATAAAGAGACCCTTTAGGCCTGGTTGAATATATTGCGGCTGTAATTACCACCAATATCTGTCAATGGCTCATTCAACGTTTGTCACAGGTTCAGGGCGTTACTTAACCTTGCTAAGCCTAAGTAGAATGAGAGTGAAAATGATAATCGAGTGGTCATTACAGATGAGGATCTTGTGTTAATAGGTGCTAAATGATCATCTAGGAGGGAATAAATGACTCTGAATGGCTGAGTGGGAGATGGTGGACGGAGGATATAGTATCATTATTACTGGATAGTATCGTTGCTATTGACATTTCCAGAATTAAACTTATGAGCAGCTGTAAGGAGGAGACCCTCCACGCTGGCAAATCAATAAAGCAGTGGCTTTTTAATTAGTAAGCAAAATTAAAATGCAAAACCAGTGGATGGTTTGGATGTTGAAATCACAAAGAGGCAGATGAAAAGTCACCCTGCCTTTCCTCCACAATGTATTTATTTCTGCCATTTAAAACTCAGTCTGTATTTCAGCTTTGGAACCACTTTGTTACCATTAAACCTCAGGTTTGTCCTTCCTTTCAGCTCTCACCTTGTCCTACTTTGTCACCTCTTGAGTCTATCAGAGAATTGTTCTCTTGGCTGCTTTTTACCCATAACAATTGATGTAAAACACAAAAAGGAAACATGCCACATGAAGTGGTAAAGCCCCAGCTGATGAGGATATGGAAATACATGCTAATGCATCACACAGTATTTTGCAGAAGAGGTGTGTGTTGAAAGGTGACACATAAAATAGAAACTGCTGGAATGTTTTGTATTCTTAATGGTTTCTAATAAGCAGCACCAACCATGTCCTCGTTTGCTCTTCGTCAATAGTTACTTATAGTGTTTGCAGATATGTAGATGTTTGCAGATGTGTACGTGGCATCACACATTCAATGAGTTCACGTCTCTGCAGAAGAAGTTTGGAAAAGTGAGATGTGTGAGTTGAAGTGGTGGCGGGTGACCGCTGGAAAGCTGTCAGGCAGAGATACTTTCAAGTGAGAGGAGCAGGTGCATGTCAGCACTCTGGAAACAACAGGGAGTTAGTAATTGTAGTTTGACCTGTTGATTTGACCCGTTTAGCAACACAGTCAGCAAATGGAGCTGACACAGCGGCTGTGACGGAGTCAATACTTCGGTCGACTTGTCTGAGTCTGAAAAATCCGACAAACAGCCAGGACACACTTGTTTTTAGTTGCTTTTTTTTTTTTTTTTTACTTACACTTCAGAGGGATAACATTATCTGTGATGTCCATAGCAAATGAATATCCCAAAGTGCACTGAATAATCCATAGAACAAAGTTGCTCATTATAACTCCAGAACTTGCTGTGGATGTCTTAAAGTGTTTTTCAGCATCAAAGTTACCCAGTAAAGCCTGCTTATTTTGCAAACAGAAACTACTAATAGCTAATTTGGCTCACTTTTAATGGTGTCATTTTGCTAAAATGCAAACAATTACAGGTTCTGTTGCTCCAAAACATAAAGGCTCAGACTCTGAAAATTGCTTATCTACAGCAACACTAGGCTATGAATGCAGTTTTTAAAGAATACTGCCAAAAAGGTTTTCATTTTCTCTAAAAGGCTGTCTTGAAAACCTCCATCAACTGCAATAGCTCTGACACAGCCTAATACAATACAATGTGGTGTAAATAATAAGTTCTTTTTAGTAGAACAAGCACTGATCAGCCGAGACAGCTTGACAGTGATGTGTTCACCCCTATACATGTCAAATTCAGAGATCACAGAATTCACTGCGGTAACAGAATTTCAGCAGATATAATCTCAGTCGCACGGTGACTCACGAGTGATAATAGAAGACAACAGGGGCATTAAGACTCGCTGCTCGTTAAAATAGCTTGCAAAAGTGAGAGGAGGTTTGGATGAAAGCTTATTGCAGTCATTAAAGCTGACTGATACCTGTGTAGGAAGCTGACATCAAAATGCAATCCAGACATCACACGCTGGGTTGTATCTCTGTGTTCCTGAAGGCTCAAAAAAGGAGTATAAACAAAGTTCAACCCATGAATAAGTAAAAATGAATGTTTTGATAAGAGGATTTTGCATTCAAGTGAAGCTGGGTTTTACCGTGGCAATGCAGAGGTACAGCGTCAGCTGGGAATAAAATGGCTGCAGTGGTAACACACACACTCACACACACATAGTCATTTTGTTGACTCAATGTCCAGGACCTGTAAATGAAAGAACAGAAGAGCAACAGAGCAACAGAATGATAATTCTTGCTGAGTCTTTATTCTATTCCCCCTTTACTGTCTCTCTTAATCATTCACATTCCCCATTCATCTTCTTTTCTTGAAGAAACAAATCTGAAAGCTTGAGAACCACTGGCTGCAAATAAAGATGGATGAACCCTTTCAGATGTCAACCTGCTTCCTGAAGAGCAGTTCTGAAGCTCAGTGTCGAGGCTCTGGCCATCGCCAACATGGCAGTACCTGATTCCCCATAAGTCCAGGCTAATCCAAAAATGAGAAAATAGATAGGGAAACAGATAGAATCCACTTAGGCAGGCCATGCAAACATCTCTGGGCATCGACTGTCCTGTGATGTCCTCAGTTATACATAATTTTAAGCCTTTATACAACTGAATCAGGTTAGATACATACAAATTCAGCCTCTGCACTGTTGATGTGAACAGGCAAATTACCTATAGAGACCAAAACTGTTTTTGTACCAGTCTGTAAACACTTTCATTTCTACGGTAAAGTTGGCCATTTGAACATGAGGATCTATGGGGACTAATTAACTTTTGTAGCCAGCATCTAGTGGCCATGCAAGGAACTACACTTTTTGACACTTTGTGTTCATTTTTAAGCCTTGGAGCTTGCTACTTGTGGTGACCTGACATTACCTCCAAGGTCACAGTTAGCATTTCATGACTAATATTGACAGGGGATAGATTAAACAAAGCCCTGATCTGGAGTGACATATACTGGTCTGAAAGCAAGGACACAGCCTCGTTTTCATGACAGATAATAAGCAAGTTAACCAAATATGTAAACTACTGTATTGTACGAGTGACAACCCAAAGGTGAGTGCTACAGCCTCTCACGAATTATGGATAACTTTAAGCCTAAATACAATTTAAACAGGTGGGATACATAAGCATTTATCCTCCTTACAGTAGTTATGAACAGGGAAATTAGCTATAGAGACCAAAAGTGTTTTTGTACTACACTATAAACATTGTTATTTCTGCTGTAAAGGTGGCCATTTTAACATGGGGGTCTATGGGGATTGACTCCTCTTTGAAGCCAGTCTTCAGAGGTCATGCAAGGAACTACAGTTTTTGATACTTAGTGTTGATTTTTCATTCCTGGAGATCCACAGTTGGTATTTCATTACTATTATTGTGCAGAAGATAGATTTAATAAAGCCCAACTCTGTAGTGACACATCAAGGACAATGCTTAATTTTTATGGCAAATAATAAGCAAGATGACCAAACAAGCAAACAATCACATTGTACTACTAAGAGGCTAAAGATTAGTGGAACATTCATCCATCCATCCATTATCTATACACCGCTTAATCTTCTGTAGGGTTGTGGGGGGACTGGAGCCTATCCCAGTCGACTCAGGGCAAAGGCAGGGGACACCCTGGACAGGTCGCCAGCCTATCGCAGGGCATTAGAGAACAGCTTGTTCCTAATTATGCACAAGATTAAGCTTTAATACAATTAAAATTTGTGAAATATATAAAAACCCCCCCTCTGTACAGTTGACATGACCAGCGAAATTAGCCATGGAGGCCAAAGCTGTTTCATTACAAGGCTGTAAACTTGTTATTTCAGCTATAAGGTTGGCCATTTTAACATGGGGATCTATGGGGACTGACTCGCTTTTGGAGCCTGCCTCTAGTGGCCATACATGGAACTGCAGTTTTGACAAGAAATTGCTTCAGCCCGCAGTCAGCACTTCATTACTATTATTATGCGGGATATATATATGTTGATGATGATATTTACATGTTGGTCTGAAATCAAGGACAAAGTGTTCATGGTAGATCGTCAGAAAGTGAACCAAACAATGGCATCATACAAGCAACAGGCTGAAGATTAGAGGAACAGCTTATCAGTGTTTAATCCAGCGCTTACACTTTTAGTCTAGGCAGTACTTTCAAATTGCATCGCACTATTGAACCCCATTTTCATCACCTTGAGAAAAGCTGCCATTACTTACGCTCACTTTACACTGGGAACGCCCTTTAATGGTTCATACATATTACTCACTGCAGTCTGTGTTGTAGAGCACTGTTATTAACATATTCTATGGTATGCAGTTGCAGCTACTGACACTGTGAAGCTTATCTCTATATTCACCAAACGCACAGCTTTCAGCAGCTAATGGGCTAATGGGTGTTCTCCACGGTTCTTAGTTAAAGGAACCTTTTAGACAATGAACCAGTTCTCTTTCAGTATTCAGAGCTGTTAAAAGCCATTTTTGAAAAAATGTTTGGGCAGAGTCACCATCTCTTAAAATGTCAAATTATTCCTATGAGCGAGGTCGACTAAGATGCAAAAATGCAAAGATATACATAACATTCACACATCACGCTAACACTTGTAATAAATGGGTTTCACAGCCTCTTTCACTAGCGATTACACAGCCTTCCAGTGAACACACAGTCTGCAAAACAGCAGTGTGGGAATTTTCAGTAACGGCTTTATTAAATTAGTGCAAAAGACAGACATAACTTATTCAAAATGTCATCTTTTTCTTGAAGGTGGTCTTCCAAACGAACCCACACACGCTAAGTTCTTTAGATGAGTGCAAGAGAAAAAAGCGAGACTATCCACCAAAACCACGGCCTTTTTTTTTTTTGTTTTCTTCTTACACGTCTTCTTGGGACTCGAAGTGAGAGATGAAGAGAGAAACGAGGGGGGCGGGGGGGAGAGGGCAGAACTGACGGGAGACATAATCGAAACCTAAACACAAATGCAGTCATCAAAACAAGACTCCTCATTCTGCAATTAATCACATATTTAAAAAATAATAATCATAAAAAAAACAAAACAAAAGATGTTACAATAAAATAGTCAACACATCAATAGCATTAGAAATAGTTCCTAAAATTCACAGGGGAAAAAAAAAATCCTATTTTTTTTTTCATTTACTCACTTTGTGGGTGACCAAAGAACTTGCAATCAAAGTACATAAGTTAATCAATACTGTATATTTATACAATGGTAAAAAATAAAATATTTATATAATAGTACTTTTTTTTAAGGTTTACACCGTTACTATAAAGATATACTGTTTTCCACTCCATGACAACTAATGCAATAAAAACAGAAGCAAATCGAAGAAACGACTCCAGAGAGTTTCTGACTTTGAAGGCTTATGGCTACCACCTTGTCCTAAAAGACCACAACCACTGCAGACAAAGGAAACGGGCTTTTGTTCTCGCCGCTTAAAGAGGGGAAACAAGATCAAACACAGTCTGCGACGGGAAAAGAAGAAAAGGAACACATCAAAAAGTCAATGCTCTTCCCCCTCGACCAGGACAGTAGCTCAGCCTTTGCAGTGTTCTCTGGCCCGGTGAGAGACAGAGAGAGGTCAATAGATAGACGAAAAGGAGGGGAGACGGGGGGGCAGGTAGATAGTGGGGGTGATGTCTATGCATGGGCAGGGCGAGGGAGTAAAGAAACAAGAGGTAGCTATGAGAGGAAAAACAAGGCAATAGGGGGAAATAGAAAAGCTGGAGGATGGAGCGAGAGGTTTCTGGGAGGAGGGGGGAAGACTGTAGGTTTAAGGTGTGGTTCAATATGAATTAGATTTCTAGCTTTCGTTTTGTTACAATGTCAATATACATGTTGTTTCAAGTATCTCCTACAGATGTGGCGTATTGCCATGAATGCTGCTAATACCCAGTATTTGCCCGCCAGGGCAATGGTGAGGTTGCCAAAATGGAATACGATGAAAACTGTAAAAAGAGATGAAATAATCAATGGATGGATGAAGTGCAAGAGGGAAGGGAGCGGGGGGCAGGGGTGGGTAGATTCAAGTGGGGAAGGGCGGATGCAACGAGGAAAGGAAGTAAAGATGAAGTGATGAGAGTGGCAGGAGGATAGGTGAGAAGTTAAAAAGAAAAGAAACGCAGAGTGGTGTTGGACAGCAGTTGTGCCTGTGGGGGATTGTGTGTGTTTTCTTGTTTGATTTGTCGCGGTGAGAAGACTTCTTCTCGCTTCTTCTTCTTCTTCTTTTTTTCTTCTCTCCTAAGCCTGGGTTGCATGGGGGAGATAAGTCGTTGCTTTTCAGTGTTGCAAAAAAGGGCTACGGGAGGGTTTCAGCAGAATCTACAGGCCTGGTGGGAGAAGAAGAAGAAGATGAAAGAGAAAGGGAAGGAGAGATGAAGGGGAGGGAGGAAAGGAAGAGAGAGAGAGAGGGAAATGTGAGGGGAAGGAAAAGGAGACAAGATGGGAGATACTGTAAAGTCAAGGTCATCACCAAACTGGATCAACTGCAATCAATTACACAGGACAGGTGATGGTATCGCATCATTAAAGATTCAGTAAGGACAGAACAGAGAAGTTATAATTATTCACTCTTAGGCCTCCTTTAAGGCAGCAGGAGCAACTATGTAATTGGCTTTAATGTGAAAGTCCACACTGAGAGCTGTGTCAGCGGGTATCTTCCTCAGTGCTCTGGACAGTTCAATCGATACGGCCGATCGCAAACAACTCTCTCCAAAGTTAGAGCGCCGACAAGTACACCAAGCTTTTGATTTACCGTGCCATGAGGAGATGCTTTCTGGAGAGGATGTGGTTGAGATTAATTGGGTACTGATGTGCACTTGGTTAATACTTAAAAGTTTAGTTGAGCTCAGTTTATGGAACAGAGGACAGAGTATTTCTGTTTCGGCTCACACGAGATTATCTCTGCGGGCACCTCAGGTCGTATGTTAAGTTTGGACTGATCCTGTTTTCCCCTCAGTGATGCAGAGAGTCCAGAAAAAAAAAAAAAAGAAGTGCACAGTGGAGTATGTTCTCTGATAATGTGACAGTTTGTCTCATCCGTCTGGCACAATCGCTTTGAATGAGCCGGGCTGAAATTTGACACGACAAAAAGCCAGCACACACAGTAAATACACACAGCAGGCACATGCACACACACACACACACACACACATGCACACGCTGCGGCATGAAATGTGAGAGCTTATTGATCGCCTCTCTGCCGGCCATCTTCTCCCAGTCTGCTCTCTATTTCTGACGTGTTTGGAGACGGCCGGGTGCTTGACAGAAATCCTCCACACTCCTGTTTTGCCATTTCGCTCATCTTCTCTCCTCTTGTACTCCCCACACCCCCCATCATCTCCTCTTTTTATCTGATACGACTTGATTGTGGTATCGAATGTGTACCGGGCTTTGTCTGCAAAAGTCCTTCAGCTCTACTTTTGGACAAAGCCGGAGTCGGGCAGTCGGACACAAAACTGTAAGAAAATTGCGGTTACTATCCGAAATGTTCCCCGAAAGTTCAGGTAAATGTCACTTAGCTTTTTAGTGAGTAACAGCTGTGAATATGAATGCCAGATTCAATGCACAAGTGCACTCATCTGTACAGAAACTCTCCAGATATCTGTTCTTTATTGAATGAAATGAAACTGAATTAAAGGTTGAAAAACACGAAACTTACTGGTGTAACAATTAACAGCATGTAACAATGTGTGCTAGTTCACAAAGAAGGAATTTCCAGGTTGTTATTGTAAACTTGTGGTAACAAGAAGCTGCTAAGTGGTACAGTTAGAAGTACGTAATAGAATATGGTCAACATATCAAGTCTCGCACTCATAAAATGTTGCTCATAAATTACATCGACTAGTAACTCTTTACTCATCAAAGCTTTAAAACACACTCAATTTTTCATATATGCATACAGGAAACGAAGCGCTAACCACATGTACATAAGATTAACAGTTATATTTAGTTTGGCGCTCACCCCATATGATAACTGATACATTACAGCTGAAGTCCTGTTTACATACTCGATTGAACAGTGTCACAGCAACACATTACACTGTAAAAAGTGCATTTGAGCTGTACTTGAAGTAAAGCACTGCTTCAAATTCATCTCATTTGGCCACTTTGGTGATTGCAGTTTACTTTTATGGATTGAATGAACTTGAAATCACACTTTGTCCTTTAAACTTGTATTCTAGCTTTGGCTGAAGTCTGAAAATTAGGTTTAGTGCTGCATAAAAAGAAGAAAAAAGGACAAAATCAAGTTTTAAATTTTACTTTTTGGCTCAAGCAAAGCCGGAGTCGCTTTGCTTGACCCAAAAAGACTTAAGCAAAGACTTAAGTTGGAAAAATCGTAAAGTTCAAGTTGACTTTCATTAAAATGACGTTGCAGCAATGCAAACAGTTAAAGAATCAAACAACATGAATGCATCTAACTTAAACTGGTAGCATTGATATCACTTGTTCACCTAATTTGGATAAACGTAATTTAATTGTGTGTGAAAAGTTGAACCAATTCATTTCAGACAGTCCAACAATTCTCTTTGTTCGGTTTGCCAAAGCCTTTTTAAAAAATCTATATAGATATTTGTCAGCCTAATTTTAAATGTTTGTCTAAGAATATCCTTGGTTTGGCTCCTCCTCCAGTATTTTCATCAGTTTTAAATCTACTACAAGACGAGTGATCACACGCAGGAAAACCAGTTGTGCATCACATCAGTAGAATTCTCTACCAAAATCAAGTAGAAAGTCTCCATCCTATTCATTTAATAATCTTTTTTTTAAAAAAATGGGCTCATTGAGAACCAACAACGTGGACACTGACGCTGTTGTCTTGAACCTTTAACAAAACTACGCTCATATCATAACTTTGGTCATTTCACTTATGTCTACAAACCAACATGTGCAATATTACTCCTGTACACTACATACAGTAATATGAGCAGCACCTACTCAGGGTATTTATTTCCTTTTACTGTTTTTTATACAAAGTGCTTACTATAATGTGTGCCAGTTTTATTCTTATAATTTATATTTGTGTATTTTTGCTGCTGCTCTTACTTTAAGGCTTTCACTTTTGTTATATGTATATTAAGTCTAGTTTGAGGAACACAGAAGAATTCCGATGTACATGTACTGCAGTGTATCCGTGCAAATGGCAATATACATTAATCAGACATAACATTATGACCACCTGCCTATTATCGTGTGGGTCCCCCTTATGTGCTCTGAACCACTTGGAAGATCCCTCAGGGTGTCCTATGGGGTCTGGAACCAGGACGCTGGGAGTACATCCTTTGGGTACTCTGGCTTGTGCAGTGGGGTCTCTGTCAATCAAACTTGTTCCACTGCATCCTGTTGATGCTTGATCACAATGGGGGAAGTTTGGAGGTCAAATCAACATGTTGGGCCATTGTCATGCTCCTCAAGATGTTCCTGATTGATGTTTTTTCCGTGTGGTGGGGTGCATTTTCCTGCAGGGGTAGGCCAGTGACATTTGGGATTTGCATGAGGGAGTGTGCTTGTTGTGGGACAATGTTGATTTGGGTATTCCAAGTCTCATCAACATAGATGTCAAAATCCAAGGTTTTCCATTAGAACACCACATAGGACCAAAATCAATGTTATTCACTTCACCTGTCAGTGGTTATAATGATGTGGCTGATCGGTGTGTCTGTCTCTGAGTGTGTTATGCTGTGTTTAACTGTATTTTCTGAAAAGGACATGCATTTTATCTGTATTTTACATGCATTTTTTAGAATGTAGGTTGATTTAATTATCGTACTTATTTTGCTGCAATTATTCATCTTGGATGCCGAACAACATTCGGCACAGGGATTGCTGACTGCTCAAGGTATTTGATTAATGTTCATATTCAAACAAATAAATTGAAACTAAAGAACAGGAAGGGCTTTAAGTACTTGGCAAACCTAGTAATGGGTTTAAGAATAGCTGGCTCAACCCATTTTAGGATTGAAAAATAACAGTACATGGAATATTTAGGACTTGAAACCGTACAGTGCGTCTGAAAGCTACAAATTTAATTAGCCTAAAGAAGACCTTCCAGCGTTTATCTTCCGCAACATATGCTCCAACAGTCAAACAGATGACTGTGTTGAAGTACACTGTGAGTACAACACCTCGGTGGTTACTAAGAGGAACGGATCAGGTGTACCATAAGCATTTTTGCCTTACTTAACAGGCTTATCTGTAAGCCTTGCCTTTTACCGCTAATCTAGCAAACATGCATTCAACAAAACGTGGTGTTAAACAACAAATTTGGAGGTGGCAATTTGTCATAGCCAGTGTTTGTTCCCAAAGCGTTCACTGTTGCATTATGCTTCATGTGTCTCGGTGAGTGGGCCGCACTGTTGCTCTTCGCTGTTGTGGTCGCAGGTCTCATGCGCTTTGATGAATCAGTCAGTGTCAGTCAGTTGGACAAACTGATCATGCGTTTTGACTTGCTGACGTGCCAATATGTCTCCTCGGTGTTTTTTTTTCTCGCCTTGATACGCCCCTATCTCTCCGTGACATGAGGCAGCGGTCTATGAGGAATGTGAGCTGTAATTTTCCCAGACATTGTGAAATGAAATGGACTGTGCACTTCAAAAAAAAATTGTGAAGGGATCGAATAGAGGTGGATGTCTAATTGGGGGGGAGGCTGTGAAATGGATTGATTTTCCTTTTTCTGTATTTTATTTTCCCCCCTTTTTCATAATTCCCAAGCCTAAGTGTCTTCTCCTGGATAAAAACTGAGAAAACACGCAAAGGAACTTAAGACTCAGACATTAGTTTTTGCAAATCTAATGAGACCGGCGGCCCTGTTTCACCTCAACTGGAGGAAATTCTCGCCCTCTGGCTAAAAAGAAAAAAAAAAAGTCAAGGCCCTGACATGAAAATGCATTGCAGGAATCAATTCACCTCGACTCCGACACAGACGCCGACTATCAACTCATAGGTCAGGAGCAGATGAAAGGGAGAATTAGATAGGAGGAAGAGTGCGGCGAGAAAAGAGCGGGACGAGCAGAATATAATCACCACACCTTCAGACTGCCTCGATAATGAATGAGTCACTTCATGTTACAGCCGGCGGAATCAACTACAATAACACACTGTGCTCCTACGGAGACTCACAGTGGGAAGTTTTCATAATGACTCTGGCTGCATCACATTTCTTCTTGATGCACACTTCTCGCTGCGGTTTGTTGATCTGTTTAAAACTTATCAAACACGGACACACGCGGATGCTGTAAATACGAGGCATTAGTGTGGCATTTTTCACACCTGGCATAATGTCCTTACATCTGTTCCACATACACACACACACACACACATATATATATACACAAGAGCTCCAGTGTATTTATATACTGTATATATACACCGATCAGCCACAACATTATGAACACTGACAGGTGAAGTGAATAGCACTGATCATATTGGTACTATGTGATGTTCTGCTGGAAAACCTTGGATTTTATCATCTGTGTTGATGAAACTTAGACACCCAAATAAATATTGTCCCACAACAAGCACACTCTCTCAAGCAAATGGAAATCCCAAATGTCACTGGCCTACCCCTGCAGGAAAATGCACCCCACCACATGGAAACAACATCAACCAATCAGGAACATGTTGAGGAACATGACAATGGCCCAAGAGGTTGATTTGGCCTCCAAACTTGCCAGACCCCATTCTGATGCTTGATCACAGGATGCAGTGGAACATGTTTGATTGACAGAGGACCAAGCTGGAGAACCAAAATGATCCACTGCCAGCGTCCTGGTTCCAGACCCCATAGGACACCCTGAGAGGTCCTCTTGTCCATGCCCAATGGTTCAGGGCATTTTTGACCACATAAGAGGGACCAACACCATATTATGTAGGTGGTCATAATGTTATGCCTGATCGGTGTATATATGACTAACCTACTCTCTCACCCTCCTATTGCAATGCTACATGAGAAACAGCTCCTTGTGCCAGAAAAAAGGAACGTTTTTCCACCCTTTTTCAACCCCTTTTCCACTTACAAACACTAGGAAAAAGCACTACACGTTGGCACACATTTCCTCTCTGTATATAAATGACCTAATGGAGTATCACAGCAGTTCACCGATGCTGACTTATCTTTTCCATCTCCACTTATTGTAAGTCTCTGCGGGCAAAAAAAGCGTCAGTTTAATGCGTAAAATGTAAATTTAACAAGCCGCGGGAGGTGAGGAAGAACCAGGACACTGGAGGGAACAGTAGCCCGTCTCCCCAGCCTTTATAATTGCTGAGAGGAGAGGAGGGCGACAGTTGATTAGCCCAGGTATGTCACGGCCGCTCGACGAAAACAGAGGCACTGCAGCATGAAGAGGAAACATTACAGAGGAAGACAGAGAATCAGTCTGGGTAACACTGACTATAATTAAAGTTAATAAGCCTTACCGACCCAGAATTTAATGATCAATGAGTATATATATATATTTCTTCTTTACAAACTGGAAGGATTTATGACTGAATAAGCAACTTGAGACGATTATGAAGTCACATCAGTAAGATCTACATCTCAAAATTGGCTGAATTGTAATAAAAAATACATTTAGGGCATCAAAGCTAATACACATGGGGAAAAAGAGTGAGAGATTTGATTTGTTATCATCTCGTAGGTTGCATTCCTGTGTTTTGACGCCACACTGGGCCTTTAATTTACATCTGGATCACAAACTGTATCCTAAATTTGCTACACTTGGCTGCACTCATGTATTATAATGAAAAACAATTTGCTAACTGCCCAGGTATGGACTCTATTTCTAATGGTATTTAGTCAACGATAGCCGTTCGATAGATTTGTATTCTGTGGCTCACTCTCTGTGTTTCACTGTTAATGATGAAGTCAGATTTAAATCAGATTTGCCTTTACACACCTGCACCATTCTTAAATGACTTCTTTATGGAAACAGTTCAAGTTTTTGTGGCTGTGCTGTAAATACTGGTAGAAAAAAACATTTATCCTCTTTTGTGTTTATGACAAAACAGCGCAAATCAACCAGAAATGTTGTAAGGATTAACATTAATTAGCTAACAGAATCATAAGAATGAGCATTACCTCTACATTCCACAGCATGTAAGTGTCTCTATAAAACATGTACACAATACCAAAGTCTTGGAACTGGAACACCTACAGGTGACACTACCATAACTATTCATAGAAGTCAAGTTGTATTGAAAATCAGCTGTGAGAAGCTTCCTATTCAAGGACTATGAAATCAGTGGAAATCACATAGTTGGGGTTTACATCTGAGTTTGTCTACACTTTCATTTTTTGGCAACGGCAGATTTGGGACCGGAAAAAAAAAAGTCCCCGCGACTGTTTAACAGATGTACCGACGAATGTAGCAACAAATCATTCATAATACATGAGCGGAACATGAGTGCAGTCTGATGCAACAACTTTACACTCATCAACAATTAATGAGGCCTTTAAGCGCGGCTTTGCTGACGATCAACAAATAATTCATGCATCTTTAAAGCAAATACAACTAATTTTCAGGGGCTCCTCCAAACGTTCATTGTGGCGCAGCTGGAGCTCAGCTGGTTATCTGTCTTAAGGAACACATGCACCTCTTCAGATGCTCCAAAGTGTCTTTTAATATCGCAGTTCAAAGATCAAAACCCCTTCACAGCACGATATGAAGGGAGGAACATCCCCCTCCGCTGTACACGTCACTCCACTCTTCAAAGAAAAACTATGAAAAAGTCTTTTTTTTTTTTCTTTTTTTTACAAGAGTAAATAAGCCCCCTAAACATGCTGTCTCTCTAGCTGGGAGGGGATTAGTGTAGAGCCGGGAGAGGGAAGAGGGAAAGTGGCTGTCAGATGAAGCGAGGGATCAGAGAGGTAGAATAGTGTGGACTGAAACCCCCCGGGAGGATGGAGGTAAATTAGTGGCATCTGGGCTGGGAGTTGTGTTGCTGTGTTTAATGGTAAATGCTTTGTTTTTACTCCGCCCTCTCTCTCTCTCTCTCTCTCTCTCTCTCTCTCTCTTTCCTTTACTCGTGGAATTACATTATTGCTCTTGCTGAGGAGTAACAACACGGCGAGAGTTCTCCGCAGTGCATTAGCAACAGACAAATCTGCCTGTAAATCCTGGAAGGGGGAAAGAGATTTTTTTTTTAGCATGCAGTTAGAGCCTTCAGACTTTTCCTAAATTGTGCACATGCAGGGTAAATTGGGATGAAATGGGGTGTGTGTGTGCAGAAGAAGAGGTAGAAATAAGGGTGACAGCATCAACATCCAGCCTCCCTACCCCACCTTGGAGGTTTTCACTCTATCACTTTATTTCATGTAAGCACAAATTCGGCCAAAAGCTATTAATCTCTAAAGTCCAGCGATGTCCACACCTCCTACATGTGTAAAATACGCTTTATTTACATACCGCCCATGTTGGCAAACTTACCGCCTCCAGCCTCAACTTTGAATTTGTATTTGGAGGAACTGCTGCAGGGAGATAGTGCAGAGCCAATCAGTTCGCATGTGGACTGATAGGGGGCAGTGTGGTCATCTGTGTTGGTTTGCCACCTGTGTGCTTGCACTGCTATCCAAAGCATTCCTCTTTGCAATTACTTTGGAAAAAATTTAAATCCTCCTTATGAGTAGGTGTCCTTTTCTTTTTTTTTATTGTGTGCATCCGCAGCTTATGGAAACACATATTGACTGTGCTCCGTTTGCCCAATTAAAAAGTCTTATCTCAGGTGAACAAAGGGAGATTTAACACCAAAGATCTGAATGTGTGTTCACAATTCCCATCTACAAGACTGGAGTATAATGCAACAGTAATTGTTCCCTTCCTTATGGTAATCTCCGTGCTTGCGTGTATATATACTATACGTGTGCAGTGATCTTTAAAGAAAGGCTTACGGTGGCAGTGGAGTGAAAGTAGGCTCCCGCAAAGCCCGTAGGATTTGTCTGCCGATCCTGCGACGGCAAACAAAGGTCTCTTAAGCATTAGAAAACACAGTATATGTTGGCACTCAGCAAACAGAGTCGCACGCTCGCTCCCCCTCCTCTTTGTCCTGCAGGGTTACATACATTATGTAAGGGTCTGAGAAAGCAACCCCTCAGTGGAGCATTATGGCTCCGCTTTTGGAGGAGTTGCGGAGGTTTTGGGGAGGATGGATGGAAAAAGGTCTCATCAAGCAAGAGCACAGTTTCTTCGGTATATTAAGAAGCAGGGTTTCAAAACTCACACATCATGTAGGTTAGTTTGGCTTCCAGTAGAAACTCTGACAGGGAGATCATGCAGTTTTTTTCCTTCCATATTGAGTCTGTTTATGAACTTGAAGTTTACTGGTTAAGTTAGCCTTTTCTGTTTTTACCCATGAAAACATCAACATTCAAATGCCCAAAGGATAAATTAACCACAGTTTTCATGCAGACGTAAACTACATAAACTCAGTGACCGGGTGCAAAACGGTTCCAGTCCATGCAGTGTAAGTGCAAGCTATGAAGACTGGAGCGCATGGATGCACATGCTTTCTGCAGAGGATCAAAACTGAGTATCCAACCACATTCCATCGGAAGTGACCACAAACAAACCCTCCACAACTATCTAGAATAGCTTTTGAACATCCTATAAGTTCATTATTCATTCTGATAATTTGACTGCATGCATTCTTTTTGCTCTCCAGTAACATGATTTAACTGAACTTCACTTCACTGTGCTGAGTAATGTCTACTTTTAGTCTGCTAGAGAGGAAAAGTTTCCCTAAAGTATGACCTGGAAGCTCTAAACCTTCTGCTACAGAGCTAAAATATCAACCGTCAATATTGAATTTTCGAGCCTGATTTCAGTTCTTCGGGCTTCAAAGTCGCTGCATTTGTTAAATCTTCATTCATAAAGGCTAATCTTTGCCATTGCGCATCCTGACAGGTGCCATTTTCAGCTGCTGTGCATCCGGATGACTCGCACAAAAAGTCACCGGGAAGCGCTACTATGACAGCCGGAAATTGTGACCTGTCACGTCTTCAGCAGCATAGCTGCATATTTAACAGGGTGTATAATGGGCAGGTTAGATATTTATTGGTTATTTCTTCTATTTTCATATGTTTGGTACGATAATATTCTGTAAAAATGCAGTCAAGATAACTGCTGAGAAAGTTTCCTGTCTCATTGTTTTGGTTAAAGCTGCAACCTCTGCCAACATAATCATAAAAATAGCTCCCAGAAGTAGATATTTAAAAAAAACAAAACAATTAAAAACAGTGACAATGAGCGTTTTGCAGATCCCTCCAGCATAAACTGACAAAAAACAGATTGCATTTGATGTAAATGTTCCTTAAAACCGAGGGTTAACTTTACCCAGAGAAATTAGTTGTACTTATTTGTGTTTGACTGTAATTGGTTGGGGACTGAGAGAGAGATGGAGGGTAAGTGAAGAGAGATACCAAATGCAAGGAGAAATTAAGAAAGCTGCACCGCTGGCCAAGCGCACCGCTCGCCTGTAGCCTGATGGGCATAAAAAAAGAGAACAGAACAAAAAACCGAGAGTTTAATCTCCACACCTTTATTCTCTCATCTCCTTTCCCCATCCTTCCCCTCTGGCTCTTTCCATTTTTCTTCCCCTCATCTCTCTCCTGCGGGGGTCAGAGTTCAGCCGGGAGATAAGGGAATTGAAACAGGATCCTCTCCGCCTCTGTCAGACTATCTGCCTATACACTGCAGCGATCAGTCCCCTCTATCTGTCCCCCAGCACAGGTCTCTGTGATGAGCTCGAGCAGGAGTCATCTCTCCAGGCGCCTGTTGTGCATGTGTGTGTGTAGCCGAGTGTGTATGGAGATGTCCTGCGTATGCATCGGTGGAGCTTCTGCAGCTAATACAGTCTGAGATTCCCAATAGACACACATGCAGTCCTTGTTTTGTCTCAAATCTCCAAGCCTCCAACTCCGGGGCAACTCCGCTCTCCATTATGTCTGCAAACATGCCTCAGTCCAAATGAATGGACGGATTCTCGGGGCGCAGGTATGGGCAGCTGAAGAATCCGGTATCTGGAGCGGCTATTTGGTTAATGAATGCCACTGTCTGTCACTGCACTATTTACAGTGGTGTAATGAATGCTGCCGCCGTCCGGACTAAAAAAGGACATCTGTGGAGAAGACTCTTCTAATGTCATCTTGGCATGTCAACCAATTATCATGCTTTCTAGTTTCAGACACATGCGGCTGCTGCCATGGGAACGGCGGATTGCGAAAATATTTCTTAAAAAAAAGCAAAGCGTGAAAAGCTAACTGACTGTTCCAGCTGGGATGCTCTCAGGACCGCTGCCATAAAACTTTCTGAGAAGTAGCTGCTCGTCTTGCTGAACGCTGACACAGCATCGGCTTATGTTCGTGATTAGTGTGTTGCAGTGAAGCCGCGACTAATGGTCTATCAACGCCGGAGTGCGGTGAGCTCCTGCCTGCTTCTTTGCCACGCATTGTCAGTTTAATTTAATACTTTGCGTCCCGTGAATCATGAGTTTTCTAACGGGAGTTGCAGGTACCTCCAAAAACTGAATCATTAAGAGAACTGAGATGATGAGTTCTTCAAGGCACGGCTTCAAACACAGCCTTCTCATACACAGCGCAGGCATCTGCTAGGAATGAGAAAGATATGCATCAATAGACAGATTGATCCATACCCAGGGGAAGATCAATGGGTCATGCTAGAAGCTGTGATCCGCAGATACTGGGGAGAGAAAGCGAAAATGAGAAGCAGAGATTCTGCCTGTAAGCAAAGGATTGTGGGGGTAGTGTGGCTGATTGCTAAATAGAGTGAAAGTAAGAGAAGTGGTAAAGTGGATGGAAAAAAGCACAGTGGGTTAAAAGATGAGAGACGGGAGGCAGACGGAACATGCAAGAGGGAGTGATCAGCCGGACGCGTGAGGAAGGGGGACGAAAAAAAAAGATGTTAAGATCAATAGAACGAGACAACAGAAAGCGAGAGAGGAAACATGGCTGCGACGTGTCTGATGATCTTCAGTGAAACATTTCACAGTCAAACACAAATTAGCAGAACAAAGACGGAATAATTAGGACTACGCCATCTTTTAGGCATGAAATGAAGTTCTTTTACTTTCACTTCAATCCATCACATCTTCCTCTCTATTTTTTTCCCCAGCTCGTTCCTCATCTTCTTCTCTGCCGCCACCCCCTCCCACTGCACCGAGCCTCCGGCATACAGTGAGCCTGACTATAAACTACAGAGAACAAGCCCAGACGGGGGGGAGAACAGGATCTGGGGGCCTTAACACTGCAAATGATTTCTCTTCTCACCAAACTAGCTGTTGGATGTCCTCCATTACGCATGTCTGGTGAATGGAGGAGGCTGAATTATTCATGCTATAGCTAATGGCTTAAATGAGATATTCAGAGTAAATTCAAGTTTGACTTCCTGGGGGGCGCCCTATAGGCACGGCGGTGGGAAAAGAAAAGTTGAAGTGCACATGAAAGACTTTTTGCAGGATGAATTGTAGTTTTGACACAGATGAATGAAAATGATGTAAACCAGGGTTTGACCAATGCTGGTTATTGGTAATCAAGATATTTGGAACCAATATACAGTACATGTAATATTTTAACAGCATATCATAGCAAAGAACCTGTCATTCATGACTAGGCTTCTTCATTAATAAGGGTGACTAGAACTAAATATGTAAAATATTTGATCACTTTTATCACCCACTAAGGTCCAGATCTTAAAGCTCCATTAATTATTGTTTTCCAGACTCTGCTTCAGGTTAATCTGTGGCTGCCTTCTAACTTTGCTAACTAGCCGATAGCATGGCCTTAGCCACTGTGAGAGAAGCTAATTTCCTGGTTTGTGGCAATGGCTTGAGTTTCTTGTTCAGTTTTTGCTGACATTTCTGAGACCATAGAGTGACTACATCAGACCTGAAGTAGAGCATTTAATGCATCAATAATCCTTCAATAATCTACCAATATCAAAAATCAGAAAAAATGCCAAATATCGGCCACAGTAATCGTCCAGGCCGACAATCGATCTATCTCTGATGTAAACAGTGTATCTTGTGAAAGTAAAATCAGTCATGAGCTTTTAAGTCATCATTTATTATCTGTTCGTACAATTTATGGACACGTATCTCCGTTGTTGGGGAACAAATTCATGTTAGCAGAGTAACTTTTCTACTAACATGAATTTGTTCGTAGAAAACGTTAGTCCAGATTGCTTGGAAAATATACAAATGTGGAACAGTAAATGTGTTCTTGGAGTTCCTGAAGAGCTATTAAAGTATAATGTTCGAAGCAAACAGGAAACAGTGAGATGTAGGATGTACAGATATGTAGCAGGCAGGAACGAAGAAGTCACACTTCATTCTACTCGTCATTATTTTAGGTTTTGGATTTGGTTTGACTCTCATTTTATGCACTTTATTCTCTTTTTTTTACCGTTATGATACTGTGGCATGACTGAAAGAACAGCTTCATTTTGGAGGAACTACCTAAAGGTTAAGGTTTGACGCCAAACAGAGAAGATATATTTACACCCCTAAAAGGATTTTGTCTTTGGAAAGGAGGAGTCAGAATTTCAAATATGGGATAGAAAACTGTACCATAAGGTTTAAACATACAACCTAGTTAGAGCGAACCGATAGGAAAAGAGTTTGTGTTCACTATAAAAGCTGGTTGTTCTTCTTAGGGGGAGAGAGGAGTGAGGTCTCTCCCCCCCTATGTTGAGTGAGGCGCACTTTCCCATTGCAATGATGTAATTTCATCTCCACATTGTTAACAATAATACATTTATGAACCAGCCAGCAGTGTGTTTGTTATCTTTGCCAAGGGAAGGTAAAATATCTCTGACAGTCCTGCACCTGCATGAGTTTATACAGCCCAATGAGTTGCTTTGCCTTTAAATAAAACTTCCTAAAAGTGTGAATCATTTGACATTTTCTCTGTAATGATTTCTACTGAAATCACTCCACCTGAAAATCAAACATCACCTTGAGCTCTCTGTTTGTGGTATGATGGGGATGCGACGTTACTTACAGAGTAGGGTGAGCAGGAGTGTGGCGAGCAGGCCGAGGAGGCTGGCGCTGTGGGAGTGGGCCGAGCTGCAGTGCATCTTGCTCTTCTTACAGATGCACACCTGAACTTTGACCTCTGTGCTGTTGGACAAAGGGGGCACCCCTGAGTCGGTGATGAGCAGCGGGAGCTGGTAGTTGGCTTTCTTCAGACTGTGCTGAAGTGTGATTTGGGAGTGTGTGGCTGTGGAGGAGACACAGAAGGAGGGGGAAAAAAGGGTTTTTTAAATGGATTGGATGTTTGGTAATTGCCCAGCCTGCATGTATTGTCCATTTACTCTTCCACTTACTTTGCAAAGGCAGAACTAAATGCGCGTATTACAAACTCTGAACTTGTGTGCCTCAAGAAACTGGCTGCCGAGTCGTTCCTGACAACTGAAGCGACAAAAATTGGCACCACTTAAGTTGCGTAAGGTTGTTACAGTTTGTTGCATCACACTTTTAAAAAATTCCTTAAGAGACACAAGAGAAAACACGGGAGCCGGTTCGTTCCGTGCTGAAATATGTCACAACATGCAAAGCTGTGCCTTTTTTTCCCTGCCAGGGCTGTTACCTCCAGGTTAGGAAACTTTACGCTTTGTATTTAATTAGGAAAACTACTCAAAACAGTGTCAAAAGGCAACACTAAACAGTAAACATGTGATCAATACCGAGTTCCCTCCGAGTGTAAGTTCTCCGGCTCATCTGCGTGTTTTGAAAACGCCAGATTGCCGTGTGAGATGCAGATTTTCCCAAAGTTTTCTTCAATTCTGGATCAGTGTGAAACAAATGAACAAAAAAGCTGATTGTCAACACCCTCAGATCTGGTTCCACAGATCTACAATCCCTTAGATCCTATTTTGTGTGCAAATACATACAGATTGGTGATTAACTGAAGAGTTTTGGAGCCACAAATCTGAACGAATACTACTGTTCCATCAGATGTTCTCTCATTTTGTGATGATGGTGGATGTGTAACATTTAAGTCTGTTGTAGCTGTTATTTGGGTTGACATCTGGTGTCTGTGAGGACCTCAGCACTGCTAGGAGGGCCGGATTGTTTTGTCAAGTGTTCCAAAGTCTCATTCATCTCTCCCGTAAAGGATGTCAGGGGAGATGAAGTTGGAATACTTCCATTTAGTGGGTAAACCCTATCTTACACCAGCTTTTTTATTGTAGGATGTAAAGATGAGAAGTTGGGCCTACCAGTCTATATTTTAAAACCCGTCTTGGGTAGATGGGATGTAGTGACGGGGATTCATTTGACAACTATGGTGCAACTACAACAAAGACATGTTAGAGTTCACTGCAGCTCTGATTTATGCCCCTGATGTTCTTGGTCTACATGCTACTGCTGACCTAGAAACGAATGATTAAGTAGTTTCTACTGGTGCTTTTTGGAAGATCTGATGCAAAATCGAGTTCTTGGGAAAAAAAAAAAAAGTCTTAACTGTTCCACCTTCTTTGCTTTGATTTATTGCCAAATTAACTGCCACTAATATAAATGGAAGCCTATGCTTGGGGAAAACAACACCCCAACAGTTTGCATCAATCTTTTTAAGTTATGGCATGTTCTAATGGAATTGTGTTCAACCAACAAATAACATTAAGTTAGAGGAATTGGCTTTTCCTTTACAAACAAAGGCATCTATACTTACCAGTCCCTTTCCTCATCTGAAATTGTCCAGGCATGTTCAGATGAGGAAAGGGACTCAAAGCTATCAATTTTATAAGGTTATCTGAACTTAAATTTAGTTTAAAATCAACTAGTACAGAAATTTGAGGTTAAATGACACACAAATGTTGAGTTGATGCAACAGTATTATGTCAGTGCAGCCCTCTGTAACTTAAAAGGGAGTGTTAGGGACAATGGTAGCATAACAGGTTAAGCCCTGGGCTGCCGATCAGAAGGTCAGAGGATTGAACCTCAACTGCGGCCACTGTTGGGTCCTTGAGCAAGGCCCTTAACCCTTCCTGCTCCAGGGTCGCTGCACCGTGGCTGACCCTGCGCTATGACCCCAACTGGGGACAAATAAAGTTTCCCAAAAAAAAAAGGTTTATCTTAATCAGTATATTAGATTTGATCTTGCAGTAATGCATCCAATTAGGTTGTAGGAGTGGGTCCCTTGAAATATTTTTGCACCTTATATCGTGTTAAACCTCACTTCAGTGCAGTGTGAGAAAGTGTAGCTCAAAGCATTGCAGGTGGTGACTGACATACTGTATGTTTCCCCCCCTGGCCTCACTGCTACAGTTCTCCTTCCTACTCGTTGTTCTCCACATTTTCCATACATGTTAAACCTCAGCTCCGAGAATGGGAATGTCGAAGCTTTAAAAATATGTTCTCTGGAGTAAGAAAGAAAACAAACCTCTTGTTTGACTGCTGATTCACGATTCCTGCTACCTGGAGCTGCAGATTGGTTACGTTATGCAACTTTTAGTGCATGTTAATGTTTTTTTGTACTTTTCGAAAATAATCAACCCAATTAGCACAGAAAGTTCAACATAAACACTTCCTCATTTCACAATTTACCAGCTTAATTTAGCCTTGAGCTTTTGGAAAGGTTCACACTGGCATATGATATTAGCCTGCTGTGCACTCTGTGGCCTTCATGGTGCACGACAACAAGCCAGTACTCCAAAACACTCAAAATACATTTAATAACATCCAAACTAAAATACTTAAGCCTCCTGGCATTGCACGTTGAAAGGCATCTGCTACGCACAGCAGAGAAAGAGGAGAAAAGCAATTAAAACTGCTCATCATATTACATAACTGTACTATTGTTGTGTTATGCAGGGGACTCGTGTGTTTGCTGCTCCAGAATATTAAAGAAGGAAAACACTAGAAGAAGAGAAGAAGTAGGGAAGCTATTTTTCCACGGCCATAATATTCCCCCAACGCTTTTAATTGCAATTATATCTGTAGGTGTGTTGCAGTCGGAAGCTGCCAGGACACCCAAATTCAGATTCTTGAGTTCTGATGCTGCACATCCACATGCACACACATACAGCCGAGATGAGCCCAGTGCCAGTCCATTTCACTGGGAGCGAGCTCTTTCTCTGCCGGCCCTATCTGTCTCTTCCAGCGGTGGTGATTGAGGAGTGTCTGTACCTCCCTCTCCTGCTGTCAGTCACAGCTAATACCTCTGGGCAGGTTTTAGCTCTGGACTGTCACTCAAACACACACAGGCAGCGCTGTCGGTCATGGAGCCCTGATTCGATGTCTTGGTTGTCCGTCTCTCCTTCCCCACCCCACCCTCACCCCCTGACTTTCCCCTCATTGTTTTTCCTCTTCATCCTTACCATGTGATCTATATGAGCAGGTAAGACAGCTCTGCTCTATATTTCGGACCCATCAAAACTCTGCGCCAGGATGTAAAAATTGCACTCCGATGAATCGACCCCCCGAATATGCCAGAATTGGAAGTGACGTCAGGCGGTTGTTCTTCATTTATTTTTACTCCTGAACTCCCCGGGGTGCTTTCTGGCAACTTGGTGAGAACAGGCTCAAAGCGCTCAGTGGGGGGAAAAAAAAAGAAAGATAACCAACATAACAACGGGGAAGAGAAGGTGACTCATAGGCAGTATTTAGCAGTCTGCGGTCGAGCGGGGTTATTGTTGGCGAGCAAATGGACACTTCTGCCGCTCCATGGTATGAAAGGCGTATCGATTGCTGTAAAGCACTGGTTTTGTTCAACGGTTCAAGAGCACACAAATGTTATTTCAAGATGGAATACTCACAGTTGACCATGGTAACTTTCCATGTTTTGTCGAGGCCGGGCTGTTTTCCCAGTTCTATCTTAAAGGGTGCAGCGTTGGGTGGGAGGTCCTTGTCCCAACCTCCGACTATGGCGACATTCAGGTCATGGGCGTCCTCACACACTCGTGCTACCGATGGCACCACATAGGGGGCGTTGTCATTGTAGTCTTCCAGGTGAATGATCAACGTGCCCGTACCTGTGGCTGGTGGGATGCCTGGAAACACGCGAAAAAAAAGAAACATCCACATATTATGATAAAGAAAGGACAGGAGTGTTAATGGATTCCCTCTGCAAAATTTAGCGCTTGATTCCAGGCCTAGATGCTCATCGACATGTGGAGAATGCGAAGCGGAATGATGTGGACAGATGTGAAAAGAGCAATAATACGACATGGGCGCAGTAAAAACACGCTGCACTCGTAATTACTCTGAAGTAAATTCTCCTTTTGCTGTTTCTCATTGTGCCAAATTAAAAAAGAAGGCTTTCAGCTGAAATCCAAGAGCAAATCAAGACCTGATGCTTTTCTTTTTCTCCAACCACAGAATGTCACTAAACTTAATAAGATCAATGCGGCTCAGCTGACCCAATTTAACCCAACTGATACAAAACCATATGTCATTTTGGTGTTGGAGGAGCATGAATCACAGTGTCTCGTGTTCTGCAAAAGAGCGTTTTGACTTGGCATTCGGCCGGCCTCTGTGTTTGGATGAGATTACACGTTATTGAAGGATGCTGGGTTAAAAAGCAGCTTGGCTCTTCTCTATTATGGCTCTCTGTTTCACTGCGATTAGAGGTTATTAAAAAACCCACATGGCATCCAATAACGGCTCCAGAGGTCAGTCGGCAATTAACACCTAAAGACAAGATCTGTAATTGGAAAATGGGTCTCCTCCACCTTTTCAAGGTAAAAAAAAAAAAAAATATTTGCAGACAATTTAGGGCAGACGGGGGGAGAAAAACAAGTCCAGATATATGTGCAATAAATGTCAAGTGATGCAGGAATGAAATCCGGTCTGGCTTTTTCTTTACAGTGCCGTTAGAGAAAGGTGCACACACTGAGCAGGAAATGTTCCCGCTGTGAAATGCTGATTAGGTGAAAGTCAACTTTTGAAGGTAAACATAATAAAAGAAAGAAGAAAAATGACAAGGGCGTATGAATTTGATGATGTAAATGTATTCGGGCTCCCTAACAGGCAGGTTTGATCAGAACATTGTGTACAAATGATCATTTGAACCTGATATGAATAAAAGTGGCAGATTTACCACTCAGAATGAGTCATTTCTGAGCAAGTGGACCCTTGGTTTTAAAAAGAAATGGACAAATAGCAGCTTCTAGTTTCTTGCCAGCTCTATTTTGAGCCTCCTTATCTCATCTGTCCTTCGTCCTCCTGCCTGTGACCCGGAAATCGATCTTAGTGCGCCATCTTGAAGGTTGTCTCAATTCCTACAATGTATTTAAAGAACAGAGGAGCGAGGAGAGAAGAGGCTGGTCGGAGGAGCTATGAAAATACACTCTGGAGCCGGGCTGACAAATGTGTGGAGATAATAAATGTCACTCAATCACAATAGATGCCACTCTTTATGTGTTTAGTACCCTTTTGTCCGCCATGCATCTTTAAATACTTCAGAGCATGTGTGCAATACTTAAATTAAAAATGACACGACGTCCTGTCACATCATGCTTTGCTGTGAATTTAATTAAATGTGAAAATACGCTGTCAGTTGGCACAGACACAGTTCTGCTCATCGGGCAGAAATCATAAAATACACTGGTATATGCATGTCATATTTAATTGATGTTGCTTTAAAACAGCAGTCCAGAGGCCAGGATGTCCATTTTTGTTGAATGCCTGTTGCCTCGACTCCTCTGCTTGCATCTAAGCCGGGAGGAAGTAAGACGTGATGAGAGGAATCAAGGATGTACAACGAGGGGGCGGGACTTGTGACAGTAGGGCAAAAATACATGCATTCACAACGGCTGCATCCCGTTTAGGGTACTACTTCTGTGCATGCTGGTTTACGATCATTACTTAATGGAGCTGATCAATGTTTCATCCGTTGCTTACACTACTGTGACAAGTCAAATTGTCTGTTGTTAAATTGACCGGCTGGAATTACAGTATCTACTGTAAACTACACTTAACTACACTTAAATGTGCATTTAATTGCTGCATACATGATCTCAAGCTGAAAGGCTGAAGCTAAAACTGATGTTCAATACAGAATACATGAAATCTTGCACTTCAGTGTGGAGCTAGTTAGTTCTAGTACTGTCATTTTTGATATATACAGGCATAACATTCTGACCACTGAAAGGTGAAGTGAGTAACACTGATCATGTTGATACTATATAGTATTCTGCTGGAAAACTTTGGATTCCGTGTTGATGAGACTTAGACACCCAAAAAAACATTGTCATCGCTGTATATATATATATATAAAAAGAAGAAACAGACTGCTGTTCTTCTTATAGATTAAACCTGCATGGTGGCTGCTTGGTTTAAATAGGTTTAAGGATCCATGGTTTTGATAAAAACAGGCCTACCGTGTACTGTACAGTGGGTAAATACAGATATATTCATTGTGAACAGGGTTTCTTTTAACCTCTCTAACTAATATCACAAAATTAGTAATGATTTTGTTTGGCCTTGGAGGCAACACATTTTTGCTAACTGGACATGCATTGCAGCTTGAGCAGATAAACACACAGTTTAAACCATTTCTCACAAGTTTCCCTTTGTGTTTTCAACTTTAGAAAGGCTCAGTAAAAAAAAACACCACACTCGCTAATCTATGGCTGTACGAGGTCTGCACACGCTTGGGGAAGATATTTAGCAAACGGTCATCTGGATGCAGTGATGAACACTGTGTCATATATTTAGAGAGTTAAATCCAAAGTTAAAGTCTTGGCACAATTTGTTTCACACTAACTTTGAAAGGGGAGCCATCTGCAGGTGCAGCATGAGAATGATGTGTTTCATTTACATATCATATACACTGGTTTCCATTTGCATGAGGGAGTGTGCTTGTTCTGGGAAAATGTTTATTTGGGTGTCTGAGTCTCATTAACACAGATGTCAGTTCCAAGGTTTTCCAGCAGAACACCACATAGTATCAATATGATCAATGTTATTCACTTCACCTGTCAGTGGTCATGATGTTGTGGCTGATCGGTGTACATATAGTGCAGTAGTAAACACGCATTGCATTAGCTTTATCCCGCATACTGAAATCCTCTTTCTGCTCAACAACTGCTTACCTTGAAAAAATCCCAAGGCTAAATAACAGAAATATCAAATATCCCTGAATATATCTCAAATATAAAATTTCCCCATCGCCATCCTGAGGCTTTTTTATTCGCACACACAAACTCTTGAACAAGAAACAACATAAAATGGTGCCCGGGCTGCTAAATCCCTCTGGCAGGGTGATGGAGGCAAGTATCCAAGTGGTAAATATTTACTATTTGTGTAAATGCATGGCTGTGCTGTATGTCAAGCGTAGTGAAAACATAAAGGCATGTGTAGGTGCAGGATCTCGAGGAAAATGGCAGCAGGTCCAACTTCATAAAGACACCGAAGCGTCCGCACAGGCACAAGGGGCCCCAACCCACATGCATTGGGGTCAGCTACAGAGCTGAAACACTCTCGCAGAAGAAAAGTGAGAATGGTAGGTAAATGTACCTCTAACTTCCACTAAAAATACCAGATGGGGTGCAGCGGATAAAGATTTTCAGTCAGTACGGAAGACACAGGAGAAATGAATGACGGATGGCAGAACCGGATTCCCTTAAATTCACCTGCAGCTCAAACATTTCCTGCCTGCGATTCGTTTACGGCAGAGAAATTCTATCTATAACTGCTGAGAGTGTTTAAGCAGATAATCATCATGATCTGTTCGCTAAGCTCAAAACTTTAATTTCATTCTGCGCTGTTAAATCCATCAGCGGATTGCGATTGCGGAGAGATAGTGAGAGAATCAAATGTAATGGCAGCGAGCTTGGCATTTCTGCTGGTTAATAATCGTGAAATTACTGCAATCTCCGCGCTCGCTTTGCTCCTCTGTATGCAGTCAAGGAATGAAACAAAACAGCAAACAGCCCTTATATGCTGTAGATAAGTGCGGCTGTGACAGTATCGGCGGCGGATCGAGAGCAGAGAGGAATTACTTTGGCAAAAGCAGACAGAAAATGTGTTCAAAAGCAAATCAAAGACAGTAGCTCTTCAGGCGAGACCGTGGATAATCTATTATCACTCGAGACCAAGTGAGGATAGGGCTTTCGGATCCCACCAGTCGGTGAGAAAGATGCAAATTTCAACCCATTTGTAGTGGGAGAGGGTGCCTCTGTGCTTGGCTAACTTTAAATGAAGCTGTTTGTCTTCCTAAATGAATACTCCCCGCACCTAATCACTCTGTTTCCCTGCTCCTCTCTTCTCCCACTCATCCTTATCTCTGTTGCATCATCCCCCGTGTCATCATCGGCCCGCCTCGGCATCAATGGAGCTTGTCTGCTGGCCTCTGCTTCACACCGCTTTGTCACGAAAGTTCTGATTAAACACGCTACAAGTTTCCGAAGGGAGACAGGTAATTTACGGATCCTCGCGGCTGCACTGTACACATCCACCTCTGCGTGTTCGGCGCTACAAAGGACGTACAAAAAAGTGAAGTTGGCTGATCTCAAAAGAAAAAAAAGAGGTTTTTCTTTGGGGTAATGGAAGCTCCAAGAGTAACAGACGGTCCTCTCTGTCTCTGTCTTTGGAGTTGCACAATCTCAATTTGCACTTCTCGGGACAAAAAAATAAGAGCACCGCAACATTCTGACACCAAGAACACGGAGCACAAATTGGCCACATCAATGTAACACAGCATTAAAGTGAAGACAGAGGTGCTCGCTGCCTCTCAGGAACTGTGTGTAATTCTAAGTGCCGCGTACGTCATTTGAAAACCAAGATAAGAATTGTGCTCAGAGTGACTTGCACGATTATTTTCTTGTTTTTGCTGCGCTCCTGAGGCGTGTTGTCTGTCTTAACCATCTTGCTGGGTAATGAATTAGCAGCCACGGGAAATAACCGGTGTTCACGGCAGTTTAATAGTTCCGGGGTCTGTCCCCCGTATTTCATTTCACAAGCTCCACAGTTGCCTTAGATTACAGAGCTGGATGTATATGAGTCTGTTATTATTAAGCTCTCCGGTGGCTCCGTCCTGATTGAAGATTTGTTCATTTACTTTGCTTCTATTCAGTTTTTGGAGACTTGAGGGAATTATTAATGAGGCAGGCCGAAGATTTGAAGCTACGGCAGAAGTTTGGAAAAAGGAAAGGAACACTAGAATTTAAAGATATACAGCTCTTCTCCTAAAAGTCTTCCCTTTTTGTATTAAGTCAAACCACCAGAAAAGCACTTACTTCATATGTACCATCTCAAAGTTCATTTGTGGCTTCACTTGGATTTAAATCCCACCCTCCTGAGTAAAAATAACTTCAACTAACCCAGTACCCCAACACATTCTGATCTTGAACTTTGTTGCTATTTTTCATCTCATTGATGAAAAGCTCTGTGATTGGCTTGTCTCCCGTCACAAGCTAAATGTTCAATTTCGATTTTCAGTTCAGTTTTATTTATACAACACCAATTCACAGCATAAAAAACCTCTGACAGAACCAGGGCCAGGGAAAGCAGCCATCTACCTCGACCGGTTGGGGTGAGGGTGAGGATATGCTGAAAGCTTAGGATGAAATGTTTGAAAGCCTGAAAACAAAGCCAGGTAGAAGTGCAGACATCTAGTTTTCTCTCAGACCACTTGAATAACAATATGCTGAAAGGCTAGCATGAAATTTCTGGCCGAATGATGCACCCTAGCTGCCTACCCTAGCCTGGCTTTAAAAGGAAAAATATACACCAATCAGACATAACATTATGACCACCTGCCTAATATTGTGTTGGTCCCCCTTATGTGCTCAAAAATGCTCTAAACCATTGGGCATAGACAAGAGAACCTCTCAGGGTGTCATATGGGGTCTGGAACCAGGACGTTGGCAGTGGATCCTCTGGGTACCCTGACTTGTGCAGTGGGGCCTCTGTCAATCTGCATCCTGTTGATACTTGATCAGAATAGGGTGTATGAAGTTTGGAGGTCAAATCAACCTGTCATGATTGTTTGATGTTTTTTCCATGTGGTGGGGTGCATCTTCCTGCGGGGCTAGGTCAGTGACATTTGGGATTTCCATCTGCATGAGGGAGTGTGTTTGTTGCGGGACAAAGTTTATTTGGGTGTTGAAGTCTCATCAACACGGATAGCAAAATCCAAGGTTTTCCAGCAGAACACCACATAGTACCAATATGATCAATGTTATTCACTTTACTTGTCAGTGGTCATAATGTTGTGGCTAATGGTATAATAAACAAGACAATGCGAGCGGCTCTGCAAGACTGCACTACTTAGGCACAATGTTGCTTTGAGCTAGCAAGTGCAACTCTAGTAAAACTTTACCAAGCTAGCATGCTATATAATATCACAATTAACACTTAACGTTTGACCTGATGATGGTGTTACGTGCACAGTTAAGGGATCATTATTTAAATTCATCCTCTGGGAGCATGCATATCCACATGTAACTGCAATCTGCACAAAATGTGAAGAGACATGATAATAAAAAGCAATAATGTTAATCTTATGACAGAGACATTCAGCTAATCACTAAAGTCAGTGGGATTTGCCTTTGGAGACTATGATTTCTGCTATACCACTAGCATGACTAAAAATCCACAACACTATAGGGATGAGTGGTACACTGTGTATTTAATGGTACATGTTGCTGCTCACTCCATGCCAACTTGTTTTTATTATAGTCCTTTTCCCTTCAGCGGTGGTCAACACTGGGTATTGCTATGTACTGTAAAACTCAGCATACCTGCAAGTGAAGTGTAGGTATTGTTGAATCTCATGCAATTCAGTCACAAGGGGTGTAACAGTACATGCATTCTTCCCATACTGTTCGGCATGCAATGTTCAGTTTGGTTTGAAATTTCCCTGGGAGCCAAACAACGACTGTCGAAAGTCTTCTTATGTTGACAAACTTGGGCATGTGCTAGATGTTTCCATCATCCACAGACTGCTAGTGCTAGCTTTATCAGACATACATGGTATGGCAACTCACACTACACTTCTATGGAAGCCTCTGGTCGCTTGTGTCCACTGACAACTCCAATAAAGTTTCATTCAAACACGATGGCTTAGTGCTGACAAATAGAGAGAACGTGAAACTGAAATTGCACTGCTGGCTTTAACTGTTAATTAACTTAGGAGTACGTTGAACTTTGTGGACATTTTTCATTTTGTATCTGTGTCTCAGTGTCTCTTTTTATTGACAGTGTGATGAATTTGAGTGCCTTAACTGTTACAGCCAGAATTATTTCTAATTATGCGCTTTTGAATATTTTATTTTGTTCATAAATTTTTCAAAATAAAGTTTCTTTGCTTTCTCTGCTGAGTCAAAATGTGATTCCAGAGCTGAGGCTCATAACACGCTATGAATTTTTGTGTATCATTACACAGATTTGATGGTCAGTCTTTTTAGAGTCTTTATATCGGGTAAAATGGCATAAATTTAGATGGGATCTGAGCACTATTTTATCTTTTTTTCCCTCCACAGACCACTTTCCTTTGTTGTGGGTTTAATTAAGTTGCAGGGATGAAGTCAGAAAGTTTTAAAACAAGTAAGCTTGTAATCTAAGTAACTTCTTTATTCAAACATCGAGTGTTTTTTTCTTGTTCAAATGAGATAATTAATAATGTATTATTTCCAATGAAAGATTTAACACTGCAAAGCTAAAATTAACTTTACTCAAGTGGGGATCGATTCTAATAAATTGGTTTCAGAGCAGGAATTACACTAATTAGCCAACGAGATTAGGTTTAATTGTCCCCATCAAAGTAACTCTTAAATATTAAAAGGAGCAACGCCTGGGAGCCAGTTCAGGCAGACAGCGCGAGAAGCACTCGCACATGACAGACTCCACTCAATGGATCATAAATATCGGATGCAGGCTTTTCAATGCGGAGGCCAATTTCAGATGATATCTGTCTGGTATGCTAAGCAGTTGCAGGAATCAATCATCGCAACAATTTCTCTTAAAGCCTGTTGAAAAATGTTTTCGCTGCTATTACAGTCTTTCAAAAGTCTCACTTCCTCCTTTGAACCACCTGTGGGCTGTAATTTCCTTGCTTTGTTCTGAGAACTGTTTGCGTGATGTCAAAGCTCGGCAGCCAAACACACTGTGTGCAGTATACGATGTAAATACATGCGGTGAATATTCTCAACCAGAGATGCTGCACTGTGCTGTGCTTATACTTATATTATGTATCTCCATGTGACTTTTCTGACACACACACTGCCATGTAATCCATTTCTTAACATTAAAAGCATTGATGATGGATGTTTTAAAGTGATAACGTAAAGATCATTTTAAACAACGAACATTTCAAGGTGATCAGGGATCTTTTGAGACTGCTCACTCACTCACGATATGCTGGAAATCAAGCAACTACTGCTGAAAAATATTCAAGATAAAACAATAATTTAAATTTCATCCCATTTTGAAGCTGGTAATGCATCAAAAAACAGAAAATATGAACTGGTGTGCAATTGAGCAAAACACCATTTGCATAATGTCTTCCAGGAAACAGAAAAATACAACGCAGAATATGATCATAACAGATATGAAATGGTTCTGTGCAGTTCTGGTTAATCATGGATAGAATCTGTGAACACATGAAAAACATATTGTACTACTGTCTTCCCTTCACGCTGTTTTTCTTTTTCTTCTAGCTCTTCCGGTGTTACAGTATCTCTTAACACTATTTTTCTCCCTACAGCTCTTCTTAACCAATCAAAGTTTGCTCCCATAAGAACCAAACAACAAAACTGCACTCTCTAGATATAACACTGTTCTTTTACAGCTCTTCATGTGTAATACCATAAATCTGGTCTTTCCACCAATAATGTTTTTTTATTGCAGTAACAGAATTGTGGATACATTATCTTCAATGCCACATCTGTACATATGGAAACTCATCATGTCATAGCTGTACTTATCCACATGTAAACTCAGGATGTCATATACACCGATCAGGCATAACATTATGACCACCTGCCTAATATTGTGTTGGTTCCCCTTATGTGATCAAAATGCTCTGAACCATTGGGCATGGACAAGAGGACCTCTCAGGGTGTCCTATGGGGTCTGGAACCAGGACGTTGGCACTGGATCCTTTGGGTACTCTGGCTTGTGCAGTGGGAACCTCTGTCAATCAAACTTGTTCCACTGCATCCTGTTGATGCTTGATCACAATGGGGTGTAGGAAGTTTGGAGGTCAAATCAACATCTTGGGCCATTGTCATGTTCCTCAACATGTTTCTGATTGTTTGATGTTTTTGCCATGTGGTGGGGTGCATTTTCCTGCGGGGGTAGGGCAGTGACATTTGCGACTGTCATTTGCATGAGGGAGAGTGCTTGTTGTGGGACAATGTTTATTTGGGTGTCTAAGTCTCATCAACATGGATGCCAGAATCCAAGGTTTTCCAGCAGAACACCACATAGTACCAATATGATCAATGATATTCACTTCACCTGTCAGTGGTCATAATGTTGTGGCTGATAGGTGTATGCAAATATCCATATGTGGATTCATCACGCCTGGTATGTTGTCTCTATGAAACATTTATTATTATATCTTTGTTTTTTAGTCCTGTTGTACTTTTTGTAATTCTTGCGCTTCTTTCTGCCTTATCTTCGTCCAGCTTCTGTAACGTGAATTTCCCCTGTAAGGGATCAATAAAGTTTATCTTATCTTAATATTCAGATAAGTGTTACCATTAAATCTGAGGCTGCAGCGGCCACATTTTATACGACACATATATATATATATATATATATATATATATATATATATGTAGGGATGGCTGTGGGAACGATGTATAGGGTGAAGAAAATTCCGTGCTGCAACTATTCCTCAAGGCTTTGCTCTCTTGCTCCATCTCTATCGTCCAGCACTACTCCTGACACCTCCACCTGCCCCCGGCTGGCAGTTAGACAGCCCTGTTATTCTCCCTTCTGCCCAGAGATGAGAGGAGCAAGCAGACTGATTGACTCCTGGGGCTGTCAGGGCTAATCCACAGCTACAGGCAACAAAGTGAGCTTTCTTTTGCTGCCTTTCCCTTTTGCTTTTCTTTTCATATCTCTCTATCTACTCCCTCCTCCCAAACATTCTTTTGCTCCCAACACTTTGGCTTTAGGCTAATGCTCTCTTTCTGTCTGACTGTCACTTTCTGTTGTTATTGCTTTGTTTTTTTTTCCTTCTTATTTCTGTTCTGTGACTTTTTTTTCTTCTCTGTCCACTGTTGCAGAAGAGGGATGAAAAACAGGGTTGTGACCAGCAGCAGTTTGAAATGTACCAATTTCTGCCCCTACATGGCATGTTGAGAATAAAATCCATGATCTGTTTGCACTGGGTCTTTCCTCTTGGGGGGAAATGTGTTGTAGCAATGAAGTTTTACGAGAGGAGGTGAGGACAGGGAGCACAACAAATTCGAAAGGGGGAAGGAAAAAAAAAACGTACAGCCAGTTCCATTTTCATTTTTGGCAAAGTCACACTGTTGATCAGTTCTTCTTACTGTGAAATAAGTCTGGCGAGTGCACCGGCCAGCAGTGAAGTCACAGGATAAAAAGAAGGGCCCCACTTGTAGAATTGGCCAAGGACAAAGCCGAAACAGGACTATTGTTATCTGGCAACATTTCTTTTTTCTCATTAGAATAACAATTACATGCCAGGCCGGCTTAGGTACAAACAACCGGCGGATGATGCCCTTGGCTGGAAATACTCAGAATTGTTATTACAATTATTATTTTCCTCCGCCACATAAAAGTAGATGATGAAGAAAATGAAATAACAACAAGCTGGGACTAGAGGAAGCCAGGAGCCGGGCCCGTGCATGAGGAATGGCTCATTGGAAAATGTCACAATATATCATGCTGCAGCTAAACAGGCAGGAAGACTAATTCACAGGTGGACTGCAGCAAAAGGTAATAGAGGAGAATGAGAAAAGATAAATGATGGTAAAATCTAAAAGGAGGGGAGGAGATGAGAGCAGGCTGGGCGGCTTTGGAGGGGAGTGATTTCTGGAAATTATACGATCATATGAAGTGGCTACTGTGCCGAAAAATTCCGCCTAAATCTAGTTAAATCTTCGCCTCATCACTTTGCTGTGTCTTCCAGCAGAATTGCAAAAAAACAGACTCCTTATTACCACCTAAACAACACTGAGTCATAACCCACACAAGCACTGCTGTGTTTTTTCATTTCTCTTCATCTCCGACTCAAACTGTTGGAACGCTCTGATCACATATTAAACCACAACATGGGCCACAGCAAGCACACATTACATTGAGATGTGTGTACCACCAGGCTGAAATACTTATTGTTTTTAGTTTTGCTATATTTTAAACACTGACATATTGCATTGTACTCAGTTTAGAAGTCAAAAATGTATTCCAACAACAGTCCAGTCTAAGCCAGGAGAGAAATCATAGCACAGAATATGAAACTATGAACAATAAGACCCCCAAAAGATGCAGAACAATCAAGGAAACCACACTTAATATTTAACACTTATGGCACATAGATGTACACCAATCAGGCATAACATTATGACCACCTGCCTAATATTGTGTTGGTCCCCTTATGTGCTCAAAAATGCTCTGAACCATTGGGCATGGACAAGAGGACCTCTCAGGGTGTCCTATGCGGTCTGGAACCAGGACGTTGGCACTGGATCCTTTGGGTGCTCTGGTTTGTGCAGTGGGGCCTCTGTCAATCAAACTTGTTCCACTGCATCCTGTTGATGCTTGATCACAATGGGGTGTAGGAAGTTTGGAGATAAGATCAATATGTTGGGCATTTGTCATGCACCAATATGATCAATATTATTCACTTCACCTGTCAGTGGTCATAATGTGGCTGATCAGTATATGTCTCCATGTCACACAGAAGGTAAACTAAGGCAGCAACACTTTACCTTTAAATCGGTTAGAAAATGCTTAATTAAAGCATTCAAGGCTAATCGCTTCACTGTAACATTTTGGAAGCATCCTGAAATATCTTAAATTAAGGAAAGAATTTTTGTATAGATATATTGGAAAACACAGTATATAACAAAAAAAAAAAATATCTGATACACTTTCATGTAAAACAGCTAAGAAAACTCTACAAAGTCCTTATGGATCCGCCCAAGTTTCTGACATGACATAAACTTGAGAATTCCTGATTAAGTTTTTAAAATTTTTAGGAGTGAATCTTACTCAAATATTGATCACATGTATCTAATTAAGATGAGATTTCCGTCCAAAGGAAGAAAAGTCAAGAAATGCAAAGTAATCTTAAGATAACAGACTGGATGCTACAGCATGTAAAAACATAAACGGCATCAAGATAGAAATTTTGGATTTAAATATTTAAAGTCCCTCCTAAAAACTCATCTCTGTGTATCAAAGCTGCATATTTATAAGTCTTTCCCCCCCGAAAAACTTCCCTTCATGCCTTGAAATGGTTTAGATGCAACTTGACACTGTTGCCTCCTTTACGAATGTGTATATCTATAAAGTTCCTGCACACCTCCACTGTTTGCTGCCACTGCAACACACCAGCTCGCCACCGACTCTTCTCAAACACTAAAACTACACAATGGCAAGTTTTAATATTTGAGTATTTCAACAAATCATGTTCAAACTGAAGAATAATGATGTAGAAAACCACATTGTGCATGTTGAACAGATTAGTTCCTTAGGTTTGATCTGTATGTGAGCTATTGAACGCGTCACTGGTATCACAGTTCTTGGGTAGAAATGCTTAGCCATAGCGTTCACTGCTAATTTTGCTCATGATGTGTCTTCTAACATGCATAAAAACACCATATGGATGAGTTACCAAGGTATAAAAAGCTGGATTTTCAGTAGAAAAAAATCTTTTAGGCATTATTTAAATAAAAAAGAGTCACATATTCCCCCCTGGTTTCCTCCGGTGTATGCATTTCACGGAAAAAGCAGATGCTTCCACCGTCTCTCACTGTAAAGCCGAAGGATTCCGTATCGTATCTGCTCTCGTATTTTTTTCCCCCCGGTTCTTCTCTATCCGTCTTGCCACTGCCTAAGTCCCAGACCTTGTTAAAACTCCCTTCTGATAACCCACTTCATTCTGTCCCATCACTCATCAGTCTCCTCGGGGCTTCGGCAAACACTATCACATGACACCCCGCTAATCTGATTGGCTGATCAGAACTGTAAATGAAACCAGCCAGAACCAATTACAATAGGCACAAGTCATTAAGAGAGATGACTTCGGGGAGGAGAGCCGGTGCTGGGGACAGGTGCATCGCTGCTAGTCTGGCAAATTACTTTCAGAATAGAGTTTGGGTTATCAGTTGCTGACTATTATGCCGAGTGATTGGAGGAAGAGGGTATTGATACAGCTTAAAGTGGGTTTACACTGCAAGCTATTTTTTGTGCTAATTAAACACCAAAATTGCCCTCTTTGGGAGATTTCTTGTTTTTGGTCTGCTCCCAGAAAAAAAAAAAAAAAACTCTGCTAAAAGAATCTTTCCTTTGATAAGCCGCCAGATCAGAATGAAACAGCGTCTACACGTCCAAGCGAATAAACTTTCATGTATCAGGCGGTTAAACTCACACTATTCATAGCAGTTAAGCAAGACCTACATCTGAAGTCATACAAAGTTCTTTTGGAACCACATACCTGATCTACTTTTGGTAGATTTCTAGCTGTTATAAACCAAAATGAGGATATTATCAGACATAATTAAAGACTCTATAAATGCACCTGAACCTCATTCCTATAATGTTGGCCAGTTTTCCAATTCTTTTTTAGATTGACTCCTTTTATAGAATATATTGACGATAACAGGGGGAAAAGCACAGAGATAACGGAAAACTGAACGCTATTTAGAGTGCTTCAGTTTCAGGCTTGATATTCTGCCTCCTGGCTCACTGTGACACTTGCTGGCATTCTCGAACTAATTAGCACCACCAATAACGTCGTTGTTAACATCTGCACTATAGTACATTTTTATCACTGCGTCCAGATTCCCTGTAACCAGCCTGTTTGGTACGACATTCTGTCATTCACCCTATTTATACATGGATTTCATTTGGTCAGATGAGGACATGGAAACGGTATAAATGCAACACTAAGTGCATGTGTGTTTGGAATGTGATCAAATCAGTCTGACAACATCTGTAGATTGTTTGCACTGGGAACACATCACAGCCAGGGATACATGCAGTGTGTTCGGCATGACTCAACCCCTTAAAGAAAAAGAAAAATATGCAGCGAAATTGAAAGGTTACTTAACTCGTCCTTTTCCTGCTAATCAAAGCAAGTGCTGCAAGTAACAGCAGTAGAGCTGAAAGCCTTGCAATGTCACAATGTTAATTGTAAACAGGTTAAATGTGCCACCATCATAGTTAAGCATGCTTTATTTCCTAAACAGGACTACACACAAAGTGCATAGCTTCAGCTGACGAGAATTTAATTAGTCCAGCAGATTTTGGGTCATAGAATAAAGTATTGAACGAGCTTGTGGCCTTGTGATGGAGCTAATGGAATAGCAAGAGATTCACCATAGTCATTCAGATTCATTAGAAGGGGACCTTGAATCTTGTTTGTGCAAAATTTAAAGATCGCCTTCAGTGAAAATCTAAACTTTTGGGTTATTTTTTTGTACTAGGATAACATGTCCTTAAGGTGTTTTTAATGTGCATCATGAGTGAAATAAGTAGATATTTCCATGGATGTACTCTCAAAAACACAGATTCAGACGTCTCATGTTTTTGTACGTATTCAAATTGTGGGGTGGGGCTTTCCAAATCATTTTTCCTCAGAGTCAGTTCCTGGTTCAAACGTGTATGAATCACTCCAGTATTCTAACCTTCCATTTTGTAGCATATAAAGGAGTTTGGCTGTGTTTGAGCGGAGCTGTAGGTGAGCTGGTGTGCTCCAGCTGCACTGAGTAGGGAGAAGCGCATTGATTTTCAAGGAAGCAACAATGTAGAGTTACATTTAAGTGATTTTAAGGCAAGAAGGTATTACTCTAATGTGAAAAAAAGTCTAAATATGCATCTTTGATACACATACATAGGTTTTTTGGTGGTTCGATCAATGATCAGAGGGTGACTTCATTCAATGGTTGTAAGGTATCAAACTAAACTACGTGCTGAGTTCTGATCACAATATGGGCTGAATCAAGAGATAAGATTACTTATTATTACCAGGTATAAATGAAAAATCCCATTTATCAGATGTCAAGTGCAAATGGGGCCTTTTGATCTTGTTATCATCTAGCTTCCTTGCTTTCTAGTGCACTTGTTATTAATTTGTATGCAAAACAGGTAAAACCAGAGTGAAGAGTTCTACTAGATAAAAGCTCATCAACGCGACCAAAGTTACAGTAATTGTTATGAAGTACTACATATACGACGTGATTTTTCCCACTTACAGTATACAAGTATAACTTAGCAGTTTCCTGCAATTTCTAATGCAGAAAGTGTTAATTGAGGTGGCCTTTAGAGCAGCTTAGAAACTGTGAGGATGTGTAATTAATACATCCTCCAACCCCTGCACAGCACGCTCCCACGCCGGCTCAGACAGATAAACACACACCCTGATATCCATAGATGGTGCCTTCCACTCTTCATCAGGAGCTAAGCCTCTGACAGATTTCCTATGCCACGCTAATGACATGCTTTCTAGATAAACTGAAAGACACTCTCCATCAGCCGTGTTTTTCCCTGATTCCATCATCTGACTTCATCTTTCATTATCTGGCCCTCTCCATCTCCACTACCCACTCATCTCATTTCATTTGGATTCCTGTCATTAAAACTACACCCTGATAGAGATGTGCCGGGCACTTTTTAAATTTTAATCATATTGGATGTACTCATTTTTTTAACACAGCCAGTTGTTTCAGGGGTTTATGAAAATGAGTAGCCGGGGTATCGCTGCACTCAGACGGAGGCTCCCTTGCTGAGTGGGCAGAGGCATGTTTGTTTTAGTGTGCCAGGCGCAGCGATAACTTCTGATCTGCGGATGAATCAGTATTCCAAGGACACGAGAGAAGCAGGGGCCCCCGATAACAGTCAACAACAGAGAAAAACGCCTCTTCCCTGGCAGAGCCGAACAAAGGTATTCTTTAATCACAGACACGACGTGAGCCTGTTTACAAGGTGGCGACTTCCCCGAGAGGTTCGGCTACGAGTCGAGAAATGAAAGGCGGAGGCAGCCGGTGGAAGAACGAGAGGAGAGAGGCAGTGGTTGGGGAGGTGGTGCTAAAGTGCTAAAGTGAGAGAGACGCAGCGAGTATTTGGGGTTAATGAGGCAGTGCGGCAAGACAGGGGAGGCAACAGAAGGCAGAGACAGAGTCGAGCTGTGATCTTCGGTGTTTTCCAGAGCATATCCATTACACTGCCATTATCTTGGGTCAAGATGTCTTGATTCCACCACCCTGAACTCTCGCCTCATGCTGGCACCACCTTTGCTTACAGCTACACAGGGTCATAATTGATTGACCGGACAAGAACACATTTCAGTAAGGTAGTTAACCTGTTTGCCCCTGGGGCTGTGTCCATAAAGGGATTGACAAGTGAGAGATATATAGATGGAGTGAGCGACCTTCAATCAAGAGAAGAAGGGAGGCGAGTAAACGCATCCAGAATTCATACACTGATCAGTCACAACATCATGACCACTGACAGGTGAAGTTAATAACATTGATCATATTGGTACTATGTGGTGTTCTACTGGAAACATTTGGATTTTGCTATCCATGTTGATGAGACTTAAACACCCAAATAAACATTGTCCCACAACAAACACTCCCTCATGTAAATGGAAATCCCAAATGTCACTGACCTACCCCCACAGGAAAATGCACCCCACCACATGGAAAAAACATCAAACAATCAGGAACATGTTGAGGAACATGACAATGGTCCAACATGTTGATTTGCTCTCCAAACTTCCTACACCCCATTCTGATCAAGCATCAACAGGATGCAATGGAACAAGTTTGACTGACAGAGGCCCCACTGCACAAGTCAGAGCACCCAAATGATCCACTGCCAACATCCTGGTTCCAGACCCCATAGGACACCCAGAGAGGTCCTCTTGTCCACGTCCAATGGTTCAGAGCATTTTGGACCACATAAGGGGGACCAACACAATGTTGGGCAGGTGGTCATAATATTATGCCTCATCGGTGTATATACACGTAGTCAGTGACCTTAAAACAAGAAGAGAAGGGAGGCGAGTAAACACATCCAGAATTCATATAATCCAATGTGTGGTCAAATGATGTCTCATAAACCCTCCCACCTTCCTCTTCTCTCATTTTTTCTCTAAAAAAGAAGAATAAATCACTTCATTTCTTTGTCCTGACATGTTTTTAATTTTCACCTTTCACTTTCCTCCCTGCCTTGTCTCTTGAGCTTGTCTCATTTTCCTCCACGCTACTCTTTTTGTCTCCTTGACACCGAGCCTCCTGTTACTATATTTACCATTCTATTAGACACAGTCTGTTCTTTGGCTCTTGCTCTCTTGGCTTTGGCGTAATGGATCTCTTTGCAAAGTTATAACAGGGAGTCACGGTTGATTTCTGGCCTCCACTATCCCTGCATCTGCCAACAGCTCATTCACAAATCCCATGCTAATCAAACATTGATTCATCGATAACTAAATCATGGCTTAGTGGAGTTCCATCATGCTGAACTAAACTCCTCAGCATTCCGTAAACAGGAGACTACAATTTTAAATTCTACTATATTCCGTTCTATACTACTCCCTTTCATCCTTGGCCTGAGGATTTCAGGCCCAGTGCACTGAGCTGACACAGTAGCTCATCATGCTTTATTCTTTCCCTGCTGTAGTTCGAGGCAGCCTGATCACAGCTGGCTAAAGACACAACACCAGTCTATCTATCTGCATTTAGCCTGCCAGGCTGCTTGTGACATGACAGGCGCTTAGCAGTGAAACCGCTGTATCTGGGCTGGCCCGAAACAGGGAAATTACTCAGTCCATTACGGCAATGAGCTGCACACTGGTTCCCAGCACTTAGTACGGCAATGAGGCAGCACAACGGGCAGCCATCACGCAAAAATGGACACATGTAACGACACACAAAAGTGGGCCTACACACATACATACACAAAGAGGGATTTCTGCTACTGACAGCCCACTACCACTGTCAGTCTTCTTCTCTTTCCTGAGAGATGATGAACCTATTATGTGGACCTGTTAAAGAGAGACAGACGGATACACACATTATGTGCACACACACACACCCTAAATCGTATTTAATTTTACATCCATCCGAGCGCCAAAGAGTTTTCTTCTGTGACCCATTAGAATTCAGCCTCCCCTCTCCACTTTTGCCTTCCTGCTTTTGATTTAAACCAGAGGGGATGTGATGTGACTGTGATGAATGCTGAGACTTATCACATCGCTCAGTCTGACTGCGTGTATGTGTGTGTAATACTTAATATTCCTGTAATTAACAAAGCTCTTTGACTATGTGGAGGTTGTCACACTGTGATACAGACAGACAGACACGTGTGCACAGCCTCGTTTCTGAGTCTAAATGGAGGTCTCTCCTCCGTACGTCCGTGTGTTCAAAGCAAACACTGCTTGGCTCTTTTGTGCATTACTGAGAGTTTTTTAATAGCAGGCTCAGTGGCAGCCGACGCTGAAGATGGCATGTGAGTGTGCGCCGCCGCGTTTCAGGCGACTGGGGCTTTGATAATGTATTCATGCTTCCCAATGACAAATGGCTCCCACCAGGAGGCGGTTTAACATTTAAATGAGGAGCAGGAGAAAACATTGAACCACAACACACAGCAGTGAGCGGATACACAAGGGCAGGGCCAGAGAGCCCCTACATGTACCAGGATAAAGACATTAAAACCCACGATGAACACACAACTTCGATCCACCCACACACAAACAAGAGCACCCGCCGACGCCGATCACACAAAAAACAACTCATGTGAAGGAAGGAAGGAAAGAGAAGGGGGTAAGATAGAGGAACAGCTGGTGTCCCGGTGGGGAATCAGAGAGCAGAAGAGAATTTGCTGGCGCGCAAAACAAGCAGCTACTGATCAGAGTTTATATAAACAGCCCGTCAAGCTCTTTGCTCACTCAGGTTGGAACAATATCCCCCTCAAACAATACTGTGCTGTGCCGTCGGTGTGCCAGGTGCTGCTGTGCGGGCAAAACTCTGTGGCTTTTCAGTCATTAACTCAGAAACACAAACACATGATGGGAGGAAGTCCTTTGATTGACTGGCGACCTTTTCAGAGTTTATCCCGCCTCTCGCCCTGCAATATTCCCCAGCCCCCTGCATCCCTCAACAGGATAAAGCAGCTATAGCTAATGGATCAATGATGGGGAAAGAAGTGCAATAATGCAGATGCAGGGATGAGCATGAGAACCAGCACATGCACATAAACACAGACTTACTCTCACACGCATGTATGTGCACACGCAACGACGATCACATTCGAGTCTGTAACTTCACACATCATGGGGTGACAAATGGCTCTGTCTGCCTCTCCTGCAAGTGGAATTGATTGCTATGGTAACAGAGAGTCGCCTCCAGACTACACTCTTGCTGTTGCTAATTCTCCAGCTGACATGACCTCTGACCTTGACATCAACTTTGTCATTACTTTGCTACCTTGTTAATCAAAATGTATACAATTCCCCTCTCTTTTTTTCTTCCTCCTTTTGTTTTGGCCTATTTCTATCTGCGATCTTTGCCTTTCTTCCGTGATCTGGTCTTGATTCTGTCCCTGTAGTATGTTCGCTCTATCACTCACCATCTGTTGCTGCCCAGAGGGCTGCTCGAGCTGACCTGCCCTCATGCTGTTAACCAGCAGCTACAGTCAGTCTGTCGCTAACCATGCAAAACACTTACTGAGAGCGTACTTTCTATTTCAGGCGAACCCACAAGGTCAGATCAGCTAAAACGGGCCCAGGGACTGACCCGAGACGTAGCAGGAAACTCTTATTTCACTCTTGTACCTTTAAAAGGGAAGCTTTTAATCAAGTCAATGGCACGATGCAAAACTGAAGGTCAGTGGTAGCATACTTTTATTTTGAAAGATATTCTTCAGTAGGTAAAGATCTAAGTGCATGGCCGGTGCAATGGATTTTAGTATTAGGTGATAAGAAATATATCTGGAAGCAGTGAAGATAAATGCAATTTAAAGTTATTAGAGACCTCTCTCTAACCCCATAGTATATTTCTTTTTTCCAAAATCATTTTTCTCCTTTTATATATATAGGCGTCTTCTTTAAACTTCTTCTTTTTTTTAACATTGTGTTTCTCCCCTCACCCTCCTCCTCCTAGTGAATAGGTATTCACTGGAGGTCTCCACATAAATATAAAGATGAAGATGTAAGGGTCAATCGATATCCTGTTGGTAGTCCACGTGGGCAGGTTGTCATACAATCATTGCCCAGTTCGCTGCGGGAAAAGAGCAAATTTGTTCTGTCAGTGACACAGCATGCATGAAAAGAGTCGCGGCAGGGGTCAAGCAGGTATCAGTATTCCGCTCATATATTCCGCCTCGTGCACAACCACAGTGAGTTGTTAAAGGACTGGGTGTTGGGTTTTTATGGTTCTCCTTGCCTACATCTATCTGTTAAGGCAGAAAAAAAAGAAGCAGCACAGACACAAGTGTTTCTAATCTATTTCACCTCTTACATCTTGGACATTTATAGGACAGAGTGCAGGTGGAATTTAATGTTTTGTCGCGTTATATCACTTTTATTTTATGTTTTCACTCACTGGAACTCATTGGATGGTGATGCCGGTTTGTCAGTCTTTCCAACACTATGGCCCAGACTGAAATAGCTCAACAACGAGAGTGTTGGATGGGAAGTCATAAAGGTTGCAAAATTTATGGTCCCCAAAGGAAGAATCCTAATGAGTTCACCATCAATCCCCTGACGTTTCATTTAGCACCACCAGCAGGCCAAAGTTCTCACTTGTCCTGTGAAATATCTCAAAATCAAATAGGAAATTTGTTCAGACAGAAGTTCAGTTTCAGAATGTTCAGACACTGTATCCTTATAACTTTAGTGAATCAATGTTTTTTCTTTCTCTAGCGCCACTATGAGGTTAATATTTGTAATTTGGTGTGAACTGTCTCAACAACTATTGGATGGGTTGTCATGAAACTGGCTACATACATTTATGTCTCCCATGTGATGGATTTTGTAACTTTAATGATCCTCTGTCTTTTTATACAGCTCTATAATGTCAATAATCTGTAATTGAATTGTTGTGAAAACTAATGATGTTACCACAAACTTAAACCACACTGTGTGTTTGGTGTTTTTTACTGTGTCTTAAGAGGCTAAATTAAGATAGTGAACGTTACAAACATCATCATCATACAAACACAGACATCTTAAGGAGTTTTATAAGTTGGGCACGTTGTAATTATTCCTTCATGTCAGCCAGGTTGGTCATATTTCATGTTGTCTTGTGATGAAGACAACAAAAAGAAGCAGACGTAAGTTTAATGTTCACATGAAGAACATTAAGTCAAAGACGACCCCAAACAAGCGTAAAAACTTGTTTTGCCAAAACGAAAGATTTAGATAGTTTTCTCGTGTTTCCATTAACTTTTGAATGATTACATTTAGATTCATCTCAACACCACGCTGTGTTTAGGTACAGCCTCGCAAAGCTATTCTTACTCTTGTTTTGAAATTAGTGTCAAAGTGATAATTGAGTTTTAAGGTGATACCAAGGCAACACTTTTGGTGCAGACCTGTGCTGACAAAATAAAGCAGTTTTGTTTTCTACAACTACAAATTGAATTTAGCAAAAAAAAAATCTAACTTCTGTTTTTGGAATAAAAACAGCCATGCAAGGGTCAATGAGGAAAAATGAGATTAAAGAATAACACTCATCTACAAATGTAACCAAGCATTGGATCATAACTTGAGGTTCTCACTAGTTATTGAGATGTTCACTGCCTTGGATACTTTTTAGTTGGTACCAAAAAAGCTGGTACCAAAAAAGGTTCAATATTGGCTCATCCAAATCGGATATTATCTGTCCATTAAATGGTCCTTTATCAGTGAATATCATTTGAATACACATGGGTCAGTAGAGACTTCCTCCACCTTTTAGTATCCTTGGTAGCCATGTTGTCATCCATTCAGATCCCCGATAAAGATATAGTAACTCCGATAACATCTATGAACTTTTGTGGTTGTGTGAATAAGTGCAGGTAAAATCTCCCGTGGATTTGTCATTGGGAAAATGTAGAAAATGGAGCTTTGAAGCATGTGGGGAATATAGCAACAGGTTTTACCCAAATCATGATCCTTTTCTAAAGCTAACCAGGTAGTTTGACAGAAAAGAATAAATGAGAGCAAAAGTAAAAACATGGGATGAAACTGGACTTATGCCTCATCCATCCCCTTCAGCCTCCCCATGTGGCTCTTTTGTCTTTTAGGAAATGAAAAAACTTGGCTACACTGCCAATAAATGAGCACACTAGAAGGTGGAGGAGGTCCCCATTGGCCCATATGGATGGGGATGACATGCACTGATAATGAGCCATTTAATGGGCTGATAACATCAGAATTGGGTGACCAGCTCTACATCTAAACGCAAAATACAAAAGACTGTAAAGATGTACATAATGCAGTGGTCCAACAGCAGCTTGTGTGCACAGATGCAGACAGCAAATTGCTGCGAGTTTGAAAAGTTTGCACATGCTTGGGTTGATTAATTCATTTTCTTTGATTAATTAAACTTGTCGTCATGAAAAGAAGAGGAAACAATCTCATATTAAAGCTCTCAGGTTACAAATTTAAATTCCAAGTCCCCTTATTTTGAAAACTTTACAATAATATCAAGCTGTATCCTCTTATCCATCCGTTGCTTCTGGCTCCAGCACAAATCTTCCTCTATGTCTCCCAGCGCTGTCCACTCCCCATTTCTCATCCTCTCTACCTATTCCTCATCCACTTCCCCAGCTCTATATCATTTTCTTGTTATCTTCTCTTATGTCCCTTCCTTTCTCTTCCTCCCCTGACTCTTCCACCTCCTCCCACCTTCTCCTCCTGCCCCATCATTACTCCTCTTTCAATGCTCATCTTTCTAAGGCTGCCGAATTTCCCAGCACAACAGTGCTATTCTGCTGCCTACTAATAGAATCCCTCAGTTCCTCTAATGGATCTGTCAGAATCTCCTGAGTACACGAGACCAGATGGATTGATAGGGGGAGGGAGACAGACAGAGAGAGGGGGGACAAAGAGACAGAGAGACACAGAAAGATGATGAGACTGAAAGGGAAGCAAAGAGAGAGTAAAAAAAAAAAAACTTTGATCTGTGCCTTGGAAACTCTCAGAGCAGCAGCTCCACTGACACTGCCAACCCGCCAACATATGGTCCGATAGACGCAGTGCCACTTAAGGCCATCCCATTGTCACATGGGATAATGACAGGCACACTGTGGCCAGGTAAGTCTTTTCACAGAGCACTTTCTATGCATACAAAAAGGCTTAATATCGACTTTTTTTGAGACTTGCTGCAATGGTTCTGTAACAACATTCGTCACCCACAAGGAATCCTTGCAAAATGAAAATGAGAACAAATCTATGATGGGAAACCTTGATGCCATTCTGCCACTGCATTAAGTAGAGCATTAAAATACAAAAATGTTAACACTCTTGAATGGATTATGCATACAAATTTGGTTTAAAGGAAAGTGAACTTGTGTCACTGCATCAAGCTGTTTTCTCCTGTAAATGGCACAACCAGGTTAGAGCAATACATACAATGCCTTTCATTAATTAGATCAATTATTGTCGCATAATATCTGTGGGTGACAAAAGCAGGACATTTATTAATCCGAAGGTTTTGAACGTTATTTTAAATATGTCACACAGCGTCTATGTCTAATTATCTTTCATCAGTGGGTTAATTGCAGCTCACCGTTGTCTGTGGCGGTGAAGACAGCTGTGTATTTATTGTCGTGGACATAAGGAGACTCGCGGTCCAGCGAGGCCGAGGTGTTGACAGTTCCTTTGACTGGACTCACACTCAGCCAGCCTGCTGGGTCTTGCAGAACAGCGTACCTGGATGAAGGTAAAAAAGAACAATAAACATGAGAAGTTGGGACTACAAAAAATCAACTGTTTGCTCCATCTTGTGAAAAAGTTATCTTTCCAGGTTATTTTGCTCAAGTATTTTCAGGTGCCAAACATAGACGGACAACAACAACAACAGCAAAGTACATTTGAATACTTCATATTTCTTCAATCCTGTCTATAAGCCATAGATTCCACATAAAATATGGATGTACCCATCCTGACATCAAGTACTGGTTTGTGGACAACTGTTTTGAATCATCAGATGTCACATTTTGGCCATTGCCATGTTGGTTTTTCAAGCAAGAGGCATATCTGACTGAGAACCCAAGGACACTATACATGCCTCCTGTATAGATACAGTCACACGGCAGCCAGGACTTACAGCATACCCAGCTTTAACCTCTGGTTCACTCTAAATGGGATCATAATTTACAAAACACACACCATATTGCATTGGAGAAGTCCTGAAACTAGTGACTGGGACCATAATAGATCAGGTGAGAGGTAGGGTCATTTTCTCATAGGCATCCATACAGTTTGACTTATTACAGGAGTCGCCCCCTTTTGGCCAATCAAAAGAATGCATTTTGAAGGCACTTTGCATTGGCTTCAATTCAGATCTCGATGCTACATCCATCTTTTATATGCAGTCTGTGGCATAACTCAACTGAATTCCAAGCTTCTAAATAATAATAATCATAGTAATAAATTCATTTAGTATTATTATTATTATTATTATTATTATTATTATTATTATTATTATTATTATTATTTCATGTGTGCATAAATGCTATCACTGGTGAAAAACATACTTAAAGTGTGATATCCCTGGAATAGCACAGAGAAGAGCAGATCTTTGAGTTACCTTGAATATCCACAAAGAGAAAAAGAAAGCTAAACAGAGTAGGTCTAAGCAGTACTAAATGAAAAAGGTTCTGCTCACATTAAGTAAAGCATAAAAGCTATAATTAAAAATACAACACCAGTAGACTGCAGCTAAATGAGATTTCACAGTCTGAAGAGATATACTTTGCAGGACTGAGGTCCGAAGATGATGAGGGCCACTCCAAAAATCTTGTGGGCGAGCTGCCAAGCTGGCATTGCCTTGAAAACGAGCTGGAGAGCGGATCATGACCTCACTAATGTGGCCACTCAGTCTGCCTCTGATGGCTGCTAGATGGTGATTGGAAGGGGCTTGCATCTGTGCTAGCATCACATGGGATTGATTTAAGAGCTAGAGTCCGCTATTTTTTATATATGTATATATATATATATATATATATACACACACACACACACACGCACACACACACACACACCAAGGCACTTGCACAAGCTTGAAAGCATGTAGGCCGCATGATTCATACGTGCACAAAAGGCAGCTAAAAGTTTCCCAAACACACACATTCCTGCACACAGACACACACAACACTACTGACTTTCTCCAACACAAGGCCACTCTTTGCCAAAGTGCTCAGCAGTAGACAAATTGTCTTTGAAATGGAGCTCTTCAGCTAACAGAGCGCGACAAAGCCTTGGGAAATGGCTTTGCAATCAACCTCTGCTCACACCTTTCGCCTCTCACTCACATACACTTTCCCTGCCAGCGATTACTACTGTTAACCAACACGTGTGTTTTACTCTAGCAAAGGAGGCAACGCTGTGAGGTTAAATGCACTATTAATAATGATGCTTGTATCAGTGTGCATGCTCTCTTTCCGTGTCTCTCTCTTTTCTGCACTCACACTATACTGCAAACTGAAGGATTCACATGATTCATGGGGCCTCCAATATAACAGAGCCAGGTTCACAGGTTATTAACTTCCATATGTCTCACTCCTCACATCACCTGCTACATTATCAGACACACTCTGTGGTTGTGTCGGAGTACAGAGTCGCTGTTTCATCATCACCACATTGTGAAAGAGAAAAATACACGTGAACATTTATATAATGACATTTTTAGGGTATTTATTGTCAAATATATCATATTTTATGCAACTATGCACAACAGCATGCCCAACACATGGTTATTAATGGTATTAATTTATATCACTTTGCTATTGACACACATGCCAGCTGACTTTGTAGAGCTTTCAGTACGAGTTTTTATTATACAGTCGAACCACGAGCAGCTGCTGACTTTTATTTTGAAATGCGTCGCTCAGGACTTATTGACAGACCGATTATCAGTAATGTTAGAAATATTAGAAACGTTTCTTAAGCAGCAACAACTGAACAAGAAACACAAGCCGTTGCCACAAACCAGGAAATTAGCTTCTCTCACAGTGGCTAAGGCTACGCTAACGGCTAAGTTGAAGGCAGCCACAGATTAACCAGAAACAGAGTCTGGAAAGCAATAAATAATAATGCTTTAAGATCTGGACCTTAGTGGGCGATAAAAGTGATAGAACAGTCAAAGATTATGAAAACAGAGAAGAATGGCAGGCTGATCTGAAGGAGACAAACTGATCAATTTCAGTCGAGAGCGTTCTAATTCTATCACTTCTATTTCTAATTTAAAATTCACTTATAGTTACCCTTATTAATGAAGAAGCCCAGTTATGAATGTGAGGTTCTCTGTTATCACTTGCTGTTAAAACACTACATTTAATGTATATCGGTTCCAAATATCAGTTAACGGCTTTTCTTGATTACCTGTAATCGGCATCCATCCATATGGATTGATCTGTAGTGGTTTTTCACCTTAAAAATGACCCACATTTGTAGTTTGCCATGAGGTGTAAATCTACAGTAAATCCAAGCATCATTAACTCCAATCTTAAAAAAGTGCTTTGTATTATGTACATTTTGACATTTTACACCCTCTTGGAACAAAGTGAAAATCCCTACTTTTTTAAACAGAGATTGAAGTCTGAAAATCAGCAAAGCATTTTCATTCTACTTAAACTCACAGATTTGCTCTAATGCTGAGACTCTAAGAACTTCTTACAGACATGTGGCGCTACACAGGCTGCTGGAGTGAAATATGAGGGGCATTATGCTTTCTTTCCGACAGTAGAAGTTTCGGAGTGTAATGCTGCTGTCTGCCTTAGTGCAAGGTAACAACTAAATGACTCAAAGCCACTGTTTCTCCTCTCTGTGCAAACATGGGGACACTCCATTAGAGCCCTTTAAAGGGCAAATTAGAAAGACATTAAAAAGCCATTAGGAATATTCATATCTGGTCCAACGTGTTTATCTCTAAAACCAGAGAAGGCCCAAACAAATCAGTCAACAAATGAGACAGTGTGCAAATACAAAGCTCACACATGTCCTCGTTTAGCTGCACACACACACACACACCACAAACAGACAAAAGTGAATTTAAAGCAAAAAAAAATGGCTGCTTTCATTGTGAAATAAATCGCAAGACAGCAAGGTGATTTGTTCGGATTTTTGCTTAAGCTGCAGAATGTGCAGCATCATGAGGCGAACACTGTGACCCCAATGTTAGAGAGAGGTGGCCTTAATATTGCTCTTTCCACTGAACTGCATAGCTGCACCCTTAGGGGCTACTCTGAGCTGCTATAGCTGGCATCAGCGCACAGTCCCAGTGTGAGTGTGTGTGTGTGTGTGTGTGTGTGTGTGTGTGTGTGTGTGTGTGAGTGTTTTAGGAAGGGATTGCCCTTAGCAGTAAGAGGACACAGAGGACCCTGTTGGAGGATGGTTGGAGTCGACTGCATCTGACTGTCAAAGTGTCTCATTAGAGGTGATCCAGGGCCACACACATAACACAATACCAGCACAAAGCTTTTCAAAATTCATTCACTTAAGCTTCTCTGGGAAGTCATCCTTTCAGTGTTTATTAACATAAAAAAGAGTTACTTTCAAATATTAATGAAATTTGAAGTAATCTGCTTTTAAGCTGAAACTACTATAATTCAAGAAAATTGCAGGCACTTGCTAATTTTTCTTAAAAACATGTAATTCTGCAGAAGAAGTGCTATTTTGCCAGTACTTAATGAGAAATCTGTGCAGAAACCCCCAAAACCAACATAATGCTGACTAAAAACCCTGCCAGATAATGATGCTTAGTAGAACAAAAAAAATAAACTCGTAACCAATACACACGGAGAAAGTAAATAATTTATTTTGACAGCGGATCCAGAAGCTCTAATCTGAAAGCAGGGCTTCATTGTCACCCTTTGGAAATGTGAGCGACAGATGAGTTCTTTCTGACTGTGATCTGAGCCTCGGTGTTTTCGTCAGACAACTCAAAGGAATCTGGGAGCAAGAGGGAGACAGAGGCTTGCCGCCCACTTGTAATCCACTTACATCAGGAACAAAATGCTAGCATACATTGTGCGCGTCTGCATCCATGTCTGTGTGTCAATAGCAGGTGTGGGTGGGATACACAGAATGAGGGAGACAATTTGTGGTAAGAGCTAATTTGGAGGGAAGATAAAGGCAGAGCAGTGAGTGCCATAGAGGAAAAAGCTCTTTGCATAAATGCTGATTATTTCTCTTGTTTGTTTGCACTTAAGTAAGATATGTTGCTGGCACTTCTCCTAATGTACAGTAGTGCGGTTGTCTCCGCAATTTCCTCTTTAAAACACACACAGGATTCCTGGACCAGCAGCATAAACTTACAATGGAGGTTTAAAAATGTACTTTCTGAATTGGACGACTTATTTCTTAAACACAGAAGCTGACCGTTATGATGCTTCTCGGTTAGTTTCATTTGATTCCGTTACGACTTTCACCATCTGTACTTTAAAAGCTCATCTTGACTTACGTATGCTTTACTCACATCATTAAGTGCAATATTTAACAGATTAGAATGAGACAACAACTTCTCCAAACATATTCTTATGTTATGTGATATAATCATGACCTGTCCAGAGTTTACCCTGTCTCTTCCCCAATGATTAGCTGCATTCTTATGTTACATATGACTTATGTAATATTGACACAAGACAATACTGTCCCTTTACACACAAAGCAAACCCTTCCCCACTCTAAATAGCTACTCCAGTGACTCAGTACTGAACTTTCCAAATGTTAAAATGCTCACAAGAGACAGACAGATAGAAAATGGCCAAAAATCCCAGCAGCAGAGACTAAGACATCCTGACTTTTAGTACCCAGCGTGGATTAAGTTGAAGAACTGCGGATCCTGCACTTTTCATTCTGCAACTAAACAGCATCTTTCATCAGACTCTCCTTGTCTCCTAAATGGCCACTTATTTCAAGGTTGTAATGAAGCAGCCAACATAATCCTGATGCATCAGCCACTGGGAAGCTCCCCCCAGAGCCTCGGAGGATGTTACACAGAATGGTCTGGCTGTATCTCATCAAAATTCTGCAATAGGAGGAAAAAAAACCACTCTGGTTTGTAAGCACTTCTTTTAATCAGTTACAGCTGTCTTGGGCAACGTCGTGGAAGGTGTTTTGGTGGAATATTTGCATGAAGGGAGGCAGAAGGTCACCAAAATGGCTAATTCACCGAAAGACCCAAGCAGGATTGCCTTATTTCTGTTGTCAGCATGTTGCAGCTTGAAAGTTGTTTTTTTTTTTTTCCTGTAGCGAAGCAAAATTTAAAAACGGTAGCATACAGGGGTACTTCAAAGAGTTGTCGGCCTCACCAGAAAAGAAAAAGGCTGTTCTTGCATTATTTTTCAACACAGTCTGCTTTACCTTCAATGCTCTTGGTCTAAGGTCACATCTTTCGGATACTCGTGCATGCATGACCTTTTCATTTCTCTGAAAACGGCGACAATGCAAGTGGGATCTGAGTTTGGGAAACAGATAGAAGTCAGGACGGTGCAAGTCAGGTGAGTAAGGTGCATGATGCAACAATTAAACGCCACTTTTGGCTGTTTGTGCCACCTGTGCTTTGTGGTTTGGGCAAATTGTGCTGCAGCAACAGCAGCCAGATCAAAATTTTCCTCTCCTTATGTCGCTGGAGACTTCCTTGCTTCAAAAACGTATGATATCACTATGTTATTGTATCTATATCATTGTGATGTCAGACCAAGTTGGACAAAAAACTGACCGTCATGCATTGTGTGCTGATCACCAGTGATCGATTCTGCTATGGTTAATCTCCAAGCAACCTAAAGATACAAGGATTTTTACATGAGAATGGAAGTTCCCATCTCTATAACTCAAGTCCTATCTATGTGGGAGAAACTTATTCAGTCTGCTCTTAATTTATCTCTCAGTGTCAGGGGCCAAGTAGCAAGACTGAGCCCCCCCCTCATCCTTTGCCACTAGCGCTGTGTAGACGGAGGCATTATCCTGGAGCAGCAGCAGCCAGCTCCAAGCTTTAAACTCAGTTTTTTCTTTGATTGCTTCAAACATTTGAGTTTATGTGGACAGTGACATCAGGCTTTATAGTATACAGTCATGCCCCAAAACGAGAGTTACACCCCTTGTTTTCATCTGAGGCAGAGAACTTTTTTGAAGTGTTTGTGTATACATCGATCAACCACAACATTATGACCACTGACAGGTGAAGTGAATACCATTGATCATATTGGTACTATGTGGTGTTCTGCTGGAGACCCTTGGATTTTGACATCCATGTTGATGAGACTTAGACACCCAAATAAACATTGTCCCACAACAAGCACACTCCCTCATGAAAATGGAAATCCAAAATGTCACTGGCCTACCCCCACAGGAAAATGCACCCTACCACATGGAAAAAACATCAAACAATCAGGAACATGTTGAGGAACATGACGATGGCCCAACATGTTGATTTGACCTCCAAACTTCCTACATCCCATTGTGATCAAGCATCAACAGGATGCAGCGGAACAAGTTTGATTGACAGAGGCCCCACTGCACAAGTCAGAGTACCCAAAGGATCCAGTGTCAACGTCCTGGTTCCAGACTCCAAAGGACACCCTGAGAGGTCCTCTTGTCCATGCCCAAAGAGCACTTTTGAGCACATGAGGGGGACCAATACAATATTAGGCAGGTATTCATAATGTTATGCCTGATCGGTGTAGGTAGTGGAACAGGAGAAGGAAGTAACAGGCTTATAATTGCAGTCTACATCCAGTGAGTCTGACTACATGTGAAGTAAAATGATCTTTCATTGTAAAATCTGTTAAGCATCCTGTTAAGCATGATCATAACCTTTTCTTTACCCAAACCAGGATTGTTTTGCATGAAGTGAAAACTGCACTAATCCATTTGTAAACCAACTGAGGCCATAACTCCTCAACATTTAACATAATATGACCCAGTGACATTTAGCCATGGTTTAGCCTTTTCTAACTGCTCCAGGAAACATTTGGTCCTAGCAGCTTATTATCGCACTTCCATCAGAGACTCACCAACTTTGAATCCCTGCCATTTGTGCGGCGCTTATCAGAGATTGTTTACTTAAGAACGGCTACCTGCTGCAACGGAGACCGAAAGATCAGGTTAGAATCCACATGAAACTCCCGAAGCAGACGCTGAATTCATCTGTCTCTCGCCTTTAAGCCGAGCCTCCTTCCCCTCTGAGCCTGTGTGGGTTTTTACAGGGGCGTGATGGATATCCATGCCCTCTCCTCCCTCTCCAAATGTGCATCATTAAGTTTCTCAAAACATTCATAACAATCTAGCGATGGCTGCACGGGTCGTGCACACACTACTTCGAGAAGTAAATTGTTCTGGAGTTGTGAAGTCGTGGCTCTTAACCTCAGGGAGCTGGGGGATGTTTTTAGTGGCCAAAGGGAGATTCACGTAATATACAAACATGCAAAGGACATGCCACTGTTTATGTATTTGTATCACTGTGCTGCTGTTCACCCTTACATAATAATTTTGACTCATCCTTTGGGCTTGCTTCGATAATCAATTAAAAAAAAATGTGTGAAAAAATGCTTTCTTTTTCTGACAAAGTTCATTACCCACACAGTTATATCAGGGGGTTGCAGGCATCGCTTCATATTCAAAGGGGTTGGAGTTGTTTAGAGGTGCATGATGAATACAGGTAGGGGCACCCAAAAGGCTGGAAGCTAGACCACTGTTTCCCTGATTAAAATGCCCAACAGTAAGGACGAGATAGCGATGCATAGGGAGACAACAAGATCTGCATCAAATAACACCGATTCCCCAGTGTCTCCACGAGTCTTTAAAGCATAATGATTTGAAAAATCCGAGGCGAAGGGGAATACATCCAATTTGAATATTTAAATTGTTGAAGTGTGTTTATATAAAGGGAAAAGAGGTTCACGCGCCTCTACTCTGTTTGGTCACTCGATAAGCTGACCGTTTTCTCCTCCCATAAAACTCTATTAAAACACTGAATTCAATTTACGCTGCACTTATTTTAATGCACACTGTTTTCTCTCGCTTTATATCCCACTTTGCAGATACACGCACATTTCACCACCTACACACACAAAAGCTTAGTCTCGCTATTTTAGGTGTCAGTATACCCCGTTTTTTTTCAGTTTTCTTTACTGCACTGCAACTCAGACAAGAGTACACTCATGCACTTGGATGGCGTTGACAGTATGCTACATTTCTCTCACTGCTCCCATCTCCTCCCTCCATTTCCCCCGACGTTCCTTCTTGTTCCTACTGTCTCGACTCTCACTTGGCTCCCACTTTATCTCACTGTCTTTATCTGTCTCTCTATCACTTCCCTCTCTCCCCTCCTGCCAGCGAGATCTCCAACTGATCGGAGTCTAACTTACTGAGAGAAAGGAGGAGGCATGGGGCCAATGCTAATAGTCCGTTTCTATCTGAGAGCTGCTGAGTGTGTGAGCAATAGATATGAGAACATCAATCAAGAGATGCAGCGAAAGTACAGGGCTTGTGCCGACTTGTGTTTGGCTGGAACAACTGTGCACTTCGTCCAAATCCGTGGCTAGTAAAGTGAGAAGAGGGGGGAAGAAAGGAAGAGGGGAAGGGGCAGAGCAGGGAGAGGGAGATAAGGGGAGGGATCAAGGATGGAGATAAGACAGGCATACATGAGACTGGAGCTGTGAATAAGTGTGTGATGAAAATGAATTCTCTCTCTCTCTCTCTCTCGCTGACTCCTCCTTTTATTCACTTCACAATGCTTTCCCGATCATGATCTGGGACCAGTCCTGCACTGGCCCAGTTTTGCAAACCACCTCTTGAGCCATTACTCACCGTTATCACAATCAATTTAAGGCAAAAACTAACCGATTCAGGATGAGTCTCTTTGACCCGACTCATCTGTATCAGCTCAGGGTAGTGTAAAAAAAAAAAACCTAATGTAGTTGGATGTGTAAATTAAGGAGTCAAAAGTCACCAAGTTTTAAATGGATTATGGCCATTTGCATTTTTTCCTCCTGAGCCTGCCCAGTGTGGATACCCAGAAATCCACAGAGACAACACTGGGCTCTAATTGCACTCCTGTGCTTGTCTACACATTAGCGAGGTATTTGAAAAGAGTTTATACAGTGACACCATCGTTGGGGATAGCATTCAGCTTCTTACTTTAAGCTGCATTAACGGATTTTTCGGTCACTTGGGAGCAGCAGAAAAAAAACAGTAACCACGATACTGCCCTCTGCATCCAAAAACAATGCTGTGAAAGCAGCTGGACTGCTGAAACTAGATGTAGAAGACTGTATTGCGCGCCTACACTGCACCTGCTGTGGCATAGATTCCAGAACTTTGCGATGGCCTTCTCAAAAAAAGCAACTTCAAGTCAGAACTTCAACAGCTAGATTTCCTGTGAAGACCACAAGAACTTTGATTGGCTGACAAGGTTTTGATGACAGTAAAGATTGATCAGAGTGACATGATACTGTATAAACTCTGGTGACTGGTCCCGCATGCATGACGAAATCAGGCTGACAACGTAAATATAGTTACTGTAGGTGATCTGATCATGTATAATGGACTCATTTAGTGGTGTTGTAGTGATTTCATTGGATGGATGGTGGACCAGCCTATACCCTACACTGTAGGTATACACTGATCTGCCACAACTTTATGACCACTGACAGGTGAAGTGAATAACATTGATCATGTTGGTACCATGTGGTGTTCTGTTGGAAAACCTTGGATTTTGGCATCCATGTTGATGAGACTTAGACACCCAAATAAACATTGTCCCACAACAAGCACACTCCCTCATGCAAATGGAAATCCCAAATTTCACTGGACTACCCCTGCAGGAAAATTCACCCCACCACATGGAAAAAAACATCAAACAATGAGGAACATGTTGAGGAACATGACGATGGCCCAACATGTCGATTTGACCTCCAAACTTCCTACACCCCATTCTGATCAAGCATCAACAGGATGCAGTGGAACAAGTTGGATTGACAGAGACCCCACTGCACAAGTCAGAGCACCCAGAGGATCCACTGCCAATGTCCTGGTTCCAGACACCATAGGACACCCTGAGAGGTCCTCTTGTCCATGCCCAATGGTTTAGAGCCTTTTTGCCCACATAAGGGGGACCAACACAATATTAGGCAGGTGTTCATAATGTAATGCCTGATCCGTGTACATATAAACCTCGCATCAAGTAATAAATGCAGTTTGAACCAAAACAATAAAATTATGGGTCTCAAGATCAAAGCATTGTGCTGAAGAAATATTATGCTACTCGGCATCGGATGATGAATTTCTGGTTCCTCTTCCACATTGCAAGGTTATTTTTTTTTTCTAAAAATGCTGATTATGACCAATTTATAAAGGCTTCTGAAGATTTTTATGAGATTATTCACAAGACTAAGGCTGTTGCAATCATGAAATATAATTTTACAATGAACTGTTATTGAAATTACTGCAATTAAAAATGCAGTTGTTCATTTTAGACCTTGATTAGTTTTACACTACTGCTATTAGCACCTGTTACTGCCATCCTTTTGCTGCAAATTCGACAAAGTGCTTCCTTTTTGTTACTCGGCTGTCCTTTTTCATTTGGCTTAAAACTGAAATGTGCCCACAGTGGTGCAGAGGTGTTTGACTTTACGAATAAATCCATAACTTTATTGTCAATAGATGCTCGTCAAAATGCAGTGAGTTGAGCATTAGAAGTGCCTCGAGTTAAAACACTGGTGCCCTTACATCACACCAGAGGAAGTGGACGAACGTGGTGGAAAACGACATGGAAATAGTGATTGAAATATGACATTTCTATCAACATAGTTGAACTTTGAGTGCTGCGACCTTGTTAGTAAGCGGCGTTGCACGTGTGCTTTGCTTGGCGCAGTGTCAGTCAGTCATTGAGAGGTGCAAGCCATTAGAATAAATGGGTGCAGAGCTTGGCAGTGCGGTTGTTGCATTCGGTGTGAAAGGGTCTTAATGCATCTTCTCTGTAAGTACGGTAAGTGCCAGTTATGCATCCTCATTTCAAGACTTTGGTGCCAGTTGTTTAATCTTCATCAGACCTTGACAAACCATACTGACATGGCGTGAAGGAAAACAAATAACACTTGATCTCACTAGAAGTCATTGGGTTGAAAGAGGGCTTTTACTGTAACATAAGTCTGCAGTCAACATTTGCATTCCGTCTGGCCTGATACAATAAAATTTTCTTTTACTACTTCTTTCCTTTTTCTGAGAAGCAGACTCACACACACACAGAGAGAACTTGGCTTTGAAGCCATTGTGCTTAAAACATAAGTGACTCCTTTGGGGTTGCCCCCAAAGACCTGGGTCAGCTGCTCTGGGCTGGATTTCAACTTTAAACTGAGCTGAGCTGCCCAGTTTTGGCAAAGCAGTGCTCTAGGCCATGTGGAAAAATTACCTATGTCACACCTGTTCATATTTCTGCTCTGTATCAGCACAGTGCAGCAGGTCTATACAAGGGAAATAAATGTGGCAGCAGCGAAAGAGGGGAAAAAAGCAAAGGCTGGCACATGTTGCATTAATCATCTGTCACACAGATTCAGCGGAGGTTTGTCTTTTTGTGCGCGCCAGTGAGCGAAGTGTGTGTGGATTTGCTGTAAAACGTCTGAAGGTGTTTTTAGTCATGCTTGCGCGCATATTTGCATGTGGATGATTACAAACAGGCTGAGGAGTCTGACTGGCAATCGTGGACAACTTTCACGTCTTGGAAAGTTATACAAGAAGCACATCAGATGTTATGTGTGTGAATTAAAGAGGCTAAAGGTGAAAACTGGAGGAAGACATGCAGACAGAGAGGAGAAAGATTTGATCTGAATGTTGAGAATGATAGAAGCCATGTTTATTTTTCTTCACTCTGGCTTCATTCTTGCCGCTCAGTCTCTTTTCTCTACCCGCTTTCCCTTTACAGTTCCTGATTAAGAGCCCCTTCTCGGCTTAAATCAGATATTGGCAGCAGTGCGGCTGAATATGAATACTCCACCTGCGTCTGATTTACCTTTTACACAACCTCAAAAAAGCCTCAAAGCCTCTTTCCGCTCTTTTCAGCCCGCCGACTATTGTTTGCCGCGAGCCAGGTAAAGTCTACAAGAGGCTCTCTGCCAGCTCCACTCAACAACTGCAGACGCTCCACTGACTACGCCGAACAAAGACCCACTGTGTCGACTTAACAGTAAACGGCGGAGTGTGTGTGCGCGCGCGGAGAGATGGTGGCCTGACACTCGGAGATGAAAATGAATGGTTTGCATTGTCTATATTTGGCAGGAACAGAGTGTGCAAGGACACTTCTTTGACACATGGCTGCACAGAAGAAGACACGCCAGCCGCGTACAAGGGAGAGCCTCTCCGCGCGCACGAGGAGTGACACCATTGAGTGTAACATCATTTTCATAAATTACCGAGCTTGAGCAACACAACACAGAACAAAAAAGTTATTATCATAATAAGGTGCAAAATAGCACCTCTTTGCATCAGTTGAAAACCATAACCCTGTAATTAACAGGAAGAAAAGCAATTTACTCCTGCTTCACAGCGCGGCATCCCTCTCTCCCTGTTCCTCTTGGCATCTTTTAGGATTGTTTTAATTATTTGCTGGCATCCTGACTGTATGACTAAAGCCTCTCCCCGCTCCCACTTTCTGTCTCCGTCTCTCTCTCTCTCCCTCTCCCACACACTTACTCACTCTTCCCTCCTTCACCACGCATTTGGCAGGACTTTACTCAGCTGCTAGAAATGAGAAACGAATCTTAACATCTTATTAGCCTGTAATCAGTCCCCTCGCATCCCAGAAGGACACCGGGAAGAGAGCGAGGAAAATGGAGGAGGCGCCGTGACTCAGCCGGTTTCAGCTCTGCGGAGTGACATTAAAATGAGAAACCTGCGACTTGCATCCTCGAAACTTCCTCGGAGACAGCCCGTCTACTGCTTTCAGATGATGCAAGGCTGCCTTAAACGGTAACTGTGAGGCTTCGTCCGACGCCGGGTGGCAGCTTGGCAGAGTACAAGTTTTAAAGTCAGATGTACCCTTTTCCGCAAACATGGCAAGTTGTTTTCCGGATCTCTAGGTTAGAATTTTGTTCAGAGCATTTCTACAAAGATTTAATGATGTCGAACTCTGAAAAACTGGTTCCCGACTGGAGTCAAAAATAGCATTGGTGGTGGGCACGTCATATTCTACAGGTTCTTTAGTGAACTGTGCCCTATATTGATGATGCATCCTTGACATTACAGTCTCCACGAAATGATGTTTGTATACAACTTAACTGACTTCTGAAGGGAACATAATTTCAGTTTGACATTATTGTAATTTAACCTGTGACATGAAGGGAACGACGATCAGTTTGAAAGCACATCAGGCCTTTCATCCGGAGAGCATCAGTGTCAATATAAACTTTCATTTCTCAGTGACTTTCTGGTTAGGTTTGTGCTCAAAAAAACTATCCTGGCTTAGGAAACCATCAAGTCTTGTGTACTTCTATATGTTAGAATCTTGTTTAAGGTTAGGCACCAAAATCACCGACTACTAGAGTTCGAAGAAATGTCCTGTGATTAGCTGGTTACAGCAAAGCAATCAAATAAGTGGCAAAGGTAAGTTGATTAGAAAAGTATAAGTGATACATAACCAACAAATGGAATCTGGAAGAAAATACTATTCCCCCAAAAACGTTACTGAGAATGCAATGTAGTTGTTAAGGATCGCAATTTTGTCTAGACTAGGTTGTCATTGATTGCAATGGTTTCACTTAAAGCTGATGGAAATACGGGCTGGTTGGTTCACAGCATCATGATTCCTAGAACTGTGAACAGAACCGGTTCAAGAAGCAGAGCTAAACTGCTGGGAAAGAGTTGGATGCAGTGAAAAATCAAATGTTCATCACTGACACACAGATTCCCCCCTTTGAACCTCTTAGAATATTAACCAAAAGTACAAAGGGTACTGACAATTAGTGCAAATTTCAAACTGTCCTCTTTCTGACAACTGCTTTGCTCTGACACTGCTGATTTCACTTCCTTGTGTCTGTGCATTGCAAATGACTTGGCATCTGAGGCACAGTTTCCTGTTTTGTGTGGATGCATTTTGCCAAACATAATTGCAAGCACAGAGCTACAAATGTTACATATCAAGGGATTACAGAGTTGACTTGGTTGAGTTGGTCAAAAAATTATGTTATTTGGTGTTTTTGTGATATTTTATGATTAATCGGATTATATATAAGATATTTTTCTATACTTTATGTATTTTGACACATTGTGTAATATTTATTTGGTCAGTATTCATTTTGCACTGCTGAAATTCTCATTAAGTTCACATGATCACCCCGTGCTGGTTGGTTGTTTATCCACCCTATGATTACATGTTATCCATTTACATTAAATTGCAGTTTCATGTCACTGGGATGTAGGCATTACTTTTTCACTAATGCTGTTTTCTAGCAGTGTTGCATCCGTAAGTAAAAACACACAGCTTTTGCTTGATGCTCCTGAAAGCCCGTGATATCCTGAAAAGAAAAGGTCTCCTGATATTTGTGCCCGTTTAGTCCAGTGTACAAGACGGTTGACCCCACACTGCAAAAACTCAACATCTTACCAAGTTTATCCGTCTTATTTTCAGTCAAATTGTCTCAACCCACTTGATTTATGCTAAAGTCACTTTACAAGTAACATTTCAGCAAGATGGAGGGACAACGCATCTTAAGTATCTTGTTAAGTCAAACAATCTTGAAATGATCTTGTTTTGAGTTGTATTTTACAAGAAACAAGGTTCATTTCACATTTCATACATTGTTCAAGCTGAGGTGTTGTTTGTATAAGATAAATAATCTTGATTTAAGAAATAAACTTCAGTTGATTCAAGTAAATGCATTTTACTGGAAAATCACCAATTCATATCAGAAAACAGCTGCATGTGTAAAATGTGTGAAAAAAAGCAAATGTCTGCTTTTGAGTTAAAAACACCTCCTTTTGGGTGTAGCTGGCTTCACCTAAAACACAACATCTTCAAATGCTGTCAAAACACGACTAAATATTAGGATTTCTAGCAAACTGTGTGAAGACATTATATCTCAAAATGCTTAAATTAATCTATGTAATCTTATTTCAAGTACAAGATGGTCTAAAATCTAGAGAAGAGTCACTATAATAACTAAAAATAAGTTGAATACATCTCAAATTAAGAAGTTGACATTAAACTCATGAAAGCAATAATCTATTTTTGAGTGAAAAAATACTGATTCTTTAGCATGTCTGGCTTATTCTAAGACACCTAAGCTTGATAATGCTGGTAAAATGTAGCTTAAAATATGTTTTCCCTGCTAATTTTAAGACCTAGATATTCTAAATATCATGTCTTATTTCAAGAAATCTTACCAAACAAATTTTCACTTGTTCTATTGGCAGATTTTTTCACTTATTTCAAGGTAAAAGTGCCTTGAAATAAGTTTTTTTTTTCTTGTTTTGGGAGGGGCATTTTTTCCAGTGCACATGTGGGTTAGCATGATGACGATGCCTCCAAGCACGTTTGCACACCACAATCACAGGTGCACAAGGAAAGTGAAACCAGGATATCAAAGAATGGTAAATGCTCTGCACTTATATAGCACTTCTTCTACCTTTGTCACACTCAAAGTGCCTTACAATGTGTTTCCCATTCACACTCCAATGGCGACAGATTGGGAATGAATTGCCAGCCTTGTGATTAGTGGGCAACCTGCTCCACCACCTGAGCCACAGCCACCCAGAAGAAGAAGAGGAAGAACACAACTTAAAAGGAAAGAATTCAGATCTATAATAATGTAAGGCACATGTGACGCTAGAAATCATCATTGCTGTTAAAGTGAGAGTATAATGGCGAATGTGTGAAGTTTTAAGGAAGTTGCACAGGCTGTTTCTGATAACTTAAGAGTGGTTGAAATGTCCAGTACTACTACCGTGCACTCACTCCTCCTGACCTGTGATGACAGCGAGCCTACATGTAAAAACTTGTTAAGTGGATGACCCAGTTACTGGCCCTGCAGTTCTGGGTTCTTCAACAGGGTTAATTTTTAATGTGGTGTTTCGAGAGAAGAGGTGAGAGAGAGCGAGAAGAGGAGTGAGGAAGGGAGAAAGAGTGGTTGTAGGCAAAAATCCATTTAGTAGTATTTCACTTCTCGGTGTCAAGCCTCTGACCAAACAAATGGTGTTGTGTGTGCGTGCGGCCGGCCACTTTGAACTTTGTGATAACTTTTGGAATTAGTTACTAAAAAGTTCAGCGGGGCCACTATTGATTTCCTCTATGCTTTACTTTCCGTGTTTCATCCCCATTACCTTGTACTTCTTGCAATTTGCCGCAACCACAGTGTTTAACTTGTCCCCCTGCAAATATGGCCAGACACACTTGCAGCCAATCAGATCTTCGTTAATGACAATCCGCTGGTGTTATTCAAGTCTTGTGAAAGTCAGCGGGTGAATTACTCCTCGCTGGCTCCTTCCCCGACATTACATCCGCCCCTCTGTGTGGATTCTCGGTGCGTCTCGCTGTCATAGTTTTCTCATCCTCTCTATCTCGCTGCATCTTCCTCAGACAGGCGACAATTTCGGGCAGATCCGATAGCGATCGCGACGTCTGACCCCCGTGCAGGTCGGCCTTTGTAGCGCCCCACATCTCCCTGCCTCACATGCACTCCGTCGTCCTCCTGGTCCGTTCGTCTGTCCGTCCATTGATCCACCTCACTCCCTTTTCCTCATCTCCTCTCTTACCTGGGTTTCCTCAAAGCGACCCGTCAGTTTTCATGCCTGACATTCCAGCAGCCCGTCCTTCTTCTTCTTCTTCTTCTACTTCTTTTAAGTCCCATCCCTTTTAACTCGAACAGGACCAGAGTGAGAAGTGAAAGTAGACAGGTAGCTGCTGAATAATGGATGACCTAACTGTTTGAAATTCTCTCTATTTTCCAATGCAAGAAGAAAACAACTCATGAGAAAAAAGGGGAAAGTCGATGGAGAAACCGTAGCGGAGAAGGTGGAGAGACCTCTGGGAAATATGCCGCCATGCAACAACGTGCACTTTTCAAGAAATGCGCCAGAAATGTGTTTATTTTTTTTTATAGCTGGAGCCGTTTAAGAAAAAGAAATCTGAATCTCTATCCGACTGTTATTCAAAAGATTGTGGTTTCAGGTGTCAGCGGCGTCTCCGCGTGGTGCAGAATCTTTGGAAACATTCGTGTTGTTTTGACCTGTTGTCGGGATAAAAGCAGCACGCATTTTCTCTGATCGCTTGAGAGAGAAAAAAAAAAAGACACGCGTGTTACAGGAGAGGAAAAAAAATGAACAAACAAAAGAAAAGCGCAATTTTCTTGTCTGGCCGACGTCATTATCAGCTCGGCACAAACCATTGCCCGCTGTGTTCAAACCCCGGACCACGAGTGCAGCCGAGGTCCTTCGCTTTCTGTCTCCTTTCCCCATCAAGCATCAATTACTTCAGTGTAAATAGTTATTCGACAACTGATGAGAGTCTTGTCACTGGAAATGAGGCCTAATTAAATTAGCCAAACTTTCTTAATGACACTTCAGATTATTTGCTCGCCTCTTCACAGCCTAACGGATTGGCACCGGAGCGGCATGGGGAAGTCAAGTTTAAAGATGGGGATTTAAAGAGCATCCGAGAAAACTCTCAGACGACATTTTGTTTTTATTTTTCCAAATTTCAGGGTACAAGTCTACCTTGAAGCGCAGTGTGAGGTGCCCACGCATCGAGCAAAACAACTTCTTTACCGCGGATAAACTTTTCGTCCACAGAAAAAAAAAAAAACAACTTTTCCCCGTCTCGATTCTGTGCCGTCGCTCTGCCCGTCTGATGTGACTTTTCTCCTTCAGCACTTTCATAAAAATGCTTCTAAAGCCCTAAACCAGTCGAGAGGGCTAGAAAACTCCTTCAGCAGAAACATGAGGCAAATCCCCCCAGAGCCTAATGGTTTGGCCTAAATACTGAACAGGATTAGAAAGAATCTTATTTGCTGTAATTATGTAACTTTGACAGGAGGGACTACAGTATCTTAAGGAGGGAATGTGCTGCGTGTAGTGGTATTCGAGGAAGGGGCGTGTTGCTGTGTGTTGGTTTTAATTATCTACAACACCATGCTGAATAAGTTACAGTAAAAATATATACATAAATAAGTCTCATTTTCGCCTTGAGCGTAGTTTTAACTGATGCTGTCGAACATTTCAAGCTAAATGTATTAATAGTTCCCTCATGTGATTCTTATAAATTGTAGACGTTGTGCGAAACTTTAAAAAAATTGATTTAAATACATCTCCCTTCTCAGCATCAGCATTATGCAGTTAAAGAGGACAGTTGATGAGATCACTAGCAACTGGGGCTCATCTGAGTCTGTGCAACTTCGCTAGTTGACTGGAACATATTTATTCATTTCATTCAACATTAAGGTAAAATTAAGTAGAGGAAAGCTGTCGAAGAAATCTGAAAAATGAGATTATTGATTACTGATTAACCCTGACAAGATGCTTCACTGCAACCCCTCTTCCTACACTCTCTACTGCTTTTTCAAGCATATTTCTGCAGCTTCTATCTTCTAATAGAATCAATAATTATAATAATTCCAGTGCTTAGAACTCCGATTAACATTTCAATTAGTGTTCATTAATATGGGGGTTGTACGCCGTCTTAAAGCTGGAGTATGCAATTCTAATCCAATGAACTTTTTTGGTCAGCTTCTGCGCCTACATCCTTACAGCCAACCAGCTCTTTGTTAAGTGTGGGGAAAAAATATGTGGTGTTTTTTTACAGCCTTGCTCTGCTGGGACTGATCCTGATCCGCACAACACTATCGCAGTGTGTCCTGTGCACGTTCGCATTGGTGCATAATACAAGGGGAAAGGGATGGGAAAGCAGTGGGAGCAAGAGGAACGGCAAATCTGGCACAGCTAGTTATGAAAATCTTCTCATGAAACTGCAGATTCCACCTTTAAGGCTTGATCTTGATTCACTTGCTCCATATAGGCAGTTATGAAGGCTTGAAGAACTATTTTGCTGTAAAATTCTGACACTTCTTGCACAGTGTGAGTCCTATTCTTTCTAATTCTCCGATTCTTTGGGATATACCTGATATCATGTTGCTGATAAGACTTAAATTAGTCACTGCATTTGGCAAATTGGCACCAAATAGTAGCAAAATAAGACAAATAAATAAACAATTCCCAAAATAATAGAATATTTCTCAAAGTCTGTAGTTGTAATTGAAGGGAAATTAGATGCTTTGCAATACTGTAAGTGGTGATCAACAGTCAACTTCCATATTTTTGTTATTATTCACCTTTCAAGAAACTAGTTAGTCACTACCAGTATAAATATACACCAGTCTACCACAACATTAAAACCACTGACAGGTGAAGTGAATAACATTGATCATATTGGTACTGTGTGCTGTTCTGCTGGAAAACCTTGGATTTTGACATCCATGTCTATCAGACTTAGACACCCAAATAAACATTGTCCCACAACAAACACACTCCCTAATGCAAATGGTAATCCCAAATGTCACTGCAGGAAAATGCACACCACCACATGGAAAAAAACATCAACCAATCAGGAACATGTTGAGGAACATGACAATGGCCCAACATGTAGATCTGACCTCCAAACTTCCTACACCCCATTGTGATCAAGCATCAACAGGATGCAGTGGAACAAGTTTGATTGACAGAGGCCCCACTGCACAAGCCAGAGCACCCAAAGGATCCACTGCCAACGTCCTATTTCCAGACCCCATAGGACACCCTGAGAGGTCCTCTTGTCCATGCCATGGTTCAGAGCATTTTTGAGCACATAAGGGGGACCAACACAATGTTAGGCAGGTGGTCATAATGTTATTCCTGATCAGTGTACATGTTAACAGTAATGTTGTTAGACTGCTAACACTATGAACAACACTCAGGTTGGTTTTTGAGTTATAATGTTCACTCTGTTTCTGTATATTGACTTTTGGTTGTCTATAACTTGCTCCTTAATGCAGTATTTCCCCACAAGTTGCACTGGATCTGTTGCTGCACCTACACTTTATGCCATCATTCCACGTGTTGCTATTTTCCAGTACCTGCAGTACCTTTGTCATTTACATTACTGACTATACTACACGAAAATAAGTACTTTTCAGAATTTCAGCTTTGACTTGCTCTTGAAATATTGTCTTTTTGTGATGCCCCTACATGTGTAAATACCCAACAACTGGTTTTACCCCATCGAGACATTTTAAAGGCCCTAAAAACACCTATTCCGGCTGATTATCCTCAACATGCCAGCAAGAATGTCAAGTTTGCCTCGTCTTAATATAGGCGGAAGAAAAAACAGTGACGAAGATGTCAGTCAAGCACAGTTGTATGTCACCGCACAGCACTGAGAGGAGGTCTGATCAGTTAAATAAGTGAACCACCGGGGGGTGAACCACAGGAGTGTGAAGCCTTTAAAGTCAGCATGTCCTAAGCAGGTGTTCAGAATGTAGCGTGTTCATGCTGGAAAAGTGACAAAAATAAAGTCAGCATACATTCACCAAAGGATGTTTGATTTTTGATGGACATTCTTCTCCCACGCTGCAGCGCACAACAGAAATGATGGAGCCGCTCCCAGCTGGAAAGCATTATTAAAAACATTTTCATTACAATGATTGTGGATGGCGGTGGAGCGGCTCTGTGAACACTCCAAAAAAAAAATAACTGTGTTGATGTGTGTTTGTGAAGTTGAGCTGGCAGTCACATTCAAAGAGTTTGACAGACATGCATTTGCAGCATTTGTATAATTTCCTGTCGCTGGCAGGGAGATGTTTGTTTATGAACTGGAAAAAACATACACAATTATTCTTATGATATATACCGCATAGAGTTCAGTGCGGAATTGGGGCAACGGCAGACTTTTTCGATGTTATTTGGGAAATTCGGTTGAAGCGGAATGGAAATCGTTTTATTCTGCACGTCCCGCTGGAATTTTAATCCTGTCTGAATGAAGCTTTCGGTGTGCCTTTGGGTCAAGCTGCTGTCCAGAAAAGTCACACGTGGCAGATTTGCACAGGTTTGAAAACACAAATGGCCTCTGCAATTATTATAAATCACAAGAGGACTTCTGGTAACAATAGAGGGCTTAGCGGTTCAGTGTAATGCAAATGTTTTATAAGTGGGGTGCTTAAAATAAAAAAAATTGCCTTTGTGTCCCATTGTTTCCTCACGTGCTGCTTCTTGGCAAAAAGTAGTTCTGTTCTGAAAAATACGAGCTGGCTTGCTAATGCGCGCTACTCCTGCTGATGCTAACAAACTGGCCCGTAAGGTTAATGATTAAAGAACGGATGTCATCCCTGAATCCATGTGCTTTCATTCATGCCTGCATGTGTTTGCGGGGCACTGAGCACTACAGATTCTCACCAGTGAGTCAGATCGATCGTGTTCCATGTCAAATTCGTTTGACCTACTTGACCCCGGGGTTAGGCACGCTGGGACACACACTAAAACACACACCGTCGGCACAGTTATGCTGAGCCAGACGGGGGAGGAGAGAAGAAGGTAAACACATCTCCTCCTCTTTTTTTTCTTCTTTTTTTTTTGCTATTTCATTCTGCGCACACCCACTCTCCGCTTCCACTCTCGAAAGTGTCTGTCTCACACAATATCTTCAGCCTGTCTGTGGGTCACAGTTATGGCACCTCAAAGTCACTGTTGCTGCCAAAATGTCAAGAGGATGAAATGACAACAAACACAGAGGCCCATAAAATGAATTTAGATAAAAGAAGGAATATGAGAGGAGCAGAGCAGGAAGGAGGAAGTTAGAGAGATGCAGATCTGTGACATGGAAGATGCAAAGAAGATGTCAAAAGCACAGAGCTATAGATAGACGAAACCTTCAGAGAGGCGTTTTAGGTGATCAATACAGCTTAAAAATCCACATGCATCAAAATCGTGCATGTGAAAGAAAGAGAGAGAGAAAAACTAATGTGCATCTTCTACCACTAAAACTTGAATCTTGCATCCATGGGACATTTTTCTTTCTCTGTTGGTGTATTCAGGAGCAGTGGATGTTGTAAATGCGTTACCGAAGACAAATATCTGTCGAAGGCCGAGCAGATGAAATGCAGCCGAGACTGAATGTATAATGAAGAAAATAAAAGTGTTTTTCTCCCTCGTATTTGCTTTGATGAAAACCTTTTTAGCTGAGGTTGTGCTCACTCTGGGACTGTCTGATGCATGAAATCGGTGTTTACATAAAAAAAGAGGCGACGTGTGGCTTTAAAAGTTTATATCCCTGTCTCTATGTTTCGGCTTTTTGTGGAATAAATATAACTGTATTTTTAGCGGCACAAGCAAGATGACTCAACTGCTGTTTGTATACCTGCAAGTATTTCTTGGAAATTTGGTTCAGACATAGAATTGTGATGGCGTTGGTGAACCCCTGACTTTTTTCCAGCACCACAGTCAGGTTTATATTTGTTGTTTTGACGGAGGTAACTCAACAACTATTGACTAGATTGCCATGAAATTTGGTATCAGCCCAGTCTCACATCAAAATGTTTAATAGCTGCATTGATCCACAGTGCAACGTGTAATATTTTCATAAAAATGGTTGTGCAATTGTGCGATGCTGTTTGTGGATGTATTCTTGACACCCTAGCAACCCAACAACAAGCTTTGTGGTTTACCTTTGCATGGTTTAGCTCAAACCATGACCATAACCAAGTAGTTTTGGTGCTGAGTGTTTTTAAGGTATAAACAAAAGCAAACAGCGAGGCACAAAATAGCAACAGAAACAGAAACAAACAGCAACTGAAAAGAGTTTGCATGAGTGTATTTAAACCAAACTAAGGTATTTCGCTGGACGTAGCCAATTTGTGTCGGTGCCTTACCTTAACAAAGTAGGTTTGTAGCATAAAACAAACCAAAAAGTGAAAACAAAAGTGAAGAAAGAGTGAAAATGTTGCAAACCAGTCCCACATCAGATTCAAACCCCAGTCTTGTAGGTGAAAGGCCTGTGATTTACAGCACCTCCATCCTCTTTACGTTGACTTTGCGGCACTTTTTATGTGTAAAGTGAAAAAAAAAAATCACTAGTCACATAATGCAAAGCTCACAATTCATGTGACATGAATACAGGCCAATAGAAAAGAGTTGCCCAAAAAACATAAGCCACTGACAAGTGGGAGTAAAAAGTCAAGAGATTGTAGGTGATTTGTAACTTTCAAACTCATGCAAAGTTTGTGCAGCGACTAAATACAAACAACTGAAAATACTAGTGTGTGACACCCCAACACCTCCAGCCTCCTAATATGGACTTGGTTGTTTTTTTATGTGCAAAGCAAAAGAAACATACAAGTCACATGACATTGTCCAGACCAAAAGAAAAGGACTGGTGGGAAAATATGCATTCCCACAATTTTACAGTCATTTTTGTGAAACTGATGCATTTTTCATTGTGAACCAATGTGGCCAAGGCACAGTTTAGTGTGAGACTGTGTTGCTGGATAACAAATTAATGCTCTCCACAGGATAAAATGCAATAAAAGTGGTGATCCCATCTCAGGCTATCGTCTAATGCGTTGTTTCATGACCAAATACCAGCAGTCAGACAGACTTTGACACGTCATTGTCCATGTTAAAGTGTAAATACTCCAGGAGCAGCAAAGATCTGTAATTTGACTGTGACTTTGGTTGCCTGTGATCTAAACTCTTATTGCTTACACACCGATCAGCCACAACATCATGACCACCGACAGGTGAAGTGAATAACATTGATCATATTGGTACCATGTGCTGTTCTGCTGGAAAACCTTGGATTTTGACATCCGTGTTGATGAGACTTAGACACCCAAATAAACATTGTCCCACAACAAGCACAATCCCTCATGTAAATGGAAATCCCAAATGTCACTGGCCTACTCCCGCAGGAAAATTCACCCCACCACATGGAAAAAACATCAAACAATCAGGAACATGTTGAGGAACATGACAATGGTCCAACATGTTGATTTGACCTCCAGACTTCCTACACCCCATTGTGATCAAGTATCAACAGGATGCAGTGGAACAAGTTTGATTGACAGAGGCCCCACTGCACAAGCCACAGTACCCAAAGGATCCAGTGCCAACTTCACGTCACGTCGTGACCCCATTGGACACCCTGAGAGGTCCTCTTGTCCATGCCCAATGGTTCAGAGCATTTTTGACCACATAAGAGGGATCAACACAATATTAAGCAGGTGGTCATAATGTTATGCCTGATCGGTGTATATGTTGAGGCTAAATACAGTTAGCAAGGAAAAAAAAATAAACAGATTCCACAAACCACATGTGTATTCACACATACAATTACTGGATAAAGTACGCTTTTGATCTGAGAAAGGGGATCCGTAGTGTTCAATAGAAGCACATTTCTTGATCTTCTTCTAAGACCAAACCAAACCTGCTCTTGTAACACTCTGCTGCTACCAAGACAAATCTGTATTCAGTGCCCAGTTTGTGCTATCAGATCATGTGACCTGACTGTTGATGTCAGAGCACCAATTATCATAGCTTTATGGGCGCCAGGTCCCGACTCCTACATCACATTCGGTGGAACAACTCCATGTTATGATTCCGACACAGTGACTACGTTTTACAGCACATAAAGCAGCATCAATAATTTGGGGCAGTAAAGTCATGATCTGGTGAGTTTTATTTCCCTCGGTCTATATTACATCCGTGTGTTTACTTAAAAATGTTTTTTTTTTAGCATTATCTATAACTGCAGGGGCACAGAAAAAGAGCAATCTAAACCGAGTATAAATTAGCCATGAAAGCCAATAAATACAATGATGAGTTTTTTTATCTTGTAAAGTGTAAGTGCAGCACACACTATTGGGCTCCCTCTGGCAGCGAGAGGAATAATTTTTATTGTAGTGCAACTAATAGCCTTCCTGTTATGATGATGGTGCTATCTGAGAGGGGGCAGCTTTTGTAACAAAGTTAAAGTTAATGAGCTGCCCAAAAAACTGTGACTTTTCAGTCGACTGCGGCGAACGCTTTGACCCGTGCCGGCAAATTGCAGATTGCCTGGGCGGTATTTTGTCTTTCTGCACAGACAGATACAACGAGGCAACACTGAGCGTGGAGGGATGATGGTTCAGAAACACACCGACAGCCTGAGATGTCAGAACAGCTACAAAGTGATGATCTGGCAGGTTGAAATTGGGGTTCACTTTACAACCTGCCAGATCGCCCTGCTGGCATCATCTGAAAGGTTCGGACAAAACAGAATCGACTTTATAGGAGAGAAAACTTTAAAGTTCTGCTCAAAGCCAACCATTAGAAAATGAGATTTCATTATGTAGCAGCACTGATCAAAGTGAAACTGAGTGAAAATCAGAAAACTCATTACTGACAATACTGAGGTGTGAGCTCCAGCAGATTACACTCAATCACACCACAAGAAAAAAAGCTCTGTGTCTGCAAATTTCCTTCCACAAAAGACAAACAAACTAGTTTTTTCTTCAGCATCTTACCTGATGCTCTGTATCTCTAATGTATCTGGATCTGTAGCGTTGAGTGAAGCCACCACGCTGCCCACGGGGATGTTTTCCATCCTGGTGACTATCAGGGGATCCGGGAAGAACACGGGGCCTTCGTTGATGTCCTCAACCGTGACACGGACGGTGGCTGTGGAGCTCGGGCCATAGCCGACGTCAGGAACCAGAGGATCCTCATTCTCCACTTTGATGTATAGCGTGTGGAACATAGTGGACTCATAATCCAGAGGCTGAATGGGAAAGATGATCATATGTTATCATGTTATCGACTCCAGGGTCGTTCTGCCTCAATTCACCAAATGCCCCTCCAACATCTTCAATTTGACAGATTTTAAAAAAAAAGAAAAAAAGTTGAACATTGGGTGAGTTGACCATGTGTAAAATCTGGGGTCGTGGATTTTTCTGCATCATTTTCTTTGCACCAATCTGTGGATCAATGTTTGAAGTGACATGACTTGAGAAATAATGTAGCTAGAGTCCTGACATTTTGCAGGTTCACTGATATGTACATGTGGTCTTCAATGGTACAACCCTGCTTTGATGGAACAATACTAACCAGTAACATGATGGTGCAAACTTGGTCAAAAAATTTCCATCTTTAATTCTATTCCGGTATTCCACCAACCAGTAAAACCTTGAATTTTCACCCTAAGAGACTGATTCCCTGTAACTGGCACCAAATAGGAGCTTTACATTTGAGTACAGTGCCAGTCAGTGGTATACTTTTATGTTAAAATTACATTTTTCGCATTTATGGCCAGTATTTGAACATGCATTAAGCAGGTATGATTGGTGAAACCACTTCAATAGTGATCCCATTTGGAAGAGTTATATAATATTGACACTGGGCCAAAATAAAAATCATGGTCTTCCAACTTATAGTGCTTCAAATAATTTCAGGAAAAGTGGTACCATAAGCAGTCATGTGTATATGTCAGTCATGTGTATATGTCAGGCATGTATTATTACTTGTTTTTGATTTCTTTATGGAAATCTGTTTAATTAATTTTAACCTTGTTTGCAAAGAGTTAGTTACACAGAAACACTGTGTTGAGAAAGTTGGTACCAATAATACATGGTGTACATTTTTAAAGCTCCTATTGGTGCCAACCACTGGGAAAAATTAGCCTCTTAGGAAGAAAAATAAAGGTTTTATGGTTGGTGGAATATTAGCGCTGGCAAAAACATGGAGATTTTTGATCAAATTTGTACCAACATATACCCGGTTTGTGTTATTCTTACAAGGGTTGCACCATCAAAGACCATGTCTACATATCAGCCTGCAAAATTTCAGGACTGTAGCTACACTATCTCTTTTTTTTTGTCTGCATTTATACTCATCATTTAACACCACAGAAGGGGGTCAACTTTAATGAGATCAATGCATATTTTAGTCTTCTAGCAAAATATATTAATATTTAGTGCATGTGCGTGACCATCACTGGCCACCCCTGGAGGGTAAGCTATCATTCTTTATTGAATTTTTCTATCATGAGCCAGAGGGGGCAGTGCAGCACCTCAGGGAATTGAGGGGGAAACAAATGAAGGACAAGGCAAGACAAGACGAACAGGGAGGGTACAGATAGGCAGTGCTATTTGAATCCTATAAGAGTGCTGTAAAATGCTGTGTCATTCCCAACAACCGATCCCACATCTGAAAATTGGGAACAAATAATCAACACAGAAACGAATTGGAGACCAGACATCCACAGTATACAGAGTTAGGACACCAGAGGACAGGAGTGAGAGAGAAATGTATAAAGGGCATGAGTTTAGTGCAAAGTCTGAAGAGTGACTCCGCACAATCAGGCGGGTCCCATCAGCTCTCAGAAAGGGGACTCGACAGGAGCTACACTATCTCTTAAGTTATGGTACTTCAAACATTGACCCATAGTTTGGTGTAAAGAAACGGCACAAAAATGACCCTGCCACACATAAATGCATGGATAAGCCCCGTGTGCGGTACTTTACCTTAACAACCGACAGCATTCCCTCATTATTGTCTGGGTTGGTTTGGATCTCAAAGCTCTGCATAGGATCTCCGCTGATTATAGAGTAGATGGCTCTCCAGGCCCCCGTGGCCGGGTCGTCTCTGTCGTCTACTGTCAGGTTGACCACGACGCCCGTCGAGCCTTCAAACACGTGAGCCTCGAACTGTTAACGAAAAAAAAAAATCTGTATTCAGACAGATGGACAAATTACCAAGAGCGAGAGAGATATCCTGAGACTTTAACAGAACAAATCAGACTTGACTCAGACAGAGAGGACGGCACAGAGGAAGACCTTCTACCAGGAGCTGATTTATGTAACTTTAAAGACTTCAAAGACTGAAGTGGATTTGAGGACAGTGCTGTTGCATACTAAGTCGAACAGAAAGATGTAAGAAAGGAAAAAAAAAGGATATGAACGGGCACAAATTTGCTTTGGGTGGCAAAAATCACAGCAAAGGAATCTGCCTAGGTTGAAATTATTTCAAACTTTTGTGGAAATTGTGGACACATTCCATGTCTGCATGACTCTATCTCATCTAATAAAAGAAAAACGGAGTGAATTATGGAGGAAAATCTCAGAAAAAGCTCAGTTTGGAGCAATGTCTACAAACACAGCAAGCATCTGTACGGTTGCTGATACGGAAATCTATGTTGACAAAATGAAGAGAAAGGTAATGACTTCCCTTGTACACATGTGTAAGTGTGAATGCAATGTGCTATATATCTCACTGCCAGTTTTATGCTGTTCTACACCAAACTTTGTCTTCATGCCGTGTGAAATATTGTCATCACACTGATCATTAAAATATGTGATTTTTTTGCGTAAAGGTGAAGCTTTCTGATTTTCCACCTTCATTCTTATCACTGTGAATATTTCTCTTCACAGTTAACACAAGTGTAAAAATGGCACAACTATTTTGACACTAAGGCATAAAGAGGGGGAAGAAGTTACTGAAAAAAGGACCGAGAGAGACACGCTGGCAGATTGAAACAAGAAGAAATGAAGGGTAATCTAAATCATGTAAAAAGTGCCACTTCTGCTGTCAAATCCAAGACAAACATTTGCCTAAATGTTAATTCACAGGACTGTATACATTTGAATACAACAGCACACACAGCAGAATAAACACTATTCATCATTGCCGAGTCCTCACAGTGCATCTCATTTATTTTTCAGTGTCAATCACTCCCCACCTCGGCACTCATTGTTGGCAGCAGACCTCAATCAGATTCTTATCGATGCATTCTGCAGGCGAGGCTCCCACTAAGGACTGCATTGTGATCAGGGTTACTCCTTGCAGAAGCTACCGGCAGGCAGAGGCAGTTCTGTCGATGTGTGTGTGTGTGTGTGTGTGTCTGTGTGTCAGGACCATTATTGTGTCAGAGCTTACAGTGTAATCTTTCAGACACAGAACACTCTGTTTAAGGATAGCGCTGGTCCAGCCTAGATTACTGCATCTCCTGTCAACCCACGGTATTGTTGTTTCGCAGATTACCCTCTTACTGCCTTACACTGCTCGGCTCCATGCATTTATCTGAAGAGAGACAAACATTGATTTCTTCTCCTTCCTTTTCTTTACTCCCTTTTTTTATTCATCTAAAGCTTGTTTAAAAACACTTTGAACCATTCGCAGTCATTTAGGGCGCGACGGGATCGAAGCACAGTGTTCTGAAGAGAAACGCGGTGGATGTTTGTCCCCCACATGTTCCTTGTTGGTTTCTTTTGTCCTGCGACGCCTGCGGCAGGCCGGCACACAAGGTGTCGTGTAGAAATTAGAAGGGTGTTGGAAAACATTACAAAAAAATTCAAAAAAAGGCCTCATTTTTGAAAGCACTGGAATTCAAATTTACACAGCGACTTGCTTCAGCTTTAACCCCCGAAGCGGCGGATGCCATTTTGCACATTTCACCTACTGCATATGATCGGAGACAAATGCACGCTATTGGCATTCCCATGGTCATCCTCCTCCTCTGGACTTCAAACTGCAGATAAGAGACCCTCCCCTCAGACACACACATACAGTATAGACACACAGACAACAGCCGGTAAGATTGGGTTTAATCATGTGGGGCAGTCATGCGGTCGGTGAAAACGTTGTATTCTGTGCAATGTGGCCACTGGGCCCCTGCCCTGCCGCTGATAAGGCCCCCCAATTCCACCTGGAGCACAAAGCGACCAGTCACCTGAAAGACTAGAAGGAAAAACACTAACTACGAGGCAGAGCACCTGGCGCGAAATGACTTAAATACATTAAGAGGGGAGAGATGGCGAGGAAAGAGGGCTGGAAATAAAGGCCTGCTTTCAAGTTCGCTTTTATCTGTGTACATGTTTGTGTGTGTGTGCGCGCGCGTGCATGTGTGTGTGCGTGCATTTTTTTGTATGTGAGACTTCCAGCCCCAGACAGAGAGCCAATTACAGTAGCAGCTCTCAGAAAAAAACAAGATGACCACGCAGCCAGAACACACACCGCGAGGTTGAAAACACAACAAAACAAACACCTACAAACAGGCAGACCAGACAGGTTGATCGACAGACAGGCAGGCAGGCAGGCAGACAGACAGTTGTGTTGGCAGTGACCACAAATCACAGAACCCTACACTTCAGACATTTAAGATTCCAAGGATGAAAAAAAAAAAAAACACAGTGTGATATTGATTTTCTGTTTCCCATCTCTTTTTATGTCTGACTTTTCGATAATCTGGCCCATAAATCTTCAAGGTAATGTCACGCTGCCAAAAGATAATTGGCTGATAGTCATTTGAGGCACAACAGCTTAAGAAGAAGGGAAAATAAATAAACTGATAATGTCACGTTTCAGTCAACATTTTACTGCACTGTAGCTTTGACTCCACTGTCATGATTGTGATGCTGGTTTATTTTCATGTGTTGTCTCATCTCGGGACTTGCTTGACCTCTTAATTTTCCCTCTTGAAGCATTTTTAGACATGTAGGTTTTTGTCTTTCGCTAAAAAACTCTGTATATCACAGTTAGCCCTTGAAAACTATGTATGTATGTATGAGTGCAACTATAAAACAATTTGAAAAGGAATACAAAAAAGAAGATTGCTTGAAAATATAATAAAGTGTTATTTTAAGTTTTGCATTCGGTCTGTTTGTGTATTTATTCTCTCTTTTCCTTTATGATGCTGTGGCTTGTCTGAAATAAATGAAATGTAGCTGTAAAAATGTCTATTTTGCATTTCATTTTGACTGCTAGTCTAAGCATCCACTGGTCTGCATTAATCAATAATAGCCATCTGTTAGTACCTGTCCATCACAGTAGATGTCTGCAAAACTTGAGTGATTTTTATAAAAGCCACATTATTGTTACAGGGCAATGCAGCACTAAACTTGCTCACTACCATACAAACAGTGACTTAAGACAGTCAAGAACCACTGTAGACATCATGTTCATGCCGACGGATGGCACAACTCCAGGGTCTTTTACTGTCTTTCCATACACAACTGAATGGTGGCCCTGAATGTTGAGTGCTTGCTCAGTGGGAATCCAACAGAAACTTGGGATTTGTTGGGTTCTCTGTTTAAAATTGGTAAGGTTTTTCATCTTACTGTGAAGTGTTATGGTATATGTTGGTTTTTGTCTTTCACCAAAAAAAACCCTGTATATCAGTTAATCCTTGCAAACTATGTCTATTTAGAAATGTCTATTTTGCATTTTATTTTGACTACTATTCTAAGCATCCATTGGTTTACATTAATCAATAATAGCCATCTATTAGTACCTGTCCATCACAGTAGATGTCTGCAAAACTTTAGTGATTTTTGTTAAAGCCACACTATTGTTACAGGGCAATGCACTACTAAACTTGCTCTTAAACTACCATATAAACCATGATTTAAGACAGTCAGGAATCACTGTAGACTTTATGTCCATGTTGACAGATGACATAACTCTAGGGTCTTTTATTGTCTTACCATACACAACTGAATGGTGGCCCTGACTAAGATTTGTAAGGTTTTCACCTTACAAACTGAGTTGAAATCCATTCTTAAAGTACCATACAAACAAGGATTTACGACAGTCAAGAATCAATGGAGACGTTGTGTTCATGCTGACAGATGACACAACTTTAGCGTGTTTCATTGTCTTACCATAGGGTTAGAGGTTTTTGGTTCCATCCCAATGTCACCAAGTGCTGGCTCAATGGGAATCCAACAGAAATTTGGGATTTGTTGGGTTCTCTGTTTAGGATTTGTAAGGTCTTCACCTAACTATGTGAAGTGCTATGAGATGTGTTGGTTTTTGTCTTTCACCAAAAAAAAAACCCTGTATATCACAGTTAATCCTTGCAAACTATGAAGTTGTTGTTGTTTAACAGCTATTCTAAGCATCCATTGGTTTACATTAATCAATAATAGCCATCTATTAGTACCTGTCCATCACAGTACACATCTGCAGGTATCTATTTTGACCAAGGCCATGGCTTTTTTCAAACAAGTTAGTTTTGGTGCATAAACTTAAAGTGGTTTTGAAGCAAAAACAGAAGCAAAAAGTGACGGAAAACAAACTGTGAATTAAAAATTATAAACAACAATCTCCACTCTGCTTGTGAGTGAAAAGCCTGAAGTTTATGTCATTGGTAGTCTGACTCGCTAAATGTAGACTGCGGGTATAAGCCACATTTGACACAGTATTTTCATTTCTTCCAAAACAACACAAAAACAAGGCACTGCTCCTTTCTGTGCTCACATGTACTGGATTTTATTACAGGTGAATTCCAAATAAAGCTGTTTTAATTCGCACATCTGTCTGTTTGTAAGACTGAAAATGCGTTTGATTAAGATGATATGTTAACCAGCAATCAATTCCAAGCTGATCTGCACTGCCAAAATCCATTATAACTGCGGCATTTGATACACTATATACGTAGCAGTTAAAAAAACAGCTGTTGCATGGTTTTAGCTACATTTAGATAGAATTCAAAGCTACTACCAAAGTCAGAGAACAGCTACACAAAAGGGAGAAAAAGTGTTGGTAATTAGCTTCGTGCTTCCATAATAGAGTCCCTGTTGCACTTTGTTTAATGCTCCTTGCTCCTTTTAAGGGGTTTAATAGAAACTTGGATTTCTATTAGAGCTGCACTACTGAATTAAAAAAGGATGTTTGTTTTAATCATGATGTGGTTTCCAGTTTAACTCCACAGTTTTGCACTTTAATTTGCAATCCGTTCTTTATATAGTGTAATTTCAATTATACAATGACATATAGTTTGTCAAAGTAAAATGAACTTAAATTAATAGTTGTCTTACTGTGGAGTGAAGCAATTATTTAGATGAACTGACTAATTGGTAAAACATTACAGCTTCCAAACATTACAGCATTAGCACTGACGTTAAAATCATGCATGTTGATGGCAGCATTTTGCTTGGTACACAATCTCCCGTATATTAGTATATGATTATTTACATGTAATAGGTGGTAACAATTGGTAAATTGCCTTTGGTAGAACAAAAAGCATAATTTGTCCCCTCCACATAACACCACTGCAGATCAAGCACTCACTGCCACCCACTCATCTGTTCACCCACTCTTTTGTGCTGAGTGGACACTGTTCTACCCGTAAGTGGTTTTCGCTCAACTTCACTTTAAAGAGGACTCCAAACCCGGAGCACCAAACATCTGCATGTCAAAGCGGAACAGCTAGCTGACTTATGAAAGCACAACGTAATTCGGCAAAAACCTTCATCTCAACACTGTCAACAGCAATCAACGTACCTCTTGTCCAACAGATGGAGGTGCAAGGGAAGCCTTAACTTCTGGCAAAAAGGCGTGAGAAAGAGATGTGAAGCCTTGGAGGAGCGTGCACATCTGTCGGCTTCACCAAATAACGTTAAATGCGCTCTGCCTCATTAACGTGACTATGGAAAGTGGCTCCTTTTCCTTACGCAGGCTTTGAATTTGTCTTTCACTGCCAGCTGGCATTGTTTGCCTGTAACCAGTGACCTAGACCTTTTTATTTCCAGTCTGGTTGCTGCGTGCAGACATAGCCTTCACATACAAGGACAGAAAAAAAAAGTAACAGTAAATAAAAGTATGTCTGTTATGTCAATCCTATCTGTCTGACTTTTTCATTTTGTTTGTCTATTCACAAGCAAATACTAGTAAACACATGCACGCTATTGCAGTCAACATATGCACGTCATATTCTTATACAGTGTCTTACACACACACACACTCAAACAGAAACGAATGAAGATCAACTTTTTTTTTTATTCCTGGATGTCTGTCAGAATGTGTTATGAATACAGATGGCAGTTGTGGCTGCACTGACAGGCAACTCGACAGACAGTTGAGCAGCTGTTCATTTGTCCTAATGGAAAGTACTTTGTGACACGTCCCTGCTGCCCCAAAGATTTTCTCTGACAGGGAATACACATAACAGCAGCCCATCACATTAAACCTCCCGAGACAGGACTATTTTGCCTCCGAGAGGCATTTGCTCCGTTGCTGCATCACAGCAGGGAGGCACTGCAACGGAGCCATTTGAAGTTTGCCTTCCTGGGTGCGTCACCATCTCTTCTTCAGTGTCTTTAACCACTTTTTTCTAACCGTTTCTTAGTCCATCTCATCTGCCTTGATGTGCTTTGGATCTTCCCAAGATGGTTCTTAGAAAGCAGAAAGTATAAGTGGATGAATCTTGACACTAAGGAACAAATGACATGCAGAAATCCAAAAATGATGCTGCACTTTGAGCTTTCTTAAAAGATTAAAACTCTGCATGATGGAGCAGTGCACTAATTTACTATTTCTAGCCCCTTTGTAAGACTGTAAAAACGCAGAGGGAGATGTCACAGAGGTAAAAGTCAAATTTATAAGGAAATCCCCCCCCGAGTTAAATGAGAATCATGTACATTTTCAAGCAGCCACTTGCTTGTCCTTTATCTGCTTTCAGAAGGAGCTTAACTCTCAGCAGAACGAGTCGTAGACAGACTGTAAATCTGCAACAAGGCTCCATTGTGCACGTGATCACTCATCTTCCCACACGATGCTACACAGAGCGTCTGTGCATAGGATTGGCAACTTACTTCTCTGTCTAACCCCCCCCCCACTCACTTTTTTACCCTTCCCCCTAGGTTTAATCCTGAATACAGTAAGTGTGCCTGGAGAGTTAATGAGCTTACCTGTGTCTTTATTAAATTTCAACAGCTTCTCCGCAGCCTGTTTCCAAAGATAGATTTTTGATGAATCTGACATTCAGCAAAGCAGCTTTTCTACCTTTTTTGGAACATGACAGATCTCGTATTTGTCAATGAGGCTTGTAAAAAAAAAATAAAGGAGCAAAATATTCAAGGAATACTGGCAGGCAGTGTATTAAATAACCTGACAGTGTTACAGCTGATGTGTTACACTGAGGGGTGTTGAGCAATCCGTTTCGAATGGCCGGATTGGAGAGCTTCACGTCAGACGATTTTGTAACTTTCTAAAAACAAGCAGTCTCTTTTGCATTTCGCCTGTATTGTGACAGCAAAAAGTCAACGTGAAAGTTTCCACTTCAACACTTAACGGTTATCACATTACTGCTAAACTACACTCTAGGTGTAGCTCTGAGACAGAAGTCATTGAAAACGCTCCTCTTTTTAACTCCCCACTTCTTCAAATATAAACTTGCACAGCTGGTGTTCAAAATGTCATCATTGAACACCGTTGAATACTTTCTTGCAAGACAGTGATGGCTTTCACAACTGTGGCATGTCAGAATGTCTTGAGAAAGACCTGTAGCAAAAAATATACTGAACCTTTCTCTTGTTTCTCTGCCCCTTCTGGAAAGGGCAAGAATAAATAGGTGGTATACAACCATTCATTAAAATGCAACAATGGTGGCCATTATTACAATCGTGAACAAAAGTTTACATACACTTTCAAAGACCATGCATATCATGGCAATCTTGAATGTTCAATGACTATAGCTTATAATTTTCTACAGTAGAATCATTGAAACACATGCATCTTTGTCACAAAAAAAATGTCATGCATTTTAGTTCCATTATAGAAATATTATCGGTCTTCTGGAAACATGACACAATCTTCTGGGTCAAAAAAATACACACAACAAGGCTAATAATTGGTTAAAGGCGCTTTTGGTAGCCATCCACTTACTTCTGGTTGTACCTTTGTCCACTCCTCTTGACAGAATTGGTGCAGTTAAACTAAATTTGTTGGATGTCTTGACGGAGTTTAGGTCAGGACTTTTGGGAGGCCTGTCTAAACTCTTAACTGTAGCCTGATTTAACGATTTTCTTTACCTTTCTGATTTGTGTTTCTTGTCATTGCCCTGTTGCAACACATGACTGCGTCCAAGATCCAAACTTCTGACTGATGATTTTAGGTTTTCCTGAAGAATGTGGAGGTAATCGATCAGCTTGAGAATATAATGCTGCCACCACCATGCTTAATGGTAGGTTTGGTGTTTGTTGGAATTAAGAGCCTCACCTTCTCTCCTCCAAACATATGTCGGTTGTGGCCAATTAGCTCATTTTTTGTTTTTATTTGACCACAGAACATTCCTCTAGAGGCATTTTTTGTCCATGTTATCAGCAGCAAACTTCAGTTAAGTGTTGAAGTTCTGCTTCTAGAAGAACTTCCTTCTTGCATGGCAGCCTCTCAGCTCATGGTGATGTAAAACACTGTGGACTCTGACACCTGTGATCCAACAGCTTCTGTTTTATTGCAGACTTGCTTTTTGGTGATTCTTGGTTGACTCTTGACCATCCTGATCAACTGTCTGTCAGCAGCAGGTGAAAGCTTGTGATTTCTTCCTAATCATGGCATTGACATGACTGTACCATGCACTTTATACTTACAAACATAGGAAATTGTTTGCACAGGTTTTGAGATCTGTAGCTGGTTTAAAATGACTCCAAGTAATTTTCCTGACTTATTCAAGCCAATGATTTCCTTTTTTGATCTCTGCTGAGACCCTCAGACTTTCCCTCTATAGTGTTTGTGGTTTAGTAAAATAAACGTGTCAAATGGGCCCTATTTAAATTGGCTTACAGGAGTCAGCAGCTGTAGTCAATCGTAATCACTCACTAGAAGTTAAGAGGTCATGCCATTAAGAAAATTGATTAACACAGCTTTCTACATAACCAAAATTGATCATTCAAGTTACCTTTGGTATATTTTTGATCCAGCAGACTTTGAAAGAACCAGAATACATGATTCTTTATTGTTTGTCTTTTGTGACAAAGTGCAGGGGCTTCAATGATTCCATCATGGAAAAATCTGATATATAGAAGTCATTGTAAACTCAAGACTGCTATGATATATATGGTCTGTACAAGGGTATGTAAGCTTTTGTTCCTGACTTAATCTAATACAACCGTTTTTGGCAGATCATATATTTAACCATGCCCTTGATGTTGAACAACAAAAGACAGACAGTGCACTACCTTCAAGAAAAAAGAAAACTGTGAAAAGCTCACAGCCTTCTCAGACAGTCCCACTGTGAGCTTGAGTAGAGACAGGCAGCTGACCTTGTGCTTTCCAACACATTGACATTCTTAGAGCCAACTTCATACTTCAGGGACAATATGACTGTTGCTATTTCAAATGGCCTTTTGCATGTTTTTCCATTGTCTCCTTTGTCTCCTCTGAGAGCTTGGGGCATCAAGAGGCATCACACCATTCTTCACATCTGAATAAAATTAGCTAGTTATACTCTTCATGAGTTACCTATGGAATTAAAATGACTACATATGTGCACAATCAACCAGTTGTGGGTGATTAGAAGGCTGAGAAAATTTAAAATGTAAAAACACTGCAAAATTTGGCAAAACTGGGACGCTGACAAAAACTGAAAATGGCAGCAGTTTCAAGGGCAACCTGTTTCACAATGCGTCTTACTCTGACCTAATCGATTCGTGCATTTGTCAAATAACACACCCACAAACACACTTCTTCCATTGTCCTTTAAACATGTCTTTAACCTGACATGCAGGACACAAATCCTTCTCCATTCCTCCCTCATTGTGAAAGAGATTTCTGGCCAGCTACGCCACGGTATCACCCAGGGTAAAGTGCCGTGCGTATCGCAGAGCCAGTGAAGCAATCATGCAAGGCCCGGACTAATCCGTGACACCCGTTAGCCATCCCCCAAGACAGACCGGCACTGACAGGGCCCTGCTGCCCCATGCCTGGTGCTACACCCATCACCGCTAATGTCTTTATCAGCGGGACAGATGGATTGCAGGCGAGCATATTCTCCTGGTCATCATGGAGGCGAGAGGAAAAAAAAAAAAGGAAAAAGAAAAGACAGAGTGGAAGCAGACAGAAAGACAGACAGGCAAAGAGAGAGGGAGTGAAAAATTGAGTGAGGAGGAAAAAATACAGGCTGTCAGGGAGTTTGAGTGACAGGAGTGATAAGGTCCATCATGGTCTTGTTATGAGGAGCAGGGGGGAAATAGGCCCAGTCAGACATGGCGCCGAATTAACAGATCCAGAGAGGAGCAGAGGCGAGACGAGCGGTGCAAGTGCAGGGGAGGAGAGTGAAGGATATTGTTGGACGAGGAAGAATGAAGTAGCAGAGAAGGCAAGAGACGTGAAGGGCAAAAGGTGCTCGGCGCCAGATCTTCTCTGATACAGCATCAGCTAGTACGAAAGTTTAACAATATCCACAACTTTCCTGAGTAAGACAGTGTAATATTAAATTCAACAAAGCAGAAAATCCCAAAGACGGTGCACCAACGATGAAGAGTAAACTCGGAGATAATAAAAACCCATGCAGCAGATAAAATTCATCGGCAAAATATCCATCTTCGTTACAGTAGCATACATCTCAGGCCGTTCAGACAACAGAGCTTCTACGGGTTGCCGTATCATTTTTTTCTTCTTGTTTCCCCTCCTCATAAAAATAGGATTAGACCCTCGCTATAAAAATTAATCAGGCCAGAGCCCATTCCCCCGGAGAAGGAGCTTGAGCAGGAAAATGTAATAAATTTGCCAGTAAGAAAAGGGTACCTCAGCTTACGATTTTAAAAATGGAAGATAGATTACACTGAATCATCCATCCTTAGAAAGAATGTACGAAGGGAAAGAAACGAAATGGCAGTTTGGCATGCTGTTCAGCTAATTCTGCCATTTTTCTTTTTATGCAAGATTTTAAGCATTCTCTTCATGTTCATATTTTAGTAATGCATTGGTGATTATCAGAGCAGGTCATACTGCAAGATTTAGCTTCACTTAATTCACTTGAAGCAGCTTTTCATCTCTATAAAAGGTGCTTTATAATCAGACTGAAATTAATATGAAATTTCTGGGGGGAGGGAATCAGGATATAGCCTTTATATTTGCTTTGGCTTGTGTAGCCAAATAGTTTTTATATTTTAAAAATGGAAAGAAAAGAAGTTTTCTTAGTTTTGATAATTTGACTACAACACAAGCCACTTCCAGTTCTCTTAAGTGCTTCGGTAGGTGGCAGCCTGACTTATTTTCGGTTCTTGAATACATCTTATTTCTCATCCGAGAGACTTCCTCATTTCTGACCAGTGAGATGTATTTATTTTCATGACCAACTTGCATTAATTAAGGCTCATTAATGACCAGAGAGCTCAATTGACTCAAGTTGAAAATGGTGGTAAAAATGCCTGGAGGAAGATGTCAACACTCCATTATAAGTGTCTGATAAGTGGTGATGTAGACCACCTCTCCTGTTTGGAGATGGACGCTCCGTTTCCTTTCTGTAATGTCGGTGACTGAGTGTGTAGAACCTGCAAAATGTTCATTGTCCTATAATGTTCTCTTATGCATTGTTTGTCTGGTATCCAGCTGCTATCCTGCTATCCCCCACCTGCTTCATCCCCACCCTCACCCCGACTGGTAGAGGCAGATGGCCGCCTTCCCTGAGCCTGGTTCAGTTGGAGGTTTTTGGTTCCTCCTGGTTAAAGTTTTTTTTTGGGGGGGGGAGGGTTCCTTCCCACTGTCGCCAACTGCTTGCTCAAAGGGAATCTGAAGGCAACTTTGGATTGTTGGGTTCTCTGATCCAAACTTTGAAGGTCTTCATTTTACTATGTTAAGTGCTAAGAGGTGGCATATGTTGCATATTGGCATTATAAACTGCTGGTGTTTAAATGACATGAACAAAAAGAAACTTCCACTTGAATAAGTGCTAATGCTTGCAAGCTAGACCAAAAATACCTCCACACTGATGTTAGGTATCCTAATTTGTTAGCTTCCAGTTTCTGAGAAAAATGCAAAATCAACAGCATGACAACAGTTCCTTTCGAATGTTAATGTTTAAGAAATCTGAAATTGCCCAACACAAACAATGCTATGTGGCCATGCTGACCAAGAGATATTATGAACTCTTAAATCTTAAGTCAGTAACACGTAATGCAAGTTAACATTGCATCTCCTAGTACCACCTACTTTTAAAAGTCTACTTAGAGCCATGAACAATGCCTATCCACTAATGTCAAAAAAACTAAGAACTATGCACAACTGCATGGTTTTTAGAGTTTACCGTATATTTCCTTCCACAAAAAGTGATGATAATTGGAACTGAAGACTACACACTCCAACATTTTCAGTCCTATGTGCTTGTCAGCATACTATCGTCTCTATGGAACAAGAAGCTCCACATCTTTGTAGTTCTTTTAAAACACATGCACACACACACACACACACACACACACAAAGAAAAGAGGAAAAAGCGGTGCAAGAATTGATTCCATAATTAAAAATTCTCACTTTTGGTTTATATTTGTGGATCGTGCAACAACAGCAATAGCAACTAATGACAGCGTATCTACTGTAAACCATATTCTGGAGCTGAACATTACTGCGTTTCAAAGCACAAAACTGATGTTCACTTGTGTCGTGACTCTTTTACATGAAGTCTAACTTCTAACTTCAATGCACAAAGATGAATTAAGCAGGAAAAGACGAATAGATTCCCTGCTGGCTGATCTGAGAAGCCGAGTGCTGGTCTGAAGCAAAGACTTCAAAAGCTATGAATAGTTGTCTCCATGCATCGGGCTGTGGTAGGTAAGTCTGAGGAAAAACAGAGGCACCCTACATGGAGATTATGTTTGCTGAATTCAAACAAAATGTCAACTCATAAAACTTAGCAACAGTGCATTTAATGAATAATAACAGGAAGGAGCACATCCCTAGAACACTGATGTGCTTGCTTTCTTTTTTTCTTTTCCTCTCTCTCTGCATCTTTGTTGGACGTTCGACTTTCTACTCATCTTTTCAGCCTTCTCTCTATCTTTCTCTGCTTGAGTTCTGCTCGCAAGCTGGAAGATGAGCTTTTAAAGCTTACATCTGGTCTGCAGGAGGTGGTGCCTTCAGAAAAGACAACTGGAGATGCGTCAGAGAGGAGGGGATTTTGGAAAGTTCTGTGAAAAGAGCTGAATATTTAGCTGAATAATTTATACGGTGAAAGCTTGAGAGCTGCTGCTGACACAGGCTCGGCGGCGATATATACACTCGCGAGCACACTCACAATATGATGGCGGTCATTGGAGAGGTCATAGATGATTCATGGGCAGGTGGGAAACGGTCAGGGAGAGTGGAGGGGAGAGGATTTATACGGGGAGCTTAACGTCTTCAAACACTTGTTTTATAAAAGCTCAATTTCTCCACACCGTTAAGCGGATCTCTTCCCAGTGAGAAATGAGAACATTAACTGGGACACGGACATGGTGCACTCTGCAAGGCCCTGCTGAGCCCTCTGAGCTGTAACATTTCACATCTGAGCTGTGCTCCTTACAAGCTCCCCTGACACCCCAATGCATCATGGGAGGGCTGCAGGGGAGGTTCGGCCGGGGAAAAGCGCGATGCGTCTCGAAACCTGACAGCAGCTGTGGGCGTTACCATTGCAAAACACACAACTCAGTGTTACGACTGCGCCTTAAGGTTCAGGGAGGGTCTTTTTCTACTGGACCCCATTTGTTCTCCCCGTTGTCTCACCTCCACAGGTGAAGAAGAACAAGAAAACAGCCATAGCAGCAACTTTTGACAAATTTCTAATGAGGCGGCACAAATGGGTAATAAGTGCAACTTATGCCATTTTCGAGTGTTTTTACACATACACATTATATTTTACTGCGTCACTGGCAGGCACCAGTTTCATCTGTTAGCTTTTCACTAATGCCTTTAGGCTCTGCTGACTAAACAAACCATCACTGAACCACAACGCATCTACTCCCACTCTTGCTCGAAGATTTCCTTATCTCTCCTCTGCACCCATGTCACCCGGTTAATACATGTCACATATGTTCTCTGCACGCTCATACACACCCTGTGATCTGTTCGGGTTTTGTTCCTGAGCTTTACCTTGAGCAGACAGGGGCAGAAATACCTTTATTAAAAAAGCTAAAGGTCACACTGACTTGCATAAGTCTTTGGATTGAGTGGAGACGTACGCTTACATGAACCACGTAGGCTGTGTAAGAGCAACTGAGTGTAGTGCAAGCAACTTGTCTCTATATATTTAATCTGTTAAGCTATCGCAAAGGGTAAACAGTTTCCTATTGTATAACCTATTGCTTTAAAGGCTATGATTAGTACATTATTAAGAGTTCAGCCTTAATAGCTTTGCATCTAATCCTGCATGGCTCACGATATAATCTTGAATAGAGGGCAGAACCTTTACTCACCTTGAGTGCAAAGAGATCAAGGCTTATATTCAACCTTTAAGTGCAAGGGTTGTTTTTTTTTTTAGATACCTTACCTTAGTAACCTTTTAGAAGGCAGGTTAAGCCACGTTTTTATATTATTTTACTTGGAACCTATTCAGATTGCATCATCAATAACAATCACAATCACTAATTTTGATAGATTTCTTAGTGTGTACTGATATAGTTCATTTTTTAATGCTGTGATATTTAATAACTCCCTAAAGAGGGACCCATCTAAAACTAAAATTAGTCACAACAATAACAACTAATTACAGTTACGTGCTCGTGATTATGTCATAAAGTGTGTGCCGTGAGAATAAACAGACGAGGCATCTATTTGTGTTCCACACCTCGGGGTCACTAACACTCCGATCCGTTCTTTTACATAAAAACATAAGAAAAAGAATCCACGTTATCACATCTGACACTCTGACAGCAAAACACCGTTAAAGAGAAATAGTTTGAGGAATATCAGAGAGCTTAACTGAAAGAAATGGAGGGAGTGTTATACAGTCCCAGAGGGAAAACAATCGGAGATAGGTAATTAAGCATAAAGGAGGTTTATTTTAGAGTCAGGCTTTTATATCTATTTATGTTAGTACATTCTATCACATTTAATTAAGATCTCTCTGTGTTTTCTGATTTATCCCTGTTTGAATTTGCAAGAAAAGGATGTTTGCTCTTGATGCAATCTTCAAACACATCATCCACACTTGTTGATTTGATATAATCTACAAGTTCACACAAAGTTTTGACACACTCATGCTATATCCACCAGTCTGTTGTACTGAGCTGATCTTTTTTTCCCACAGAAACGCTGTCCTTACTAACATCGCTTCTCTTTAGAAATCAATCTTAAGCTCCTTTCAATAAAACTGAACACGTCTCAGACGTTTCACACTAAAAGCATTCTGATGACTTGAAGAGCACAATCGTACCGATGGGTTATAATTGCGAAGCACTTTCAGGAAGTTGATCGATACCGGGAGACAAGGGCCAGAGCAGAGTTGTCGATAATGCAAACTTTACACTTCCTCTGCTGCTCGTCTGTTGTCTTGACAAATTCTGTTAAAAATACATTTCCGCAGAACTAATTCCATCAGCACATTAACAAAATCATGTCTCAGCAATCGCAAAAAAAATACTTAAAATACTTTAACACAAGCCAAACTACACTGCAATTCTTTCAACCTGTGTTAAGCAACTGTCAGTGAAATGCAACACACACATTTATACCTAGATATTTCAAATTAAAAGCACTTTATTGGCTCAAAAAGCAGAATCCTGCTCTTTTCTGGTATGTTTTAAAAAGCAAAAATCCTGACAGTAAATGGTAGCCAATGATTTAAGTAATTATTAAAATAACATTTAAATTTTAAATGCAAATAATTCTGACTTTGGAAGCCATTGCAACTGTGTACAGGTAGCTGTTTATAGCTGACCTTTATTTCTTGGCCTTCTAAAACCTAACCTAATAATACAATGTTTTTTTTAAAAAAAGGTCATTATTGTCTGAACTTATTGCACTTAACCTCTTACTGGTTGTGAGTTATTGATGTAACTGCCAAGGACTGTCTGCAATGTAAGTGGACCAAAGAAATTTGCTAAAAATCCAACCAGGAAGAGCCTTCATTTTGATGTCTCTACCAAATGATTTATAAAATGAATCAAAGTCAAAATGACTGCTTGTTATCGACTAAATGGCTCCAATGTGTTTGCCACATGCATTAATAATCCAACTAATTAGCTACATATTATTTCCATAACCAGGAGACCTTGGTTCTGACTTGCTATTGGGAAGAGTTTCTTCTGTTAATGTGGCCTAAGTCCTTGAAGAAATGCAGCATATCTAAGTGACTCTCACCTTTAACCTCCCTGGAGGGGTAAACAAATGCAGTTTTTTCTTTTCTTGCGACTGAAAATAAAAATGTAGCTTTCAGAAGAAGAAGAAATGGAAACAAAAGGTGGTGTTTCTCACCAGCGGATGTGTGAACTCAGGGGCATGGTCGTTCTTGTCTGTGATTGTGATGGTAGCCGTGGCCGTTCCTGTTAGGCCCACCTCACTTCCTGCCATGTCCTTGGCCACAATCTCCAACTCGTACGTCGTGGTCGGCAGCGTCTGGAGAATAAACACAGTGGTGCAGTGTTAAAAAAAGTGAACATAGATGTAAATCCAAAATGCGTATGCTGTATTGTATAAGTTTGTGTGCATGTGATTGATGAGAACAGCAGAAAAACAGTGCAGCAGTTTAACAGGTCTCCGTGAAAAGCAAAGTCAGACGATTATATCTGAGATGCAAAAGCATGGAAAAGCCATTATTAGATGAATGAGTGGCCATGTGACTAAGTGCACTCAAGGAAAAAGCTAACAATTATCGTCATGTTTTACATTACTTTAACACCTTTAAACAAAGCTTGAGAGCTCTTAATAATCAATGCCAGACTTCAACCTACAATCAAATTGAGTGGATAAGGCTGAAAAAAAATACCACCACACCGTAAATATGCACCCTCACGCTCACATACTGGTGCTAAAAGCTCCAGTAAACACTCTTTTAAGGGCAAGGTCGTGAAAACACCTTCTTAAATTCATACACGTAAGAACAGATAGGGCAGCAAGAAACAGAAGAAAAGAGAAGATACCTAAAGCTGTGCAGTACAGGGGATCAAAGCAGAAGCATGCCTACTCATCCATTTTAAAGAGTCCTAAGAGCTCAGATCTGGCTTTAACATACATTCTCCACAATGCTCGGGGGCGATGGAGATCAGCGGCATCATGTTAGTAGATAAGGCAATGAAAGTTACACTGTTATTATAGTTTGACTATAAAATATATATTATATATATAGACTACAGACTACACTGATCAGGCATAACATTATGACCACCTGCCTAATATTGTGTTGGTCCCCTTTATATGGGCAAAAAGGCTCTGAACCATTGGGCATGGACAAGAGGACCTCTCTGGGTGTCCTATGGGGTCTGGAACCAGGATGTTGGCAGTGGATCCTTTGGGTACTCTGGCTTGTGCAGTGGGGCCTCTGTCAATCAAACTTGTTCCACTGCATCCTGTTGATGCTTGATCACAATGGGGTGTTGGAAGTTTGGAGATCAAATCAACATCTTGGGTGAATGTCATGTTCCTCAACATGTTCCTGATTGTTTGATGTTTTTGCCATGTGGTGGGGTGCACTTTTCTGCGGGGATAGGTCAGTAACATTTGGGATTTCTATTTGCTTGAGGGAGCGTGCTTGTTGTGGGACAATGTTTATTAGGGTGTCTAAGTCTCAGATGCCAAAATCCAATGTTTTCCAGCTTAACACCCACAGTACTAGTATGATCAATGTTATTCATTTCACCTGTCAGTGGTCATAATGTGGCTGATCGGTGTATATTTGACTTTCCATGGCTGGCAAACAACTAAAACACTGCCAATACATCTGGCAAGACTATAGTTTTATCAGAGCTATGTGTTTTTCCCTATTATGTTTCTCCTTAAATCCAATGCCCTGTCAGTGTAGACCCTAATGTTTCTCTTTTGTCAGTCACATCCCCATTTTACAAGACAAAGCTTTACCTTGTTTGGTTTTGTACTTATGTTGGAGTCTTTGTTGTGCTGAAAGCTGACATGAATGAATTTTCTAAGCTAACATTAGCTACTGTTGCTCACTACTAGTGCTGTAGGGGAGTGGCAGGAAAGCACTGAGCCAATGCTCTTGGGTGTGAGTGTAAACGTCAAATTTGCTGGCTTTTCTCAGAAAAATTGCGTGGAAAGTGTTTAATTTTTCTGGCACATTGTCCAGGATGTACCCTGCTTTTGTCCTAAGTCAGCTCAGGACCCTACAGGGGATAAAGCAGTGTGTAGATAATGGATGGGTGGGTGGGTGGATGGATGGATGGATGGATGGATGGATGGTCTAATTTTTCTGGCAACCTGTCAAGGATGTACCCTGCTTTCACCTCAAGTCAGCTGGGATTGGGTCCAGCGCCCCCCATGACCCTACAGAGGACAAAGCAGTGTGTATAGAAGATGGATGGATGGATGGATGGATGGTCTAATTTTTTTTTAAATTTACGTGACAATCCAATCAGATATGAGCAACAAAAAGGCAACAAAAGCACAAAAAGTGTTCACATTCTTACACATTGTACTTTTAAGCTTTAACATTCCACATTCCCTCACCAACCAGAGATGAGGATTTGCCAATAATTACAAAGTAGCCTTCCCAAAGCTGGAGTGCAAGCAGTCAAATTAGATATCTAACCCATTTACTGGGTAGGCAGCATCTGCAATCTGTATATGAATTGCAGAAATATAGCTTATACTTACAGCAAGAGGATGACATTCATAATGATCATGGCGGCAGTAATCATTTGTTGCCATAACTCATGCCTAATAGAAATGTTAACTCTACTGTATAAATAACAGGGGGAAGGGGCTGGTAAAGCCAACATTTATTTATCCGCTGCAGTGTTTTCACCCTACTGGGGGTGTTAACTGTCACATGCTTAATAAACTTCATCCATCTGTCTCGGTGAAAAGGCTGCCGGAGCTCTCTCCTGCATTGTAGATTCACCTCTCAGTGCATGCCTAGCACTCCTCCACTGCTCTCATTGTCCTTGGTAGCAAAACACCAAGACCCACCCATCGGAATGCACACTTAGAGACACACAAATGAAGCAACTGTGCTTGCTTTTGTTATGTTGAATAAAAAAATCAACAAATCACTAAAAAATGTACTTTTATGTAGCAGACATTTACATAATTGTTCATCATAGTATCCTTCCCACCGATTCGTGCTTTTTTTCTGTTTTGCGCTGGGCTCGGATACAGGCTCTCATGAGGCACTTGTTTAACTCACTAACTAAAATGCCAATACGAGATTGTTCAGCTGATGCCCATTAAGCCGCTGGTCCAGCTGAGCCTGTTTTACAGTGTAGTTACATTGGGTAACTGTTCAAGCTTCTAGCTAAAGTGCTTGGTGAAACAATCATTTTAATTGCATGTCATTTTACCAGCACTACAAGCGATGAAACCAGTTATTTGATATGTGTTTGCAGGAAAAGGCCACATTTTGGCAATGATAAAGGCTAGTTTAGGATTGTTAAGAATATACACCGATCAGGCATAACACTATGACCACCTGCCTAATATTATGTTGGCCCCCCTTATGTACTCAAAAATGCTCTGAACCATTGAACCATTGGGACAAGAGGACCTCTCAGGGTGTCCTATGGGGTCTGGAACCAGAATGTAAGCACTGGATTCTTTGGGTACTCTGGTTTGTACAGTGGGGCCTCTGTCCATCAAACTTGTTCCACTGCATCCTGTTGATGCTTGATCACAATGGGGTGTAGGAAGTTTGGAGGTCAAATCCACGTGTTGGGCCATTGTCATGTTCCTCAACATGTTCCTGATTGTTTGATGTTTTTCCATGTGGTGGGGTGCATTTTCCTGCAGGGTAGGCCAGCGACATTTGGGATTTCCATTTGCATGAGGGAGTGTGCTTGTTCTGGTACAGTGTTTATTAGGGTGTCTCAGTCTCATCAAAATGGATGCCAAAATTCAAGGTTTCCCAGCAGAACACCACATAGTACTAATGCCATCAATGTTATTCACTTCACTTGTCAGTAGTCATAATCTTGTGGCTGATCGGTGTACGTCTCCTTCAGTTGCATTTACATGTATGTCACACTTCCCGATCTTCTGAAACCACCTGTGCCTGTACCTCATGTTCTCCATCTCATCGTGTCCCTGATCTTTATGCTCCCGGACAGTCAACCTGATTACTGTTGATGATACTGTTTACTGACAAAGAGCTGTGACCCAATATCACCTCACGCTGCACACAAATCCTGCACTCGGCACACTGTCAAAACCGAGCAGTGTGTGTGTATGTGTGTGTGTGCATACTGTTGCCTGTTCATCACAGATATTGCTCTAATCAATTTCATCTGAGGCAGGAGGGCGATCAATGGCTAGACACCTTGAGGCTCATTTTTAATTTTTACGTAAACTAGACAGAGTGGAAGACTGCTTTACTGAAACGACACATTCAGTATTGTAATGTGTGGACACTTGGGGTCAACATTTCTGGTTTAAAAACTGCATGTTTAGAGTTCAAAATGGGTGAAATCACTTCATAACATACATTGTATTCGGCTCACAAAGCTTTATGTTTTACCACTAAAACCTTTAAATGGAAAATAGGCCGAAAAAGCATAAAAAATTAGAACGCTCTTAACTGTTTGTTTTTGTAGACATCTGACTTTAGAAGGAACCAGCTGAGAGGCTATGACCGCCTGTCGTAAACTCCATCCATTAAAGCAGCTGCTCCAGGGGAGATTGTGGAAAGAGCAAGACAATAAACAGGTGTTTCTATCAATAGTTTGTCACACATAGTGGGTGACAGGGGTGCCCCTCACAACCAGCGCCTGCTCGATCAAACACCACGGCAGGCAGATGGTGCTCTGTGGACCTGTGAGTTTATTGAACCCGTGCACACAATCACACATGACTACACACATGCCGACTCCTAGAGCACACACATGCACACCTGAGCACAGACGTATACTTCTGCCCTCCAGCTGGAGAAGAGCAAGGCTCTGGGACGCCTGCAGTCTCAGCGGTGTCTAAACACATTGAGCGTGGCCTCCTCTGGCGACTGACAACGTCTTAATGAGTATTTCCTGAGTCTCAACTCAATTATAAACTCCCTGGCAGTACCTGGCCAAGAAAAGATGTTCACATTCACTTTGGGCTAGTGTTACAGCAACAGGGAATCTTCCCTCCAGGTGTCTGAAAACTTCTACTGGCAAAGTGTTGATTGAGACGCTCCTCTCAGTCAGAGCCTTCATTTTTTAGCCCCTTGTTAATTTGTCTGAAAACACTTGATTAAACTTGAGCAGCAGTGCTGTCATAGTCCATAGAAAAAGTGACTTTTTTTTCTCCAGTGTGTTTTAGTTGATGATATCAGACGACTGGCTGCACAGTCTTAAGTATACAAAGCATTATTTGCATTTCCATACTGTTATTAGCTAACTGGCTCTAAGTAATTCTTAAAATCAGAATGATAGCTCAGTGAGGATGAACATTACCACGTCATTATAAATTATTCATAAACATACATTATAAATATTAGGGAAAGATGCGTGTGCCCATTTTGTCATCTGTTGATTAGATACAAAGCATAATTACCACTTGAAAGCAAGATATATTATCATGGATTCATTCCTGTGCTGCAGATATGACTTTCCCAGCTGGATTTGAAGAAAGCAACAGCATCATTAAGATAAAATACTTTCTTCAAGCTCTTGATTTGGGTGGTGAATCATCTGCTGGACCTGAGAAAACAGTAACCGCCCATAAGGAACACTGTAGAAAATCGAATTGATCTATTTCCCCCCCCGGTGACGCAACAGGAAGCCAGTATCTTATGGATCTGCTATTATATGTCGCTATAATAGTAAAAAAACACAAGAAAAAATACAAGACGACAAGTGAAGTGCGTGTAATAAGCCCAGAAGGACAGGAGTGGATGAACCCATGAGGGACACTGTAAGAAGCAATGCAAGCGTACCTGTAATGAGGCACTGATGGTTTCATTGATCACCTGACATTCTATTGGTTGGGGACTTTTGACAGGGTTGTTTCTCAAAGACCCATGAGTGAGAGCACAAATCTGAGAGCAGGAGTATTGCAAGTGTGCTGAAGCAGTCAGAGTGCAAGGAGAGGCACTTGAACTAAAACACAGGGCGGTTGTGCAAACAGATTTGCACCCGAGCATTGGATATTTAAAAGTGAGGACAGGGTTTTGAGGTAAAGCATCGTAAAATAAAGAAATACAGTGCCGTGCAAAAGTTTTTGTCCCACATACAGAAATCTCCTACTTTTACATATTTGTCAAATTTTAATGTTTCAGATCATCAAACTAATTTCAATATAAGACAAAGATAACCCAAGAAAACACAAAATGCAGTTTTTAAATGATGATTTCATTTTTTGGGGGGAAAAATGCTGTCCAGCCCACATTGTCCTATGTGAAAAAGTAATTGCTACCAATCTACCAAATGACCAAATTCATTTGCCCCTTGGGTTGAATCTCACCAGCCACACTCCCATATGATTACTGCCAGGCTTGCTGAACCTAAACATCACTAAATAGAACCTGTCTGGCATTGTGAAGTAGCTGAAGGGTCTCAAAAAGCAGCACATGATGCAACGAAATAAAGAGATTCAAGAACAGACGCGAAACAAAGTTATTGACATCTATCAGTCTGAAAGGGTTACAAAGCCATTGCTGAGGCTCTGGGAGTCCAGAGAACCACAGCGACAGACGTTGTCCACAAATGGAGAAACATGGAACAACAAGAGTGATACAGTTTTTCAGTAAGTCTTGAATCGATCATCATTTAAAAACGGCATTTTGTGTTTTGTGGGCTATAATGAATAAATATAATGATCTGGGACATTTAAATGTGAGAGATATGCAAAAATAGAAGATTTCTGTAAGAGGCAAATACTTTTGCACAGCACTGTAATGTTTTCTAAAGACACAAAAGTAACGCCATACTTTTAGTGGTTACATTCATATTCTGTTACCCATGAGCAAATCCTAGGGAAAGGGAATATGCATTGAGTTTAGTCTGAGGTACTGCATTACATTAGAACACAGTGAAATACATTAAATGCAGTTTGATTTTTATGCATGTTGTGTTTTTTTTTTTGTTTTTTTTACATGTTTGGCGTAATGATTTAAAAAAAAATATCAATAAAGAGACAAAGATTAGGTTTCAAGAGCCTCTGTGAGTCTGTACCAAAGTAGAGTCAAGCTAAAGCTAAACCATTAAGTCCTGTGCAGCCATGTTAACAGGTTACAGCAGCTGCAGAGCCAGCGTTCGACGCACTAAAACATCTCGAGCCATCTAGAGCTTCGACGCAAGGCTGATTTTTCACACTTCCTTTGAAGGAATATGGAAATATGTCACAGACATTGTGATTTTTTTAGTCTATTTTTACTTTCAAAGTGGAGGCAAAATGTGCATTATATCATCATAGCAGGAACTTAATGTAGGCTGCAATCATATTATATCACTAGGTGAACAGAACATTGAGTGAAGGAGATGGGTTTTTTTTTCAGTGCTCGCTTGTATTGTGCTCTAAATGAGAGTAAACAAACATAAATTCAATTTATAATGTAATGCAATCAAATATTCTATTATTGACAATCATGATTTAAAACAAGCACAATACAACAGTGTGGCACGAGGGTGACATTTACCTTGTCGACCAGCTTAGTTAAGGATGTAAAGCTAGGCTGCTGGAAAACCTTGGATTTTGATCAGACTTAGACACCCAAAATTACATTGTCCCACAACAAGCACGCTCCCTCGTACAAATAGAAATCCCAAATGTCACTGGCCTGCCCGTACAGGAAAATATGCCCCACCACATGGAAACAACATCAAACAATCAGAAACATGTTGAAGAACATGACAGTAGCCCAGTGCTTCTCAATTATTTTCTGTTACGCCCCCCCTAGGAGGAAGAAAATATATCCCCACCCCACTCTCCGCCGCGACTGTAAATAGTATCATTTGTCTATAAAATTGATATAAGTAAACCTCTGCATAACATTGTGTCCTTATTGATATTAAAGAATACAAAAAGAATAACTTTATTAACACTGTTTTGTCCGCTGCCAACATTTTTAGAGACGGTAAACACTAGGGCCGGTCCCGAATATTTCAATATCAGAATATTGATTCGTTGTGGTGGTATTGGGATAATAATTTTGATATCTGAATAGCCCTGCGCCCGCCGGGCATCACTGAGCATCTCCAAATGCAGCTGAGCGTTGCTGAGGTTCTAGAACGCCGCTGAGGCTCCGGTGTCAGCCCCGGACACCTACTGTAGTGATGTGCAATTATACTTTATTCTAGTACGGCAAAAAAAAGAGCAGGCTCCCTGGGGTCACACGCGCCCCCCTGGCATCACACAATGCCCCACTATTTGACACTGCAGTAGCCCAACATGTTGATTGTGGTCAAGCATCAACAGGATGCAGTTGAACAAGTTTGATTGACAGAAGCCCGACTCCACAAGTCAGAGCACCCAAAGGATCTACCACCAACGTCCTGGTCCCAGACCCCCATAGGACACCCTGAGAGGTCCTCTTGTCCATGCCCAATGGTTCAGAGCCTTTTTGACCACATAAAGGGGACCAACACAGTATTAGGCAAGTGGTCATAATGTTATGCCTGATCGGTGTATGTCCCAATAACATTTTATGTCGATGCATCTAATAGTTGTTGAAATATTTCAGTCTGGACCAAAGTAGTGGACAACTAAGTACTCCAGGTCCGAGCAGGAGATAAACCGGTGCTACTGCCAGTGTGATCTTTGTTAAACTCTCAGACTGTCAGGAGAAGATGAAAGAGATGTCAAGAGTAAAAGAAATCACTGCATCCACTTCAAGAATAAGGCTGCCTTCTTTCCCGGTGTAATTTTCTTTGTAAAAACCTAAGTGGGAGAAGAACTGGGAAGCCACAAGTGATTCCACTGAGTGATTGTGTTTGTGAAAGCTGACGCCAAACTGAACAAAGTGCTAATGAAGTCGAGCGTAATAATTGATATGACAGGCCTTGTTTCGGCGACATCTGATCCGGGGAATGACATTCGGGGCATCGCATTCTGCCATGAAAGGATTTTATCAAAGCCCACCACGTAGTGGGTCGGCGCTCGGCACAAAGCAAGGAGAAAGGAAAGGATGAGAGAGGGAGGAAAATGGAGAGGGATAAAGTGAGGAAAGGAAGAGAACAGCGTGAGAGAGGAAGAGAGCAGCCTGACATCTGACACACCACATTCACTCTCTGAATAGGTGTGATATTATAATCAAATTGGCAGTGGGTTTCTTTGTTCTCCTCTGGCCCTTCAGTAGTGCTCGCTCACAGCACCAAACCACTGGCTATTCTTCAGGCCTCTTTTCAAATGCTTAGAAAAAATGATGACAGACATAAAAAGGCTTAGACAGTGAAGAAAAAATCCAAAAGGAGTTATATGAAAACCCACTAGTGACAGCATTTCTACAAGAGCAACATTATTTCTCTTACCTTTATGCCTTCAGCTGCTTCATATTTCTACTTCTCTTTCTTCCTTTTCTCTGGTGGAAAGCTCTTTTCTTTAGTTAAAATTCTAACATTTGCTTTTGTCCTTGGCATTAAAAGGGCAGTCTCATTATGTAGGCCTCCGTAATCGTGTTGTTCCTGTTCTGATCCAGTTGGATTCTCTGCTTACTTAGGACATATTTTACACAGCATGTAATATAAGAACAAACATACATGATGCATAAGGAGATGGTATGGGTTTCCTTCAGGCATCTCTTGAGATTGTTTCCTCGGGCATTTCCATTCATCACTGTCAGAGCCGATTCATCCTCATTGCCCCCTGTACCCTTGCCATGTGCGGGGATTCCACCACCGCTGATATTTACGACGCTTCGGGACTGGAAGCATTAACGGGCCTGTTCCCTCTCGCTATCACTTAAGGAAGAACAGAGGGAAGTACAAACAAGAGCCTTGTGTAAATCAGGTTGATAGGCAGCAGCATGCTCCGCGAATCTGCAGCAGGCCCAGCAAAGTTGTGTATTTTTTTGTAATTATGATGGAATTAAATCCTAAAAAAAATGTTGATGGAACTGTACATATGACTAATTCAGAACAAGTTCATCTGACTTTTGTGTCTCACATCATGAGTGGTCATTATACTCAAAAATACATTTGCAATGCAAGGTTTATGGTCTGTAGCAATGCATAGGTGGGCGGTAAATGTCAAAACAGCATCCACATGAATGGCAGGACCCGCATTCTCACCTCTGTCACGCAATCAACCAATAATCCGGGCCCACCAGGACCCATGCAGCACACCCCTCCTATATGCTCACTATCATTAGTTCTATTTTCACACTGTACCTTTTTTGTACTTTTATAATACTCTATTTTCTGTTTGAGCTACTGGATGCCTTGAATTTCCCAGAAGGGATGAAGAAAGTATCCATCCATCCATCCATCCATCCATCCATCCATCCATCCATCCATCCATCCATCCATCCATCCATCCATCCATCCATCCATCCATCCATCCATCCATCCATCCATCCATCCATCCATCCATCCATCCATCCATCCATCCATCCATCCAATATTGTGGCTGGTGTGTAAGCACTGAAATGAATTTTTCAAAACAAAACCTTTAACTTTACCTCAGCTTAAAAAAAGTGACACACAATATCAAAGAGCTGCTAGAATCCAAAGTATCATTTCACATAGGTTCTTTTTGTAGTCACCAGAAGTTATTTGCAGAAGGTTTTTTTCACAGGATGAAGCAACTGATTCAACAAGAACAGACAAATGCAGACTGGATTCCCAACATTCATGCTTTTGATGCCCACAAAACGCATACAGTGGCTGGAGGATGATTAATTTCAGAATCAGAAAGGTTTTATTGCAGAGTATCGTCTAGTTTCACCCCAACAGTGGACTGTTTGAGTGGCCTGAGGAACATCAAGGAGAACACATAAAATACAGCACCTCATCTTTACTGCAGAACACTGGACTAATGTAAGTATATCAATAACATGTAGGTCTTTTCACACACACAACTGCACTCTTGCACAACATACACTGCACTCTAGTTGAAGATCTACGTCATTATTTATGGCACTGTCAGTTTTTAATTTTTTTTTCTATTTCTTTTTAAGTTTCATCCTTTATAATGTCTTATATTTATTGCACAGTCTTGAGAAACAGTCACTTTGCATTTCGCTGCACACACTGTATGAGCATGTGACAAATAAAAATCACTTGGATCACTTGAAGTAGGTTTTTACTTGCAAGGAGTATGACTTGGTGCTTTAGTGCATAACAGTAAACAGACACAGTCAGTCGCTAGTAAGTGTTGGAAGATATATAAGAAGCAGTGTTACAAGTCAAATTAGCAGTAAGTGTAATCTTTGTATTATGAATTTAAAAAAGAAACAGAACTACTTTCAGTGTGCAGGAATGTACAAATTAATCGCCTGCGAATATGCAAGGTTACTTGGTATGAAATATAAACACTCACACATCAAGCAATATAGCCGTCCATTTGCTACATATATTTTGCTTTTTCTTGTTGACGACATCTCAAGATTGGCAGCAAATGTACACTGGAAACAGAAATGGTCTGAGACATCCATTCCCTCCCGTCTGTATGTGACCATACATCTACCTGTCCATCCTGCGCTCTGCACCATGCATCAAAATCCCACACAGACAGTAAAGTGAATCTCAAGGTCAGAAAAATACCAGTTGTTACTTGCATCGAGGTGTTGCACTGCCACAGAAATAAGTGGCCATAGGTACGCTAGCAGCTCTGAGAGGCTGTGCTTTCACAGAAATGGGCTTCGAGCTAAATGCTAACAGTTGCTAAGTAGCCTTTAACACAAAGTACATGTGAGATAACAGGACTGGCTTACATTTTGCAAGTATTTTTCGCGAGACAAAGATAAATTTTGGGCTGATGATGGAGCTGGAGTCACAATTCATTTTGATGGCTACACAACTGCCAACCTTAAGGTGGTGTTGGAGGAAATGTCAGTACAATACATCGTCTGGAACCACAGGGACCAAATGTTTTGTCAGTCCATTTAGTAGTTGTTGACACTCACAGCAGAAGTAGGGTTGTTGACATGCTGGTGTCATTAGAGGAGACGTCAAAAGATCCTTTCAATGAATCCAGCAGTTGTTGGACTGACAGGCCGACTGACCAACACACCAACATGGTCGTCCCTTCAGTGGATCATCCCATCTACTGAAGGGTAAAAAAACAACAACTGTCTGACAGATGTAGCACTCATGCTTCAAACTTTCAGTGAGGGGCATCACTGGACAGTAGAACAGACAGCTCATTAGTAATAATGGCATGCTGTCTGCAGTCGGCTGCATTGCTGTGCTCAGTGGGACGCTGGGTAGATAGTAAGAAGAACCACAGCAGGATGCAGATCACAGATCAACTGGAATAAAAACCAGCCTACAGTAAGAAACCCCACAGTGGGATAGTGTGTTTTGCCTTAGTAATGCCTGCTGCTCACATCACAGTGTGCATGTTTTTGCACACATCTGCAGACACTGTCATGCCAGTGCAGCAGACAGATTTCAGTGTTTACCTTAGTAATGCATTGGTACTATTGGTGGGATTTTTACCAATAATTAGACTCCAAACTCTTTGTCTTGGTAAAACACATGAGGTCTGCTTCACCTCACAGGTCGCCGTCAGCCTGCTGCGCTCCACCTCTATAGACGTATGATTAATCACTTTGACAATAGTTAATTACATTAGGGTGGCAGTCACGTGAGGCCTCTTATCTGGGCCACCGCAACCTACACAAGTCATCCATTCCTTTCATCAGCCTCTTAAGTATGGTTAGTGTTCACCCCGGAGACAAAGCCAGAGAAATATAGGGCTGGTGGCGGCAGGGTGACACACTGATAACAGTGTTTAATTTTTTTTCTCCATCTCCTCTATTGTGTTCGATTTAAAACTTATTTTGACAGCTGGAGAAATGTTCTGGATCAAAACACCTCAGTTGGCTTGTTAATATAAAAGGCAGAAAAAAGCATATTTGGAGCGATTCGACTTTTGCAGACTCTATACAATAACCAATTTATATTAACCACTTTATTCTTAACCTTCTCAACCAGCAGGTTCAAAGGGCGTGCTATCTTCAAAAAGCAAATAAATCAATAAATAAAATTGCCAAACTTGCACTGTTTATTCGAGCAAGAAACTGTGAAAGCAGAAAAAATAATCATATTTTGTACTTTCCAGCAGTCCTTGAAGTCCTCATCTGTGATCTCCTGTTTTATCAGGAAAAATCATGTTTTTCTCTTATTTCCTTTGATAGGGACAGACTGAAATCAGGGGTCGACAGAGAGGAGCATGACATGCAGCAAGAAGGTCCTGAGCCGGACTCGAACTCATGAACATCGACGCTGCGAATGGACTGAGCCCCATATGGAATGTGCCTTAACTCAATAAACCAATCATTCAACATGTTTTGCAAAAACAAACAAACAAACAAACAAACAAACAAAACAATGCTATACAGCACAACTGTAAAGTGATTAGTGATAAAAAATTAATTGATTTTTTTGGTAAACAAAAAAAAATCATATTTTCTACATTCCGACGGTCCTTGAACTACTCATCTGTGATCTGCTGTTCTATCAGGAAAACTACACAGATATAAGCTTGAAATCATGATTTTCCATCCAAATAATTTTATTCTACACATATCATTTGAAAAAAATTAAAACACAAACCAATGACTCCACCAAATCCTGCAAAAAAAAACCACCAAAAAAATAAACAAACAAAAAAAATCCGCTCTACAGCCCAACCATAAAGTGCATAGTGATACAAAAATTCATGGATTTTTTTGCAAAAAGGAAAAAATACAATATTTTCTACTTTCTGATGGTCCTTGAACTACTCATCTGTGATCTCCTGTTCTATCAGGAAAACTACTTAAAATATGTTTAAAATCACGATTTTTCATCAGAATCATTTTTATCAATCATGTCTCATTTAAAAACAAACAAACAAAAAACAAACCAATCATTCAACCATGTTCTGCAAAACAAACAAACAAACAAAAAACCCAAAACTCTGCTCTACAGCACAACCATAAAGTGATTAGTGATACAATAATCAATTGGTAACACCTGAGGGCAGTTGTAAAAAAAATGTACTTTTTGATCCCAGGTGTTAGCTAAATAAATAACCAAAGAATCTGAACTTGTTTTTTTTATGATTTGTGACTTTATTTTTGACTTCCCTTCACTTCTAGCCATCGATTTACTGTTTCCATATAGGCACGGGACTTTATATTGCAGTAAATAATGATGCCACAGTGAGTGAAAATGGGACAAGAGCAAAGAAAAAAAGCCTAGAAACTGCTTGGAGTTCAGAGGGTTGGTGACCGCTCGCATCTTCAAACCGAAGTAGAAGAAAAATACATGGAAAATTAATGACTGGACATTAATAATTTTTAAGTGTTACATGGGCAGAACAAGAAGAGCATGATGTGAAAGGTTGTCGACTGTGAAACACCCAGAGGTGTCCATCCTCAGTGACGTTATAAAACCTAAAAAAATATATTCTTAAAGGCTTCTAATCATTTCATTTTTTATGGAAGATTTTTTAACCACATTTTTTTTACCTGTTATCTGATTTGAGGTGGATTTTGAGGCTTGTATTGATGTTTTTTTTTCTCCTGATTAGCATTTCAAACACCCAGCATGCAAGCTGCCTCGGGCATGTCCCTCCAAAACTGACCTTGTCTCCGCTGACTATGCTGCAGGATTTTTGCTTTGAAAAGTTCAATACGAAATAATATGATCAATTAATTATTAAAGTCCGTATTGAGATGCTCCGTAATGGCACGTGGGAAGGACTGCAGCTGGTGTTTGGCGTATAGATTTTACGGCTACATCATTTACCGCACACGGTGTACTTCATCTTACACGTAGAATTCACAGGCTATTATCTCGACTTCACCATCTCATCATTTATGAGATGAACCTCGCTGCATACAAATTAAAAAAAGTTAATTGGCCGTAAGGAGGAGCCCGGCTGATCCAGATGTAACTGATACTGCTTTATTTTGAAAGAGTAAGTCATAAATGCTCCATCAGAACCAAAGATGTGTCAACTTCTCACAACACGGCGCCAAAACATAAATGAGATACAACTGATCAAACTGTTCCACTAAAGTTCCTGGTAATTTGTTGACTATCGCTCCCACAAAGAGCTGATAACAACTGACAAATCTTGCGACAGCTTACTTAGTCAAAGTTGCTCACTGGTTGAACGCGTTTTACTGAAAAACTACCAACACAAAGTAGAAGAATCAGTAGCCAGCAGACAAGTGGCCCCATGGTGTGCAGGCAGCAGATTCTATGGACACAGTCTAAAGCACAGAGACGATGCATCACTGTTACAGCATGAGGAAGACATGGAGGGAAGCACGTTAATTACAAGCTTTTCAAATGCAAAATCCTCGGGGGCACTAATAGGATATGATAAAATATGATAACAGCTTTTGAAGTATGTTTAACAGATCAATAACAAAATAAATGATGGATCGAGATTACTGTAACTGTACACATTTATCCAACCAACTACTGATCTGATCCACTGCCAACGTCCTGGTGTCAGACCCCATAGGACACCCTGAGAGGTCCTCTTGTATGTGCCCGATGCTTCAGAGCATTTTTGAGCACACAAGGGGGACCAACACAACATTAGGCAGGTGGTCATGACGTTATGTCTAATCTGTGTACATGGACATGGCCTTCATTTGAATCTGTATGGATTAACGTTAGCAAAGTGAAATTCGCGAGAGCACTGCAACTCAGAACGACGACTGCTAATTTTTTCTGCTTTTGAATATCCCCGAGATCACGTATGCTTCTCCACACATCTCATTAAAACACATTTCATCTCCAGGAGAGCTGGTTTCCAAGCACCGGTGTTGTAAAAATGCAAAACCTTATGCGAAAAATAACTCTGAGAGCATGCAGCGGCAATTAAATGAGGGCAGGTGACGGCAGAACAAAGCTCAGCGCTTTGACACAGCAAGCTCATTCAACACATACGACAGAACTGGCTGAAGCATGCACAGGGATAAACAACAGAAACACCACTCAAATAATCTCTGTTGAATCAAGAATTTATGGGTTCGTTCTGCCTACATTTGCTGCATATCAGTGGGCGTTCCCAGTGGGAGAAGTGTGAAAGTTAAGTCAGTACGGTGTAAGACTTAACAAAAAACCAAAGGCCTGGCCGGTATCATCTCATTCACCTAAAGTAAGTGAAAAGCCGCTCCAATAATAGATTCGAGTGCATAAAAGTTACAGTGTGGGAGATTAAATATGTAAATGGGCCGAGCGCCAAAATGACTAAAACATAATTTCATGAATTTGACAGAAGTGCAATTTCTAATATTCTTTCAGGAAGCGAGCCCAAGGCATAAAGACACAAGTTAATCATCTTAAATGCCTTTCAAACTTTGTTGAGCGGCGCTGTTAGACGACCAAAGGCTACAAATCTTCCTGCACCTTATCTCCTGTAGCTGCTCATACGGGAGTCGAAGGCGAAGTCCGCGAATCGGGGCGGGGACACAAACAGGCCCGCTCGGGGTCCGCTGACAATTCTGTTGTGTTTATTGCAAAAGGAAAAGTTTGTTAAGAGGGCAGGACTGGTTGGTGGGCAGTAGAATCATGTAGAAATGCAAAAAACCTCTGCTGTTGACCTGCTGTTGTTTGTCCATCCTTCACAAACACTGGAGGCGCCCATCTTGAGGCACATTCCTCCGTTTCTGGTCCTGGTCTTTGGCCCGACTCCTCACCCGCAGTCTACAATATATCGGTGCAGCGTTCGGAGTGTGTGTGTTTATCCATTATCTTGTTTTAATGGAGATATCAAGGGAGGCAATCAGCGCTTCTCCTCAAGTTTTCACTCGCTTCCTCCAGTGAGGCGGTGGAGCCAACTTTTTCAAAATGACCTCCTTGAGCACATGTGGGGGTGGGAAGCTTGAACAAAACAACAACAACAACAACAACAAAAAGTGCTCCACTTTTTTGCTTGTAGTTTTGAAAAATAACACCTCGGATAATTTCTGCTAATCAGAATTCTCACTCTGCAGGCGCTTTGCAATGCAACAAGAGGATCGAAGCGTCAAATCGGTGCAGCAGTTCTTCGCTTTGTGGGGCCAGTAGTGATGAATGGCATCCAGAAAGCAGATTAGAAGGTGCAGTGCCGGAACAACTATCGTCCTATTTTGAATTATGAAAGCAGTAATTGTGTAGTTTGTCATTGGCCGGTTTGCATTATGGACGTGAAAATAATATTCTATCTACCTTTAGTTGCACATTTGAATCTTCACTGTCTTTTCATTGAAACTTTATACTGGCATCTACACTGAGCTGAGAAATAATGACAAAGCAATGCGTTTAATGTGTGCCAGGAAGTCTTGTGCTGTATTGGAGAGGGCGTTTTATGCAGCTACGGTTTGTTGTTGTTTGCTCCAGCAGCTGAAGAATTGAAATCTAATTGTTTTACTACTTCATTAAATCAAAAGCCTAGTTTGTTGTACTTTCCTGCAATGGATTTGCGAGCTAATAAAGATTGCATAAGCCCCCAAAAAACACATAGCATCACGCACAAAGCAAGAAAAAAAAAAGAGATTTAATGAGCCAGCGTGGCACCATGTCTGCCTTTCCCACAACAAAAGATCCATTCACACAGTAAATGCTACTTTGGAAAAATATGGACTTGACAAGCACAAGAGTCGGGGCTACCATGATTTCGGCTCTTTTCTACAGAGAACAAAATGAATAGTTCAAATACTTCAGCTGGAAAGAAACTCCACAAAACAGAGAGCAATTCAACATGCATTCAAGTGAAACAAGTCCCAATTTTCCCCCACGGCTGACGCTCAAAGGACTGTCAAGTAGGTTCTGTAGTTCTGTATTTCTCCCCCCTCCCTCTCTTCTCCTTTCTGCTATCCTCTGATTTCATCTGTTCCCCTCCTTCGTGAGCACTCCTCCAACCTTAGCTTTAGCAACAACCGTTTCAAGTCTTTCTTTTTCTCCACGTCTTTTCGTTCTCTCTCGTCCATCTTTTATTCTGCAGACATTTGCTGCTGGATTCCCTTTCAGCCTTGAGAACATCATGCAGTCTTCATAGTATGTGTCGGGAAAAGCTCTAAGGGATTATGACCTGTGCTAATTCGGCTGCAACACAATGAGCTCCTGTAGATTTTTACAGCTACACACATATGTATGTTTTACTGGCAGCATCCAGGCCATTGTAAAGGATCTGCTGAGATGTGGGACTATGGAGATGTGTTGACAGAAATGATCCTGAGAGTATCCATCTCCTCCCGAGCAATCCCTGAAATTGGCAACTCTGTTTATGCTGACATACTAATCCCACATACAAGACGTATCTCTGGGCAGGATTAAATTTGATCTCATTAGTATCCTACAACATACAGTAAATATGTCCTGCAATACACTGGCAATCTATCTGTATTTTTTTTCTGCCCTGGGCTAAATCTATACCAGATCCGGTCCCACGAGACCCCCCACAAGGACAGAGTGGGTTTGGAGACTAAACTGGACAGATGAGAGGACGGACGGATTGATGGATGGGTAGTTTGACAAATTTAAATTGCTCAGGAGCAGACATCCAGGACCATATGGCTGGAAACATATGGCGTACAGTTCGTTTATTCCGTTATTTTAATCAAAACTGAATCAACCTGTGTGGGTTGACGGACTAAACTGGATGGTTGCCCATTTTGCTAACATGCTGCTACTCTGCACTTGGGTTGGCATGCATGGCTATTATTTATTCCTACCAGCATATGTCATAAAATATTTACGTTTCTATCTCTTAGATTTACACCGAAAGTGGATGGAGCTTAGACCAGAGGCTATTGGAAATGTTTCTAATAGTTTATTTTTGTGTTTATTAGTTTTTTTTAAACTGCCATTTATACTTTGGCAGTTAAAAAATATATATACTATACTGTATATCTGTAAAAACTCATCTGTCTTTTTAACCATAAACCTAAATTGTTCAGTAACAAAGCACACTTTGCAAGGAATAAACTGACTCTAATAAAAAGATGTATTATTGGTAGTAGTCCAAGATGGACCAAAACAGCACTTCTGAGATGTTCCTTAGCTTTAGCTTTTTCTTTAGCTTTTTACTGTTAAATTCTATTAATAGCTTCAATATGGATCATCTCGTAAAAGCGATAAAAAAAAAATATATATATGGCATGTCTGACTGGATGCCTAAAATTCAGCGAGTAACTGAGAATTTATATTTAGGGAAATCTGGACAATGGGAAATCATTCTAACCTTGTTTGCTGTTCCTGTTTGTACTATACAATCATTGTGTTACTAAAGAAAACGTCTAGGTTCCATTTTAAAAGAGTAAATTCAGGCTAAGATGACTGGAAACTCCATTGTACACGCCTTCTTAAGCTTATGAAGCATTTTCGTTAATCGTTGTAGCTGGAGGTCTGCTGATCCTTCGCCTACGGATACAAATGACACCAGTCATATTTACATCTTGAGAATACCAGCCTTATATTAGTGTCTCCTTTTGCCACTTAGTCTTACAGAAATGTCAAACATGCTTGCTAAAATTGTTTGTTGGTGTTTCCGCCTCAAGACCATTATTCGAAGCTGTCGGTATCGGCTTTTTGTCTTGGAATAAACATTTTTAATTTGTCCTGTTTCTGTCTAAGACCATGAGAACTTAAGATTTTAGTTGAAGCTAAAATTAGCTGCCTCTATGCTAAAACTCTTCAGAAATGTCTTCAACCCTCTCCTAAAGAGATTCAGTGAACATTAGCTACGCATATAGTGCAGTATTAGCTCGACATCGTAGCTTCTTCTGCATGTATTGCAAAAATTTCAGTAGAGCAATGCAATGTTTTACATTCTATCAGAAGTGTGTAGAGTGGAGGTTTTGCACTTGTCTGGTCCTGCTATTGACTTGGGCTCACCCTGCCTGGGTCCTGGTCATGATAACATTTCAAGGTCTCGGTAAACTCTGGTCTTGTTCATGACTTGGTCTCGGCTCTGTGGACAACACTAGTTTCTGATTGATTTCTCTAGGAAATCGATCAGTTGGTCAATCACACAGCAGCTGGATCCACATGTGGGAGAGGAGCTGTGTGCTTTTACAGACTTGGCACAGCAGCTACTACCTCATTAATTAATTCTAACTATTAATTATGGGAACATGACTTTGACTTTATGGCAAAAAAAACAAACACTGGATCCATTTTATCAACACCCTCATTTTTTTCTTTTCTTTCCAACTTTAAAAAAACTGAATAATACCCTGCCGAACACAGTAAACCAACCAGGCCTGCCAACATTCTGAGTAGCAATCATCTGCCTCAAGCAGCAGCTAAGAAAAATCAAAAGTTACTTTCTTAAACTTGCATTTACGAACATGAATGATTAAGGCAACACATTGAAAACTGTACACTTCTAAATGCGCACTTATGAATAATTCTAAGCATAAAAACATTCCTCTGTGTTGTTCACAGCACCTACGCTTACCTAAAATACAGCGTGCCTTGCAGACAGTTAAATATGCATTGTTCCTTTTAGAATATGTCCATCTGTCGTTTTTCTATTCAGCACTGCAAAGAGCTGCAAACTAGAAGACATGTCTCTACTGTGATGGAACACATCAGTGCTGATGTTGATAAAGATTTTTTTTTTTATACCAAATTTGTTTTTTAAAAAAATCTGCATTTCATGTGTTGAAAAACAGATCAACACACCATCTGCTGCTTAAATCATCCTGAAACTTGCAAAGCCAAAGCTGACACAGAGTCACCCGGTTGGGACTGATCTCTATGAACTTTATGGTTAATGCAGATCTGCCTCCTCCAGCCCTCATCCTTGAGCAGGATGTCTGTTGCCAACCTAGCAACTTGTCACTTCAAACTCATTTAGCGAATTTTTCTCCCCCTTTTTGAACGCACACATGACAACGAATGCTTAACTTTTTGAGCAGCCCTTAGCTACTTTCTCTCAAAGAATTGCCAGTACTGACCCACAAGGGCGAGGCCTTGCTTTCCCACGCATCTGCTCTGCTCAGAGAGTTGCAGTGAGGACCAGCACACATCAGCAGACATCAGATGTAAGTAAGTGTGCAAACTAAAGCTAGTCTGCTGTTTCTAACTTTTAGAGTGATTATTTACATGTAAATACAGCCAAAGTCAAAGAACCAAAGCTGGCTTTAATTTACGTGCGTACTAATTTTGTCAGACGATGTAGCGCTTTTAAGATTAGCAGTGCAGCACAGCAGCTTGGTTAAAATGTAGTCTTAATGAGAGAGCTCTCAGTCAGTGAATCCTACTCATTTCATTGTCTGACATCAGGAACTTTACTGGTGACAACGCTGTTACAACTTAACCATCATTTTCTTAGATTGCGTCTCTTTGGTTAAGAAGGACCAGCAAAGTAAGAATTTCACTGTACAGTCTGGTTTTCTGGGTTTTCCCACTTGAATCTTGAATCGACCACAACATTCTGCAGCGACATGCCATCCCATCTGGATTACACTTAGTGGAAACATCATGTTTTTCTGTTTTCATTTCCAACAGGACAATGAGCCAAAACACACCTCCAGGCTATGTGAGGGCTGCGCGACCAAGAGGGAGAGTAATGGAGTGCAGATGACCACTGAACCACAACCAGATGGTTTGGGGGAGAAGCTGGAGCGCAGAGGGAAGGAAAAGCAGCCAACAAGTGTTCAGCAAATAAGGAAACTCTTTGAAGTCTGCTGACAAAGCATTCGGGCTGACGAGCCGATGAAACCTGCTGAGAGATTCCCTGGGAGAAGTTTTTACTCATCACATAAATCCAAAGTATTTAACACGTTTGATTGTTTCTTCTTAGTATTTTGTTTCTGTACAGATTTTCAGCAACGTAGGAAAATAAATAAGATAAATGGAACAATGAAAGCCCCTATAGGCACCCTAACACACCTCAACTTTGTACGCATTCTTATTCCATGCTGCAGAAACTCTCAGATTTAGAACTCAATTAAAAAGATGATACTAAGAGGAAACAAAATCTCATGTGTTGGTAGAAAAAGATTCCATTTACTACAAACTTTTACCAGAAACTCTTCTTTCATAGAGTAACGGCAAAGGTTCCACCCTTGTGGTGTCTAGCAACTAATAACGTAATAACAGCCAAAGACATAATCCCTGCCAATGATAGCATTTAAAAAAAACCTTTGAAAATGTAATAACTGCAGCTGATAATGTCAAATTACATAAGTAGGACTGCATTTCCTGAAAATAAAAGCTTTTTTTGCAGTTTTTGCAGTTTCTGTGCAGTTTGCTAATAAATAGATATAGTAGATACCTTCATTCATCAAGGATACGTCCCATGTAGCTCTCACTCTCCATAATTATGGTTGCAAGAGTCAAGTTGAGAATTATCTGTTGCACGAACTCTTCATCCAGAATGTTGTTTATTTGCTTAGATATTAATTTCATGTCAGTGTCTCTGTTGGATGTTGCATTGTCAAATGAATTCCCAACATTTTTTTCTTGGAAAACATTTCATTAAACATTTATTCAAACATTTCTCGAGGAAAAACGATTCAGTCCCTACTTCAAACTGTATTTAAAGAACTGGACTGGCGCTATATTGGCACTTAACTCCAATGCATAACATAGAACATGAACACTCATTTACACATGTAAAAAAACCTAAAGAGTGTTATGCACGTTATTGGCTCAAAAACCTTATTACATTACTGGCAAGTGATTACATTATTGGTTGCTACATGGTGTTTTTCATGAAATCAATAAATTAACCCTGTAATATCTTTTTATTTTTACTAAAATGGACCAAAATTTTGGAAGCCTTTTATCCACTGGACTCTTACAGTGAAATTAACACACAGTGAACTACCTTTTTGCTGTGTGTACACTCTTATTACCAAACCCTGCTGGTACTGTCACTACTGCTGCTGTTAATGTTGCATTGTCAGTATCTTAGAACAGCTTACACCATTTGAACTTTGAGATACTGTGCTGAATCAAATAATTCACAATGGGCTCAAGTCATTCAAGGTACAGCAGCAGAATTTCCTGTCTTTTGTGTCGAGGTTGTAAGTTTAAAGGGGTTAATGTGGTCACCTTAAATCAATCATTTTGCTTGTCTTTGCCATGAGTCAAAATGTTCTTCTATTTGCCCTTTTGACAACTTGTCTCCTATAGCGCACTCTGGACATCTACGTCTTAGTACTGCTGTTTCTGTTTTGCTTTCCCCGTCATTCATTAGTGAGAATTTTTTAGTCTCAGAGCTGCAGCTGCTGAGATGTACTTTGTTTTTCTCATGAATCTCGGTAAACAATAGAAGCCATAACTCAGCTGTTGGTGAGCAACACAGAACAGTCACAGAGACTCCGCTGGCATTTAAATTGCCACGTTTTTGCATTTATTCAAACCCCTATACCTGAACTTCTTGCGTCTGTTTGCAAAGCTGTTCGTTGCTTGTGCAGAGGGAGATGGATGGCATCTAAAGAAGCAGCCGCAGCTTTGCATTTTCCTATAATGTTGACATACAGGACAGATATATGATTTAAAGGTGTATTGAGCACAAATCCAATGGATTGAAGACCGCTACCCTTTAATTGGCCCTTTTGGACTTCCTGGTGCTGAATCCAGCAGCTTTGACCGCAACATCAGGCTATTTTCCAATGCAGCAAGTTGCAGGGCATTTCATAGGCGATGCATGTAAAGAGATGCAACAGAGATCGACTCTTGGATGTGTGCAAAACAGGAGAGAAATGTGGATTAGAAGGTGTGATATTTAGCACCATGGACAGTTCCAGGGATTCATTATTAACCAGCGACCTGCTGGCATTTAAGCAGCACAACCGCTGACAGGCTGTTTCAGCACCACGGTCAGCGCCGTGGAGTTTACCCACAGTTTGCTTAAACCTCACATGATAAAGAATAAACAGACTAAATTAGCAGTGTAGGCATTTTCTTTTAAACATTCATTTACACCATCACCCAACCATAAAGTCTCCACAATAAAAGCCTCATCAACCCACACATGGCGACAAACTACAAGTGTGCAAGCAATGCGTGGCCTGCTGTTACTGTAATAATAACACACAGTGGTCGACTACAAAACAGCAATAAACAATGCTTTTTTTGAGAGTGTATGACAAGCCTATGTTATGACAAATAGCCTAACCAGGCCTGGGGCAGCAGCACCCGGCAGACCACAAATTAATCTCTGGTTGTTGCATTTGAGCAAAACAAAAGCCCCTAACTGCAATTCTAAACACTTCACTATTTATTTATATCACTTTTATATCAAATAAAGTCAATGTATGTACGCTCACATGCAGCTTGGTTCTATGGGAAAAGCCATATCTGTCTGTTGTTTAGTCAGCTCAACACATTGGCCCACACTGATTTTTTTAAAATAAATATTGGACATATATTCCATTTTAAGAGACATAATCATTTGGGTGGTTTATCGACATTTCTCCTTGCACTGCAATAAAGTTGACATTTGATTTTTATTGAAAGACTAGTCCATGGTTCAGGGTGTCCCCTGCCTTCAGCCAAAGTTAGTGATAGGCTCCAGCCCCCCTGCAATCCTACAGAGGACTAAGCGGAGTAGCCTACAGATAATGGATGGATGGACAGTTGTTATTTGTGTGTAGTGCTACGTTATACCTGCTAAACTACAACCTATAGCATGATTGCTGTGAGCATGTTAGCACACTGCTGATACTATCTTGTAGGGCTGGTCCCAAATATTGGAATATCCGAATATTCGTTCGTTGTGGTGGTATTCGGTTACTGATTTTGATATTCGAATATTTGCACCGAATGCTGCCGAGCATTGCCGAGGATGTAGTACGCCGCCACGCACGTCGCTGAACACTGCTGAGCGTTGATGTGGCTGTAGTGCGCTGGGCATCGAGCGTTGCCGAGGCTGTAGTATGCCACCAAGGCTCTAGAACGCTGCCGTGGTTCTAGTACGTGGTTCTAGACCTGCGGTTAAACGTTGTTTAAACATCAGTAACATTAAACTGAATTCCCATCTTTAATGAGGCTCATCCTCATTAAATTTTAAATTCTGACCACATCTGATCCCTGAACAAAATCATGGCAGTGAAACCAGATTTCTGAGGCATCTTGGCCCTTGCACACAACCCCAGATTTAACCCTGTTCTCTGTGTCGCTCTGACAGGCTGACATAATATAACACAACTTTATGGGCTACAATAAAACATGTAATGCTGAATAAACAGGGCTGATTATTTTTAGTGGGACTGCAAAGCATAAAAACCAAACTATAAAGTGCACATCTGCCTTCTATGACATCATCTCCCTGCTCCTTTCTTTCATGCCATTTCTTTTTCTTTTTTTTACATTTACAGCGTACATATTGATTGGTGTGGGGTGGCGGGGCTCGCATTGCAGCGTTGACCATATTTATCCCGCCTCATCAGGCCAATTAGTAGCAGGATGATAAGCTGCTGCAGCACCGGTGTCCCTCAGCTCTCTCTGATGAGTCTGGGGCTAATTGGGGTCAAGGTTGGGTTTAAGGCTGCGGTGAGTTAGAGCAGGAAGCGCAAGCCGGGGCTAATCTAATCAGGTGCACCATCAGACCACAGTCTAATCGTGTCATTTAGTGAGCAGTTAGATGTATATTAGGGACTGAAATAGTCCCCTATTACCACATGCCCCCACACTAAGAGCGGAACATGCATTTTGTGTGCACAGGAGTGTGAGTGTGCTCCGATGAGTGCGCGAGAGCGTTTGAGTTAAGTGCAATCATCATCCTGCGCCTGCCACCATCAGAGCTATCAAAGGCCCATCTGGGAAGCATGCGTGCACATGTGCAAGCGTGCACGTGTTTGCCGTGCGTGTGTGTGTGCACACGGCAGTCGCAGATCCTTCAGTGAAGAGCCCAGGTGTTCCTGTTGAAGTGTTAATTAGATTAGTGCAGATCAAACGGGGGTGCTGTTCGCTGGGGAGTAGAGGTGGCAGGGCCATCCCGCCGGGGCGCCGCTTCCAAATACTCCACGTCACCCGCCAATTAGGACAAATTAATCATTCACTGGACGCATTTGATTGGTTCCCCTGAACTGCGTGGGGATTCGATAAGTGGGAGTATGCAGATTTCGGCATAGGAGCAGAGTGGTTGTGATACGGTGAGAAAACAGGAGAGTTTTACACCGATGGAACGTGATAACCGCTCTTAGACGAAGGTGATTATCTCGTAAGAGTGGCTCATATCAAGGTCTGGACACGACCTGAGCAACTTTAAGAAGTGCCAGGTCATTGTGGCCAGATGATTGTGTTGGACCATCTCTAAAAATAGTAAGCCTGATGGAAACTCTCGGTCAGGAGTGGCGAGTATCCACCGATAGTGATCAGAGGAGGGAACAACCACCCAAGCAGCGGCAGGGCGCTGAAGCAAGCTTGATCTGTGGAAGCTCCAGTTTGATGCTTTGTACCAGATGCCTCAGTGGTTAGAAGCTGTTTGGATGACATCCACTGAACCAGCAGTATTTTAGAGAGCAGTGGTCACAGATTTCATCAGGATCAGCCCTGTCTTCCAGAAATGACATTATTCTACAACTGAAATAAATTATGTTTTGAGAGAAATTTAATTGTCTGCCAGATTAGATCTATTTCAAATCAACATTTCCATTCATTGTAATGCTTTACTGCCTCTCCTCTTAGGCCAAACAATCATACATTAGATGTGGTGGGACTTGTCACGCCGGCAAGCCAGAAAATGGGGGAGAAGCTTCAAACATTGGGTTGCATTTGAACCAAACTGCTCTATTTTCCTAAAACAAACCAAGGGATTCTGATGCTGACACTTAACCAAGCTTGAGCTTAACCAAGATATTAGACTTGCTGCAGGTGTGAGCTTGTCAGAAAATGAAGGATAGTTACTGTTAGCGTCATGTCAGAGAGCCGCATAATTACACCATAATTGCACCATATAACTCAGTTTCCACCTACATCACCACCTAAAAGAAATGTGACAAATAAAAGAAAAAAAAAAGTAACTAACTTCTCTAAACAGAACCACCTTTAGACCCAAGAGCGCACTGAAAAGGTTGCACACACCATATACATTTTACTGTATGTGGTGACCGTGCTGAACAAAGCGTTTCATCCCACATAAGCTCAAAGGGTAATTATATTTCCTCCTGGAGCTAAAAATGGAATTAAATGCACCTGAGATGTTAATTATAATCTTTTACCCCATTAATGAATGACATGCCTGAATAAAGCAAACTGAGCTTAGCTAGTTGTGCTTGTGGGTACATTTATTAGCGAGTCATTCCATGCCAACTCACCTAGGTCTTCCAAGCTCAGGTCGTGGATTTTCTTGAAATAAATCAGGAAAAAAACTTCTGCCTAAACCATGGAACATCCCACCGCTCAACTCCAAAATACTTTCTGAGTTTTGAATTTTTGAAAATCGGCCCTCGGTGTTAAATTGGATCACTTCAGCGATTCTTTAAAAGCATCTTTAAAGCCTCATCAGTTGCTTATTTTTCACAGGATTTGGCTGATTTTTTTTTTTTTTTTGACTGAATATCCCAGAAACCTTAAGAAAAAGTTGAAACTTGCAATCATGTCAGTAGCTTATGAATGTCATTTGGTGCTACATCAAAAACTGACTGCCACAGGTCTTCCTAAATTAGCTTTGGAGCAGAAAATCCACTTTTTAGGACATTTTAACAGCATTTTTTTCAGGAAGGATTGCTTTGATTTCTTTGAAACTTTCTGAAGGGAATGTCTTCTAATCCATTGAAAACATATTCCAAAATTAAAGATGTTAAATTACTCCTTCATTATTTAAACATTTTATGAAAATTACATTTTGTCAGTGGCTTTAATATCACATTTGGTGGCTTTAATTGTCAGGTAAATATTTGTATTATGTTGATTTCAAGGTTTTATATGTCTGCATGGTACCTGTTGAGCTATTTTGCCATTAGTTCAGGAAATAATTCACGTTCCAGCTTGTAGTGGTTTTGGTCATTGTGTAAGAGACGATTCATCTTGCTCCGTGTGTCTAGACGAGACAACATTTCCTAAGTTCATCAACTGGTCGCAATCATGTAACATTTGAACACAGAGGGCCTATTTTCAAAAACCCATGAGTCAAAAAAAGTATTTGGAGTAGAGCTGTGGGATTTTGCAAGGCTCCATGGTTTAGGTAGAAGTGCTAGCATGAAGTTTTTCAAGAAAATCCGTGACCTCAGCTGGGAGGCCCTCGGTGAGTTGGCATGGAATGACTCAGAAGTTGACAAGCTGTACACTTTGTCAAGTCAACTGGCTCTTGGAAGAGAATTATTTTAATAGAAAATACATGTTCCAGGTGATTGCAGCGGTATGAACATATGCTAAAAAAAGAAAAAAGTCTAATTGTGCTGGACAACTGCAGCACAGAGTATGAGCCATTTGAAAATATTAAAACGACACATAGTCTGCACTTATATAGAGCCTTTTAAGCATTTTGCAGTGTGTTTAAAGGAGCGGGAGGTTAAACTGGCAGCCTTACAATTAGTGGAAAACATGCTCGACCACCTGAGTTACAATAGTCTGAATAAAGTCATTAATGTCAGCATGCCTTTTCATTTTCATTGGTCTGTTATTGTAAAAAAAAAAAAATATATATATATAGGTGAGTTCTTTATAGCCTAGAATACAATGAATCGCACAGAGAGCCTAATGCACAGATGCCATTTAGCGGGCCCATTATAAGTCCTTCAGGCGTAGTCTGCCTCTCAGATCTAGACGAGCCCACAGACAGACGCACACCTACGCAAACCCACACCGCATCTAATCTCAGTGGGCTTCCTTTTTTCTTTTCTTTTTTTCTCCACCAAAGTCCAGAAAACATTTCACAAACAAACTTAGCCAAGTGTGGCTGGTGTTCCCACAGAGCCGTGGGAAACTAAGGACCAGGGACAGACAGACACGCAGCAGCTCCAGCGCACATCAATTCCACATCAAGTAGCAGCTCCTGATGTGGGTTTTTCCTGTAGTGCACGACAGGGAACGACAACAGATGTTAGCTCAAACTCTTTAAATGTTTGGATGCTCTTCTTCGACGGTGACATTGCACTAGAAATTCTCTGGTAGTTGTGTAGCTGGCTTTGCACCTTTAACACAGTGGAGGATATGACTCCTGGCACGTAAAAAAAAGATGGATCAATGAGCTCAAACGATGCACATTTTGGAGCATTTTTACATATCCATCACGCATCCGTCTTACAGAGCAGATCTGATTTTAAAAATGCATCAGTCCAAGTGATGATTGAGCACAAACATGAGGCACCATCAAGTTTGCAAAGGGAGATTTTGAAGGGTGGATTGCCCATATGCATCATTTTTGTCAGTTTTTAAGCCATAAAATCAAACTCCGTGGGTGGAGTCTGCATGGAACTGACTTGTAAATAGAACACCTGGCTGGCTGGCTGGAATACTGTAGGTGAAGGAAAATGCAACCCAGAATATATTTCATCCGAGCTATGTCCCTGTAGCAACCAATAACATAATGATTTTGGTCATTTTAAATGTAACAAAGCCAATAACATAATAACTTGCCAATATATATGCTATATATAATATATATATATAATGCTCATAACACTCTTTGTAAATGAGTGTTTATGTTCTATGTTATATATTGGAGTTAGGTGCCATTACGGGGCCAGTCCAGTTATTTAAATACAGTTTTAATTGAGGACTGAATCGTTTTTCCTTGACACTGACATGAAATAATGAACTTAAACATCGAAGCAAATAAACAACATTCTAAATGAAGATTTTGTACAACCAATGATTCTCAAATTGGCTCTTACAACCATGATTATGAAGAGTGAGAGCTACATGGGATGAATCCTTGATGAATGAATATGATGACTGTGCCATCCACTAGAACGGTTTCTGATGAGCAAACTGCACAAAAACTGCAAAAAATTCTTTTATTTCTTATAAATGCAGTCCTATTTATGTATTATTACACTATCCGCTGCAGTTATTACATTTTCAAAGGATTTTTTATTAATGCTAGGCCAATAATGTAATAACTTTTTACATTATTAGTATTACACTACTGGTTGCTACAGTCCAAGAAGACCTGAATATTAAAGGCCGATACAATAAGCTGAATGAAAACTGCACCAAAAAAAGAAAATAGTCTTGTCACAGCTGTCAGAACACCACTTTTTTGATTTAACCTCCTAGATCATTTACTTAAACTACTCTCTGTATGATAGACTGACATTAACAGGCTAACACCTTGTCAAACTGATTTTTATTTAACTGCACTTCCTGCTGCCGGTTCACCGGGCAATAAGACCTTTTTTTTTTTTTTTCCCCGAGACAGACGTTTTAAATTGTTGCAGGAGGAGAAGCATGAGAGAGACTTTATAACACTCAAGATGACTCATTTCAAAACTTAGGACGGCAGACAGAATCGGTTATGGTTCAGTGCCAGACATGAAAGTGCAGGACAATTTTATAAGGCGCAGTGAACAACAAGTAATGGAAATGAAAATGAACACGCACGCAGTATCTGAACTCATCCAAACCTCTCGCTTTACACACTACATGGAGATAGCTGCTAATGTGTAATGAGAGCAATGTTAATATTGAGCAGAGCAGAAAAGGGGTTAAAAGTCCATACATGAGGTGTTTTTTTTGCTCTCTAAAAGGACTCCACTGTTGATGCTGGGGGTATTTGAGACAGCATGTGACCTGTTAAGCTGGATGGCTACAGGAAAGAAGCTGCGCAGCGGAGGTGGCGATGAAATTCCTCGGCGATGGCTGAAAAGGCGACTGCCTGGGCGGCTGGAATCTGCAGCAGACTCTCTTCTGTTAGTGATGGAAGCTTTAGTGCTGGAAGTTTTGGTTTTATTAGGCTCACAGTTGTTCCTGGGACGTCACGTGGCGAGGTGGCCCACTTCTGTTCGATCGGGCAGCTGATTGCTATTGGAGATGAGACCCCCAACTGAGCCGAGCTGCAAAATTTAAGGTTTTGCCAGAGTTGTCTGCAGAGATACAGTCAAAGTAGAGTGAAAACAGGAGTGGTGAGAGGGGGGCTCGGCACTGCCGGGGTGCTGTAGTAATGATCACGGGTTGAAACAGGTAAGGGGGGACCACCCTCACAAGTTGTTTTCTCTGATTCAGAAAGCTGAAAATACACTGACAAGCGTCCCAATGAACCAGCAGCCGTGATAGCAGGACCTCCTCTGGAATGCTGCCATCATTATTACATCAGTGCCTCTCCTGCTATGACAAGTCAAGATGTCTGCCCTGAAACGAAGGTCTACGAATCTCTGCAATCCAACAGCTGTGACCAGGCTTAAGCACTAACTGCATGCTGTTTGTGCTGCTTCAAAATGCTTATGTGAACAAAACGGTGCCGTTTTCCTCGCTGCCAGTGTTGCAGTTTCTGCTCATTTGCACAAAACTTCTGGAAGTGGGCAAAGTCAACAAATTCACAAACTGAGCTAGTAACTTCACATGGAGGAAATAAAGTCTAAATGATACAGAAGTTTAAAATCCCTTATTCACTGCTCCATATACACAGTTCTCCCCATTTATGGCTTCTTTTCAACATTGAACCAAGTCCAATTTGGGGTTTTTATAAAAAAAAAATGTATAAAAAATATTATTTCATGTCAAAGTGAATACAGATTCCTACAAAGTAATGTAAAGACGATGTAAAATAAATGATTGCACTACTATTCTCCCCCTTTAAAGTGTTAAACTGCTCATACTCTACTAATTTATACACTATATCAATAGTAGACAGAAAGTTGTTGAGCTGCTCAGCTGGATTTTTTTCGTTGTGTTGTGTAATTGTTACCAGAAAGTAAAATGCATTGCATGAACGCTACTTTTATTTGTTCATTGTTGAAGTGAATGTTTTCCTCATTTATGGCTTCTTTTCAGCACTGACTTCATGTTTAATTTTGGCTTTCTCACAAGTATTTACAAAAAAAGATTCTTTCATGTCAAAGTGAGCACAGACTTTTACAAAGTAATGTAAAGAAGATTTAAAATAAGTGATTACATTAGCATCCACTCCCTGCTAAACTGTGTGTAGGCACTGTATCAGCAGTCGACATGTTGAACTGCTCAGCTATAATTATTCTTTTTTGGCTGACTTTTGAATCGCAGTTTTGAGGGCCTAAAGATACTCAAAAATGCGTCAAAATTTGCACACATGGCTCATTAGCGCCCCCTGCAGTATTAGCAAAATTGGGCCCCCACAACACGTTTCACCGAGACCTAGGAAATTTGGTAGGCATATGTAGCATGTCAGGGCACACAAA